>CM062807.1:560381396-560660480 GCA_031772625.1 Pinus tabuliformis
TTGTCTCTTCTTTGGAATCTGGATGCATCGCACTTCCCGAGTGTAGTAGGTGCGCTACATCTCACTTTCCCTATGTTACAGGTGCGTTGATCAGACTAGACCTCTTCTGCTCCTAGATTTTGGTTTCTGTGTTCACTCTTTTCAACTCTATTCAGGAGTTTTGCTGTCTATAGTCAGTATACCTCTGTTGAAACCCCCTTCCTTGCCATTATTCCGCCTCCATTGTGCAAAGAACTGTAAATGTTTTTATGTATTTTGAGCCATTTTCAGTTCTCTTTTACAAAGAAGTAGCATAATTGAACTGTCGTTTCTTGATTTGAAAGTGTCGCAAGTGTCGTTTTCAGTCATAGAAGAGAATCCGATTGTTCTTGATAGTTGATTACACTGTTACTCTTGTATTTGATTTGAATTAGTAGTTTTCAAGTGTCGAAAGCAAGTTTTCAATTCCAAATCGCAAAGTGTCGTCATTGTCTTCATTTTGTCTTGAAAAGAAACTTGTTAGTAATGTCGCTTTGAAAAATAATTTAGATTTGCGCTTAGCTTTATTTTTATCATTCACACATTAAGAAGGTTGAAAACAAATACATGCATGTGCATTTGCATTTAGACTGTTTTATGGTTTGATTTAGGACAGTGCATATAGTGTGTGCTCTTTGCTCTATGTTGAAAGAATTTCGCCTCTCTTTCCTTAGTAGCTAGGATTTTCATTGCAAAAAGAAGATTAAACGATTGTTTATCATCTTAGATTGCATTTTAGGAATTGTACATCTACATCACGCGGTGAACCTGAAAGGCAAATTTCTTAAGCAAGATCAACTGTAAAATAAATTTAATGAATCTAAAATGCTTTGGAACCTAACGCACAACATTTAGAAGTCTAGGCTAGAGACGTATTCTGGCGTCGTAAAGCCTGGTAACTGTTTTTTTCATTGCTGGTTGGGTGATTCCTCCACTTTGAGACGACAAGTGCCAGTACGGACTTGTGCTCCCACGTACCGTCGAGTATATATTGGGAGACCACAATAGCTTTATCCTTTATCCATAGGAAGCCGTGTCTGCCACCCTATCGATCGCAATGCACTGAACAAAGCATTCGGGAAGATTGACTGCCGTACCGTAAAAAGTATTCTGTAGTTTTGCGATTGGTTTGGTAATCCCTCTGTCTAGATTTCCAGAGCAGTATCTTTCAGTCCTTTTCAGACTCCTTAAAGGAAAAGGTCCATCTGAGCACTTGTCACTTCAGGCTCATTAAAAATCGAAGGCGACTAGAGTCATCTTTTGTTTTTTCTCGACTCTTAAAAATTGAAAAAACAAGTTGTGTCAAAGCGTCTAAAATTAATTTAATTTGGTAACATATTTCCCTTGATTTTTAGTTGATCGAGTAATAATTGCAATCGTGGAAGAAAGTCAATTGAAACCCCGTCATTCGCGGAGGCTTACGAGTCAACCGTCTTTGTCTCAAGAATCAAAACTGTTACGGACAAAGCGAACTCGTTTAACTGGTTCCAAATCCCCTGGTAAAGTTAGAACGAGTGTTCCAACGCCATCAGAGACTCCGGTTACTCCAAACATTTCTGGTATCCCTGCCTTTACAGAAGAAGTTCCGCAGCCACCAAGGGACAACAGGGCTGATCCTAGTGTGAAGGTAAACACTTGTATTACTGAACCAGCTCCATCTACAGCTGATTCAGAAGGTGTTATTCCCCAAACATCTGTCGCTGCAGATTCTATACCTTCTTCGGCACCAGAAATATTTTACGGACCTGACGGTCTACCTCTTCCACCTGGTCTGATTGCTATAGAAGAGATTGTGGAGGATCCTCCATCCAGTACTCCATCGCAATTTGGAGTTGGGATCACCCTATATCCTTCTTCATCAGAAATTAGTCTACCGTTATCGGAAGCTCCTGTTGAATCGCTAGGAAATCTTTTGGATAGACTAGAAATGTCTGAACAACCGTTGACATCTAGGACTGTGTCATCTGACACAGCAACGACAGAACTTCCTGCTGTCACTCCAACAATGTTTTCCGGCATACCATCTGTCCCAACTAGCTCTCAATCGCTAGATGGGGCCCACGCAGGGGCAATTTCGACAGTATGGTCCGTTCCTGTTTGTTCATCCGGAATAATATCCAGGAACTCTTATGTTGAGTCTCAACAAATTGATCCTTCACGGTGTCAATTTGGGCAGTCCGGTCCTCAAGGACAAACCATTCCTTTAAGTACCGGATTACCGCCGTATGGGGGGAAATATACCCTTTCATTGTCTCCTCCGGGAGGACAACCATGCGAGAGTTCACAACAAAATTCAAGTTATGCTGGAATTACATCTAGCGGTTGGGTGCCAATACTGCCTCAACAACCAAGAGTTGTATATTCGATGCAACAATGTTTACCTATGTCAAATATACCAACTACACCAGCTATTGTGACGGTGTCACAAGTACAAGCATTGCCTGTTGTATGCCAACCTCAGGTTTCTCAGGTTGTAATGCAACAGCCTCTTGTCCCTGCGACTCAACCACAATCGCCAACTAGTGGAATGACACAGGCCCAAACAGGTACAATTACCCCTCATCTTGGTCAAACAGCCAGTATTGGACAACAGCACATGGCTTCACAACCATGGCTGGTGCAATATCAACAACCGCAATTCCAACAAGTATACCAAGGATCTGAGCAACAAATCTTTGCAAATAATGGGCAGCCGTATATTCAAAACGGTCAAAATCAACCATTCTATAATGGTTATGCCCATCAACCTTACCAAAGTTACCAGCATCAAATGCATTATGCTGGTATGCAAAGACCAACTGCTCAGGCAATTCCATCTTATCCTGGGTATGCTTCGCCAAACCTGAATCAACAGTTACCCTTTGTGGCAACTTTAGAGTTACCAGATCTAAATCGGCTAACGAATGATCCAATTGCTTACGCCCCTTGGTGGCCAGCGATTCCGCATAAACTTCCGTCAGATATTCCTAAATTTAATGGAAATCTGGGTGAAGACCCATCGAATCATGTGATGACCTTTCATCTGTGGTGTTCATCAAACACCCTAAACGATGATTCGATTAGGCTTCACCTTTTTCAGAGGACGTTAACTGGTCCAGCAGCAAAATGGTATATCGAATTACCTAGAGCTTCGTTTGACAACTTCAGTGCCCTAGCCACAACCTTTTTAACCCATTTTCAGTTACCCATAAGGTACGAAACGGGAACAAAACTTCTTACCAATTTCAAGCAAACAACGGCCACTCACATATCCGATCATATTCATGAGTGGCGATGTCGTCGTAGAATGGTAAAAACGTATGTTCCTGATCAGCTTTTAGCTGAATGGTTTATTAAGTCATTATTACCTTCCGTTACAGAATATGTGGCAAAAGGAGGAGTCATCACTGAAGAGAAAGTTATTTCTCGTGCGCAATATTTAGACTTGATTTATACTCAGTCTGGCATGCTCTACGATAAAATTCCTGACGCTCCTAGGCCGGAATTTTCCGTTCCTCCCCCTCCTAAATCGAACAATGACTCTCATGTCGACGATGGCATGATTGGCATGACAGACACGAAATCGACAAAGGCTACATCTAAAAAGGCCCGTAAGATTTCTAGTCAAAATGCAAAAGAAGAACTTCTTGCCTCGGAAGTAAATGTCGTCTCAACCGATAAAGGAAAAGAAACCAAGCAACCAGGAGGCAAGAAGAAAACCAAAGGGAAGAAGAAGAAACAGGAGGAATCATCACCTGAAAAATCTTCTACAAACCCTTATGGAGATAAGAAACCAAGTCGTCCATGTCTAATATGTGATAAGGATCATTGGACAAGAGATTGTCCATATAAAGCTGAGCTTAGAAAATTCTTCAAGAATTCAAAAACCTCGGCGGTATTGACTGATCCGTTTCCAAATCCAGGAACAAATCTGGTTGCTAGTGACAATGCTTCCCCGTCCCAAGTGCTGATGTTGTCGGTTTCGAAATAGCAAAATGATGCTTTGATATCAACAAGGAATAAAGATTACGGGAATCCATAGCTATCGAACAACAAGGATAAAGATCAACCTAGTAGTTCGACAACAACTTTGATAGAAGTTGCGCCGCCCATCATTCCAGAGCTAACAATAAAACCGCCAAAGGGAGAAGTACACAAGTCGACATTTAATCCTCGTGCCAGAGTGCACAGCATTATAATATAGCAGAAGATCTAGCCCAATCGCCATCTGCTATGTCGACACTTGAGGTATTGTAAAATTGCCCCTCGCAAAAGCAGGCTTTATTGTCAGCAATAGGTGGGATAGACCCAAAGGATTCTAATCTTGTGTCCTTTAATCACAAAGGATATGATCCTCAGTTACCAGCTCAACTAGCTTTCCTCATTCAAGTGAAAGCCCTCAACAAAACTGTTCATCGAACAATTATTGATGAGGGGGCATCTACATGTATTATGTCGATGAGTTGCTGGAAAACTTTAGGATCTCCGAACTTGTCGCGATCTTCGACGACATTAAAAGCATTTGATGGACGAACATATACCCCATATGGGATTCTAAGTAACTTGCAAGTTGAACTGGGGGGAAAAAGGTAGAAATAGATGTTGAAGTAATCGACGGAAACCTCGATTACAACATCCTACTGGGAAGGCCCTGGATATATGCTATGGCTGCCGTTGTGTCGACCTACTTTAGAAAGATTGCATTTCCTTTTCAAGGAGGAATTACGATCGTCGACCAACAAACATTTCTCCCCAATAGTTCCCAAGTTACGGGAAGCATTCCAATGATCCATGGAAGCCCCCATTCGCTTCAAAATATCGGAGTAGGCCTACTAAAAGACCCTATACTAATGGGGACTTTTGCCCTCCCGCCTCCAATAAATCTGGTGGAAGTGGTAACGGTAGGAACCTGCAATATGATATCTTCCATTCAAAAGATCTCGGAAAACGATATTAACATGGATCATCTGCGGGTATTGCCTCCAAGCCCAATAGAAATATTGTAGCAATCAATGTTTTTGGCATGGGAGGCAGACCCGAATCAATGCTCATCAAGCGTTTGGATAGATAGGTCTAAGGAATATGGCACCCCTTCAGATCCTTGGTCGCAAGTGCATTACACCGACGAAGAAATTGATCAGTCAATGATAATTGAAGGGGCGCCATGACAAGATTACCACCATCGTTCCCATCTTCCGAATTGTCAAGAAGATACTCCTGATGACCTTCATCATCCCTCAATTTTTGATTTCTTATCAAATAATGTAAACACGGTGGATTCCGAGTGAAACTTGTCCAATATTGAAGAGACTATCGCCATAAATATCTCAACCAAAACAGATATTGTAGAGAATATTTATGTTGGCAAATGTTGTTCTCCTTCAGAACTGGAAATATATAACGCTCTTTTTCGCGAATTCAGAGATGTCTTTGCTTGGTCATATGATGAAATGCCAGGCATTGACTCGAGTATAGTTGAACACGAAATAAAGATGTATCCAGATGTCAAACCAGTACAACAACGACTACGACAGGTGCACCCCAAGAAAGCCGCTGCCATCAAGGCAGAAGTTGAAAAACTTCTCCATGCTGGTTTTATTTACCCGGTTCCTCTAACCGATTGGGTATCGAACATTGTTCCTGTGATGAAAAAACAAGGAACGATTAGAGTGTGCGTCGATTATAGGGATGTAAATCAAGCTTGTCCGAAAGACAACTACCCTACACCCTTTATTGACCAGATAATTGATGAATGCGCCGGATGTGAAATCTTTTCATTTATGGATGGATTCTTCGGGTATAATCAAATAAATATCCGCCCACAGGACCAGTCAAAGACTGCATTTAATTGTTTGTGGGGCACATTTGCATATCGTAAATTACCTTTTGGTTTAAAGAACGCAGGGGAAACATTTCAGAGGGCAATGAATTATGCCTTCCATGACATCAAAAACATCGTTCAACCATATCTCGACGACCTTCTGGCTCATTCGCGAAAGCGGACCGATCATCCGCAGCATTTGAGAGCAATATTTCTACGTTGCCGACACTACAAGATACGACTCAATCCACACAAATGTGTGTTCTGTGTCAGTTCTGGTCGTTTGCTTGGCTTTGTAGTCTCGAAGGACGGGATCCGTCTCAACCCCTGTAAGGTTCAGGCAATCATAAATTTGCCTCCACCTTCAAATTTGCTTCAGATTCAGAAACTCCAAGGGAAAGCAAACTTTCTGAGGAGGTTCATTCCAAATTACGCCGAACTTGCTAAAGGTTATACATGTCTATTGAAAAAGGAAGTACCCTTCATCTGGGATCAGGTTGCGCAAGCTTCCTTTGATGCTTTAAAAGAATCCCTAATGAAAGCATCATTAATGTACGCTCTTGATTATCAAAAAGACTTTAACCTGTATCTGGCTGCAGCGGATACAACCATCGCAATGGTTTTAGTTCAAGAAGACAACGGAATTGAACATCCTATATATTATTTGAGTAGGAAATTAAATGATACAGAAAGCAAGTATTCCTATGTTGAAAAGTTGGCTCTCGCAGCTGTTCAAGCGATACAGAGATTTCGACACTATGTCCTCTTTCGAAAAACTACCATTTTGTCAGATTGCAACCCCATGACTTATATATTGTCATGACAGTTGCTGGGGGGGAAATATTCAAAATGGATAGCAATTCTTCACGAGTTTGATCTGGAATTTGTAAAATCCAAATGAAAGAAATCCCTAGTTTTCACGAAATTACTATGCGATCTCCCATCGTCATCCAACGATGAAACATCCGAAGAAACCATCGTGGATGAATCTTTGTTTCTAATATCTTCAAGCAATCCGTGGTATGGAGATATAATCATCTATGTCCAAACCCAAAAATATAGGTCTGATACCTCTCGCTCGGAACAAAAACGCATTCAATACTAATCAAAAGACTACATGATCGTCGGTGATACACTTTATCATCGTGGTGTCGATACAGTTCTGAGGAGGTGCCTCACCCATGAGGAGGCCGAAAAAGTCCTGAATGATTGCCATTCAGGCGCGTGTGGGGGGCATCAATCTGGTTACGCTACGACGCAAATTTTTTATGAGTAGGATACTTCTGGCCAACAATGTTCAAAGATTGCATAACCGCAGTCAGAAGTTGCCATGCATGTCAGATTTTCGATAGCAAAACCAGAAAACCACCCGCACCTCTACAACCGATAGTTGCTGTCGGGCCATCCGCCAAATGGGGCATTGATTTCATGACATGTATCCCCACTTCGACCGGGGGGCATGGGTATATCATAGTCGCAATAGACTATTTTACCAAATGGGCCGAGGTGATGCCTACATTAGATAACACTGGTGAAACAGCTGCCCTTTTCTTTTTCAATCATGTAGTTGCCAGATTCGCATTCCACAGGTTATAGTCACAGATCATGGATCGCATTTTCGCAATCACATGATGGTCGAATTGGCTGCCAAATTGGGGTTGTCCCACAACAGCTCTACTCCATATTACCCGCAGGCCAATGGACAAGTTGAAGCAATCAACAAAGTCCTGAAGCGAATGCTGCAAAGGATGATTGGAGTCCACAAAAGGAGTTGGCACCTGATCCTGTACTCAGCCTTGTGGGCATACCGAACATCGGTAAGGAATGCAACCGGGTTTATACCTTTTCAATTGGTGTATGGCCTAGAAGCAATCTTACCAGTTCAGTGTGAAATCTCGTCTCTCAAACTCACAGTCGACCTTCTCCCCGAAACTTCAGAAGAGGAGGCTCGTTTCTTGGAGCTAATCCAATTGGATGAAACCCGTCGTGATGCTGCATTGGCTAACGAAGCCCATAAGAAACGAGTCAAGGCGCAGTTCGACAAGAATGTCAAACCCCGTGTCTTCTCAGAAGGTGACTTGGTCTTACTTTACGACCAGGAATTCGATAAATTGGGAGCAGGTAAATTCAAGTCTTTGTGGATGGGCCCCTATATTTTTAAGCGTGTATTAGCAAAAGGAGCCTACGAGTTAATGGATTATGACGGGATGCCACTGGCGCAACCCCGTAACGAGTTGTACCTTAAGCGTTACTGCGCATGATTCAGTGTGGTAACCCACATGCTTTTGTTACATTTTTGTTTTCGCTGGGAGTAATCATTTTGGTCAAGTAATCCAATTTTTACATTTGTCGCAGATGTCGAACCTATTGGAACTGTTTGTTGGATATGCCGACGGGGCGAGTCGTAGTTCGCGGAACCTATCTTCTGCGGCCTGGGCCATTTTTGATCCAAGCGATGAGTTAGTAAGTTTCAGAGGGGTATGTATTGGTCGGTCAACAAATAACATCGCTGAATATAGCGTGTTGATAGAACTTCTCTCTAATGCCATCACACATGGCATAAGCCGACTTGTCGTCAGGCTAGACTCACAGCTCGTCATACTACAACTCACTGGTATCTACTCCGTCCGAAATCCAGCTATCTATCGCATGTTCCTAAGGGTCAAGATTTTGGAAAGGAAATTTGATTTTATTCAATATCAACATATTTCTAGAAACTTAAACACATTAACAGACTCATTGGAAAATTATGTGTTAGATAGACATTTGTAACATTTATAAAAAGAGGCATTTCATCAGAATTTGCATCAGGATCATGTAACTTAACCAAAATAAAACTCAGAAAATCAAAAATATATATATAACTGTTTATGGTTTACACATAATGTTCTGTAACCAAGACAAAATTGGTCAAATGACCCAAAACTCAAAATGACCCAAAACTCAAAATGCTAGGGGGCACCCTAGTCTAATGATGCTGGTGATAACAAGTCACCGCCTGTGCAATCATGCGTAAAAGCCTAGTCCATCGACTCGGCACGCCGGTAGTATGTCGTTGCAACCTCAGAGGCAGCTCGTCAGTCCTCACATCCGGAATACCAAGAGTGAGGCCTTCGACCTGATCCTGCAATGCTGAAAGAGTCTCGACCACATCAAGGTCGCGAAGGATAGCCCTTCCCATAGCCTCTCCTGCTGGAGCGGCAGCTGGCACTCTCAGGCGTACTACTAGCCGGACTGGTCCAACATCTGCATGAGCACATGAGTTTTGATTAGTCCTGATAGAAGAAAGCACAAGAAAATTATAAAAGAAATGATAAACGAAGATATGGTCAGAGAATTTACCGATGACACCCCACTGCTCGCCAGCAGGCAGTACCAAATCTGGATCACCCCGGAAATCCATACCAGCATATGGATACTTGGAAAAAACCATCTCCTGACGGTTGAACCACTCGAAAAAGGTATCAGAAAAGGAAACTTGGGACTGACCAGCATGTCTGGCCATAAGGTCGACCCATCTCTGCATCCGTGGCTCAGTCGGTGGAGGTAAACCAAGTGAAACATACTGCGGCTGCATCAACGAGATCTTTTCCAAGGCAAAAGCTGTCAAGATAGAACCATATCCAAAGTTCTTCAATCTTCCGTTTTTCACCTTGGTCAGTTGTTCTTTCATCACAGAGAGTACTGCGCCACACCAGTTGAACACCTTTGGTTCAAGGAATTCCAAGGCGTACTGCATATAAGACCTGTTGGCCACGTGAAGTGCCGCACTACCAGCTAGTCTAGCAAAAGTGAACAGAATGGTCCTCAGGGACCTGTCAGTGACATCTCGGATATTGATCTTGCCGTCCTTACTCGGCTGAGATCCCTCTCTGCAATACCTGCAAATGTAATCTCTCACAGATTCACCCCCACGGGCCGAACCTGATAATGAGATAGGGGCACCCCACCTCGATAAGCCGGTCAAAAAATAGATGTCCACGACAGTCAAGGGGATGGACTTGCCCCTAATCTGGAACACCTGGGTGGTAGGATCCCATGCATCGAGAAAATATTGCAACAGGTTGATTTGTTGCCTCATGCAAGAGATGCGGAAAAACTTGAATAGGCCACAGTTCCGCAGTGCATTTACCGTAACCGGATCATGTAAAGCAAGCATGTCCTCTTCTTCATGCTCACGTTCTCACCATGTAACAGGCATTTTGCTCCAATGAATCTCTGAAACAAACAAGAGAAGAGTCAGGATCCTGATTTGGTGAAAAACAGTTAAAAATTTCCATGAAAAACTGTGCATAAATTTCCCTCTTTGCGCCCATCGCACCCCCAACAGTGTTCTGGGTGGGATGCATGCTGACTGGCCAATGGCCAAGCCAGCATGCATCGCACCTTTCGATATAGAAGAGGTGCGATGGAGCCAGGGCGAGTTTTTCAAACCCCATAGGCTCAGAAAAACCACAAAACATGCTCATAATTCAAAAAGGAAAGGATGAAACTGAAGAGCTCAGGTTTAGCTCCTACCTGGTCCAGACGGCGCCGAGAATCGTCCACAGAATCTCCCAGAATCAGCTAGTGAAAATCAAGGGGGAAAGCACCTCCAAAGCTCCAACAAACCAAAGTTCAAATGAAATGGTAAAATGAGAGGTAAAAAGCACTTTTAAATTACTTTTCACGTAATTCAAGTAAAATATTAGTGTTTTAACTCATTTTTCAAACATATATTGTTCGTTTCTAACTAGTTTGATGAAGCAATTGAGCAGGCAGTACAACCTTTGAAAGAACAAAGTTGTCAATGGTAAAATCAAGATAATCAACGACCATTATATTGAGCAGTTTTAACGCGAAATTCAAGCTCGTTAAAAAATAAACATAAGCAATGAGCAAATGTTCCCCCAGAGTTTAAGCTCATTAAAAAATGAACCAATTTACGGTAAATAACCATCGTGAATGTATTATCATCAGCCTTTGAAGCCTTGGTCATGTTCTCATCATCACCTCCACTCTGTATTGGCTGATCATATCACCTCCATTTGATTGTTTACCCTTTTTGAGGAACGGCTGCGAAGAGTGATCCTGTTAGCCATCCTTGTGACACTGCCGTGATTGGAAAATTCCAAACCTTACCTGGAATTAGCCGCTACCCGAACTTATCACTTGTTCCTCAAAAAATGAGTCTCCTTTAAGCTCTTTTCAACTGACTCGTAAAATATGAAAAGATTGCCGATCAATTGGCCTCTCCAGCTCGTTAAAGTGACCGGAAGTGCTATCCATCATTTAGATTTTAATCTTTTTGGACTTGAGGGATTATTACACAAAAATATCGAGCGCTTGTTTTGTTCGGCTCGTTAAAAGTACCGAAAATTCATCCCTTTTGTATTGTTTTATACTTTTTCGGACTCAAGGGATTATATGACAAAAAAGGATTATTGGAGTTTTCTTTACGTCCCTTTTTCAGACTCTCTGAAATTGAAAAGGACCAAGTTATCCTTGTCGTTAAACTCATTAAAAGCAAATAGCGACAAACTTGTCCATACAGACAAGAACGAGTTTCACTATCGCTAGGCTCGTTAAAACATAGCGATGGGTTTGCCCGAAGGGCAAATTATAGAACTAGCATATGTTATCCTCCTCAAGCTTGACAAAAATAAAGAGGTACTGGTCAGCAATGATTGGGGAAAAATTGGGAAGAAAAACTTGAAGAAACTTTATTGGTAGAAAGTTTCTCTTGAACATGACACTTTCACTCCGCATCCGAGCCGCGTTGGGTTGTTCCGTTCATTGGTCATATCACCATGGGTCCATCACACCATCCATATTTGGGGTTAACGCTACCAATCCATCATGTCAGTGTCACCAATATGTTCAAGAGAAGTCGCTCAGAGAATTCACCAGTGTCTCACCCACTGCAATACATTTACGCTCCATACTTTCATGACCGCCACCCTGAACCTTATATCACGAGATCGTTTTCACCTCCATTAAAATCATTTGCTCTGTTCTGTGTCATTGATGTGGGATTCACTAAGGCCCTCCTATGATGGATCGCTTCTTGTCGACATCAGCTCATTATCCAAGAAGTCGATCTAGGAACAACCCTTTCAGTGCTTTGAAGCTTGCATGCCTCAATGGCAAGTTTCTCACTTCCGGCGACAGGTTTACATTAATGGCCTTCGACCGAAAGATTTTGGGTGGTGTTCGACGCCAAGTCCCTTTATTCACACCACGTGAATTGTACTATAGTACCTTGAGGGTCATCATCATTATCAGTGATTCCTCTCGCGCCTGTTAACAACTTACATCATTGGCTAGTAATCAGGCGATGTCTTTCCATGTTCGACTCCAGAACATCTCTCACATGGATCGACTTGTACTTTGAGTGAAGATCGAATGAGATTGAAGACCCCGGATCTAGTTTCATCCATCTGGGCTGCGATATATATTCAGGAAAATAAAGACATCAAATGTACATCATTACTGCACAAATAATCATCCAACCTAAGGGATGATGGCTCTACCAGAATCATCAGTCTACACTCAGACGATTGTCTGTCTTATGTACATGAAAATGAATTTATAAAGCTAAGCATGGGAATGCCCGCCTCAGCTAGATCATGAAAATATTATGAAGATAATGTATTGTATTGTATCTTATTACAGGTCGCCTTCCAGCTCGAAAAAACTTCAGATCCTCATGATAAAGCATTTCACCCGACATCAACAGATTAACAACCTCATGCTTTAGGGGGCAACTGTTATAGACATTTTTGGGCACTGCAACCCCAATCATAAATTTCCATAAACCAAGGGCTCTTAAGTCCCTAAAAGTGTTGTTCCAACCTCTAAAAGAACAAGGTCAACTGATTACATCTTCTCCCAGAAGTTCTCCATGAAAAACTACTCAGAACTGGTCAAAACTGGACCATCTCACCTACTCCATGGTCAAAGTGCGCTGCATCCCACCTAAATACACACGGGAGGTGCGATGCATACTGAAAAGCCCTTGTATGGGGTGCAATGGGCGAGAGTGGACAAATGGCAGGGTCAATTTGCAAGGTGGAGGATCATGGAATCTTCCAGAAACTTCTCCTGTGATGCTTGCCTCTCTGCATTCGCCCAGGGATGAGTAAGAGATCATCAATCTCCAAGTGAAATCAAGAAATATCAGAGAGAGGACACTAATCAAATCTCAAAAGCTGACTCACCCCCCTTGCAAACATCTATATATGGATCCCTCATCCCAGAGATCCGGAGGCTGGAATTTTGTATCTTGTAAGGAAGTGCTGCTGGTTTCTTGGTGCAACATCATAGTGTTGGGTGATCTAAGCTTTTCATGAGGTGAAGAAGGGCTTTCTTGCTGAGAGGATGATGCTGGGTCAGAACAATTGGTTGTAATCCTCTTTGCTATTCTTGATTATTAATAAAGCTATTCAAGTTTTCCTCCACATTCTTGTATGATTGATGATATATGCATTTGTGTGGTCAATATATATCTGGTCCTATATTGTTTATGATAGTAGATCTATGTTCTTGGATAGTGTTATGCTGCTTTGATTCTACAGGTGCTCTTTGAAGCTGGGTAGACGAGGAAGCGAGTGGCAAAGATCTATCAGAAGGGAGAGGAATCAAGTAAGGAACCAAGTGCAAGACAGAGGTTGGTCTCCTTCTTTCCCCTCTTATCTACTTCTCATAAAGGAAAACGAAAGTGGTTTTAGTTTGTTTGTTTCTAAGGTAGCTACCAGCCTTAATGGGACTGGCAGCTCTGCATAGACACTAGATTTCCTGATAACAATGGACAGTTTAATTGTCCGACAATTTCACCCATCAGGTAGGATTGTAGGTCATGTTTACGCACCGGTTCCAGGTTTGGGGCGATCAAGCCAGGTTTACATCGAATTGTAGGATGGTTAACATAAGAAGTTCATGGGAGAACTTGAAAGCTCGTAACTTTTAGAGTTTTTATCCAAATTGAGATCAGAAAGAGGTTGCTTAGGGGTTTTTGGATGTTTTGAATCCATTGGTAACCGCTATTATCTAATTTGAGCACATATACAAGGTCTTTTTTAGGTTTGAGACTAAAGGTGTATGGATTAGTCAGGGTTTGGAAGCAGTTCTAGGAAGTTTTTGGGCATGGAGAAGACCTTGTAGGGGTATTATCACTTCCAGAAGGTTACTACAACAACTGTAACCAATAGGGTACAACCCAGGTTCAACTTCTCTTATCATGAAGTTTTTATTATATGTTTCAATGTGGAATTGAAGCATGCACATGATGCGTTTAACTCATATCAGTTGAAGTATGCCATCTTTGAAGGAGATGTTTTGAGTTGTTGTTGTTGTGAGAGTTATTTGTAGGATAAAATTACCTTGTAGGGGTAATAACCACTTATTTACTTGCAACAAATTTTTATGTACTTCATTGATACTGAATATATGAGTGGTCTAATCATGTTGACAGGCCCGACGATATAACTCTGGAGGGGTGAACTCAGTCAACAAACCTTTGTCTTGCTCTTCTTTATGATTTCATGGATTATGTGTATTATGTTTAGTTACATATGAAGGCTAATTCATGTTTGAAGAGATATTGAATAAACTTGTTGTTTCAAAACCCATTTTTAATCTTGCAAAGCATTGACATGGTCCTAAGTTTTGTTTTATTTGATTTTGGAAAAGAGGAAGAAATCACCTAATCCAATTTTAGATCGCACATCATCACAAATTGTTTCCAAAATGCTCAACCCTTGGGGTTTTTGACCCTAAATTGGGTCTTCAACTTTGACTAAGCATTTATCACAAACTGTGAGGTTGCTCGAGACACTCCATATGTTAATAGAATCAACATGATGAGGATAATGTGATGGCGAGGGTCTCCAAGGAACAATCAACAATCTGCATCAACACAATCCTCAATAATTGTGGGGAGTGTCTATCATCTAGAAAACCAAACCCTTTAGCTAGGGTTTTTTCAAGCTGCATCATCCCCTGCATACCTTTTCCTACTCCTACTTTGACATCAATGACACCATGCTCATGCTTGTACCTACACCCGCTTTGAAAATCAATGAACACATGATCAAGAATCTCCCCCTTTTGTCATTGATGTCAACACACCAATCATGATTGACATGTTACATCATTCATCTCTCTCTCTCTCTCCCTTGATTCTTCCAATTTTCTCTCCCCTTTGACATCAATGACAAAGGGTGACTTCGCCTAATAATTTTCCTGCTTCCCGTGGACCTGTGATGTAGTTCCCCCTGATAGTGTGCTCTTTTGTTGCATCATCAAATAGACTCTCCCTGTCAACATGCTTTCATGTTGCATCACGGGTTCCCCCTGACAATATTCCATCCAATTGCACGAGAAGTTATTGTGAGGCATGTTTTCTCTGCCAGAACCTGGTGGTCTTATCTTCCTGCTTGGTGATTGCTTCTCTTTCCCGGTTCTGTGAAGTCCAAGTTAATTCACTTCTACAATCTCATGCGAAATGGCCAAAATTATGGCATAAATAACACTCTCTGTTTGATCTAAATAATGGAGCAAAAGAGTTGTAATTCTTGCTATCATAGGCATATGAGACTTTGTCTTGTCTACTAGAAAATCTACTTCTAGGACTATGATAAAACCCTCTATCAATACCCCTGTTATATCCCCTGCAATCTCATGCTTTATGTCCATAGTTAGAAAATGTGTAAAAATAACCATGAAATGTGCCTGTATACCTAGGTGTATAGGGTGAAGATATTATGAAGGTGTCTCGCCCTTAAGAATACCTAAGGATTTGTTTCTCTCCCTTTATGAATGCTCTTTGATGATTTGGCATTTTGAATACATCATCTTTATTTCTTGGAGTATTGGTCTTCCAGCTTTCAGTGTTAGTTGATTTGTTCAAGACCTTGACTTTGGGCTTCTCTCCATTTTTGGCATGAGCCTTCCTTTCATGGGACTTCTTTTCTTCGTTGACATGTGGTTGCTCTTTGTCTTTGGGATGAGATTTATTTTCATGTGGCTATTGTTGGGTTGTGTTATATTCTTTCCACGTAGTTAACAGGGGGTTTGAGGGGTGGACCCACCTATGGTTTTGTGCATGATTTTCGCACATGTTTTTTGGACGTGATGGTTTTCGGTCCATGGTATTGGATGCTTCGGCATGTACAAATATGTATTATAACATTGAAAGGAACATGATGAAAAATCAAGTTGGTAGTCCCGGTTTTGGGATCCAAGGGAAAATCTCTGTGTATATGTGTTTTATGTGTTATGCTCTTGCATTGTTTATTTTCTGTGTTTTAGAATTCGTATGCAGGTAATTTCTGTACGGGATTAAAACCTACATTTGGTATCAGAGCAGTTTTGGCTTCAAGGGGACACCTTTGTTCCTGAGGGGTTTCGCTCGGGCCTGTGGTAGACCCTGTTCAGTGGGAGATCTACGAGATCAATTTTGGTGGTGAAAGAAGATGGTGAGCAGTGGAAAGATAGAGATCAAGAAATTTAATGGTCAGAGTTTTGAGTTGTGGAAACTCGAGATGGAGGATCTGTTGGTGGATAAAGATCAGTGGATCGCGGTGGATCCGAGTACTAAACGAACGGGAGTGTCTCATGAAGAATGGAAGAAGTTGGATGGAAAGGCAAAAAGCACAATACGATTGTGTGTCTCAGATTCAGTATTGCTGAATGTATCAGGGGAAGCTACGACGAAGGCTTTGTGGGACAAGTTAGGGACTTTGTACCAATCTAAGTCTCTGGTGAATAAACTGTTCCTGCGGAAAAAGCTGTATAACCTGAGGATGAAAGATGGAGACTTGGTGACAGAGCATCTGAATGCATTTAATACTATGGTAAGTCAGTTAGCATCTGTTGATATTAAAATTTCAGATGAAGATAAGTGCATCGATTTGTTGTGTTCTCTACCAGATTCGTGGGATAGTCTGGTTATTGCAATAGGTAGCAATGCAACTGCCTTGCAGTTTGATGAAATAGTCTCATCTTTGTTGACGGAGGAGATGAGATGGAAAAATATGGAGAGCCAGAATGGTGATGCCTTGTCTGTACGAGGACGGTCTCAGAACAAAAACAAAAATAAGTCATCGAGTGGGAGATCTAAATCTGGAGGGAGATCTAAATCTCCAAGAAAACTTGTAAAGGTGGTGTGCTGGAAATGTGGAAAGGAGGGCCACTTCAAAAGGGACTGTAAATCTAAAGCTCCTGACAAAGGAAAGGGATCTGATGAGGCTCCTTCTGCAGAGGTGAAAACCACCTCAGATGAAGGTGGGGATGTGTACTTGGCTTCTTCAAGTACACTTGTAGATCATGAGGCATGGTTGATTGACTTAGGTGCATCCTTTCACTTCACTCCCCATGGAGAGTGGTTCTGTGAGTATGAGAAATATGATGGTGGTGATGTCTTCTTGGGGGATGACAGGAAGGCTAGAATCATTAGTTGTGGAAAAGTAAAGTTGAAGCTGCAAGGTGGAAGGGTTAGAACACTTCCAGGTGTTCTACATATTCCTGCATTAGCCAGAAATCTGATTTCTGTTAGTAAGCTGGATGATGCAGGTGTAAAAACAGTGTTCGAGAAGGATACTTGCAAGATGGTTTGGGAGCACTGGTATTAATGCGGGGAGTTCGGATTAGAACTCTGTACAAGCTGCAAGGTAGCACTGTTGTTGATGGGTGCAACAGTTACGTGGTTCCTGAAAGTGGAGCAAAAAATCTAGTGGTCTCTGGAGAAAAGACCATGCTGTGGCATCAAAGGCTTGGACATATTGGAGAGAAGGGCCTTCAAATACTTCATGGTAAAGGTATGAGTAATAGCTCTCTGGATTTTGATTTCTGTGAAAATTGTGTATACAGGAAGCAAAATCGGGTGAGTTTCCCCTCTGGTGGTAAGAGGGTGAAACATATATTAGAGCTTGTGCACAGTGATGTGTTTGGACCTATGAAGGTTTCATCACTGAGTAAGTCTGTGTACTATGTATCATTTATAGATGACTTCTCAAGGAATACATGGATATATTTCCTTAAGAAGAAATCTGAAGTCTTTGATAGGTTTAAAGAATTTAAGGCTCTAGTGGAAAACCAGACAGATAAGAAGATAAAGGTGCTAGGACAGATAATGGTGGAGAGTTTTGCAGTAAGGAATTTGAAGACTTCTGCAAGAAGTGTGGTATAGCACGACAGAAGACTACTCCATATACACCTCAGCAAAATGGAGTTGCAGAAAGAATGAACAAGACGTTGATGGAAAGGGCAAGAAGCATGCTTAGTGGTGCCAAGTTAGGACAAGAATTTTGGGCAGAGGCGGTTGATACTGCATGTTACCTGGTCAATAGGTCATCTTCATCAGCGTTGGAGGATAAGACTCCATAAGAGGTATGGACTGGTAAGAAACCCTCTCTTTCACATCTGAGGGTATTTGGATGTGATGCATATGTACATGTTCCAAAGGAGAAAAGAACAAAGTTGGATAGTAAATATGAAAAGTGCATCTTTATTGGGTATAAGGATGGTTTAAAGGGTTATAAGCTTTGGAACCTAGTAACAAGGAAGGTTATGTACAACCGAGATGTGGTGTTCATAGAGGTGAAAGATGTTATTAAACATGAATTCCAACCAATGGAACCCAAGAAGATAGAGTTTGAGCTAAAGGAGGAATAATCAGACTCTACAGCAGAGGAGGAATCAGAAGATTAAGAGCCACAAACTCTGGCTGTGAGAAGATCAGTTCGAGAAAGAAGGAAGTTAGAAAGGTATAGTCCATCTGCTTTCTGTTCAAATTTTGCTTTGTCTGTTACTGATGATGATCCCAGAACTGTGAAGGAAGCAGTGGATTCAGAGGATGGAAAAATCTAGAAAGAGGCCATGGTTGATGAAATGGCATCTTTGCACAAAAATGAGGCTTGGGATCTGGTGGAGTCACCGTCTGGAAGGAAACCCATTGGCAGCAAATGGGTGTTCAAAAAGAAGACAAATGCAGAAGGAAAAGTGGAGAAATACAAAGCTCGGTTGGTAGCAAAAGGTTATTCCTAGGTGCCGGGAATTGATTTTGGTGATATTTTTTTCTCCTGTTGCCAAGTAACTTCTATTAGATTACTTTTATCTGTTGCTGCTGCTTTTGATTTTGAGGTAGAATAGATGGATGTGAAGACAACATTTCTTCACGGGGATCTAGAAGAGGAGATCTACATGAAGCAACTTGAAGGCTTTGCGGTGAAGGGTAAGAAAGAATTGGTATGTAAGTTAAAGAAGTCTCTATATGGGTTAAAATAGTCACCAAGGATGTGGTATCAGAAATTTGATACATTTATACGAGGACTTGGCTTCACCATAAGCAAAGCAGATCACTGTGTGTATTTTAAATTAATTGGTGACCGTGTTATTTATCTGGTCTTGTATGTGGATGATATGTTGTTGGTTGGAAATGACAAAGAAGTTATCTAGGATTTGAAGACCCAATTGTCCTCCAAATTCGACATGAAAGATCTTGGTGCTGCAAACTATATTTTAGTTATGGAAATTAAAAGAGATCGGGCAAAGAGGAAGCTCTGGTTAAACCAGAGGAAGTATGTCGAGACAATATTGCAGAGGTTTAATATGCAGGATAATAAACCGGTGAAGGTTCCTATTCCTGTAGGTGTGAGGTTATCTGCTGAACAGTGTCCCAAGACACAAGAAGAGGAAGAGGACATGTCCCGTGTTCCATATGCAAGTGCAGTCGGTAGCCTGATGTATGCAATGGTTTGTACTAGACCAGACATTGTACATGTAGTGGGAGTATTGAGCAGGTTTATGTCAAAACTAGGGAAGGAGCATTGGACAACAGTGAAGCAGGTTTTCAGGTATTTGCGTGGCACTAGTGATTATGGTTTGTGCTACCAAGGAAGACCAGGATTGGACAGAGTGTTGGATATTCATGGTTTTGTTGATGCAGACTGGGCTGGAGATCTGGATCAGAGAAGATCTACAAGTGGGTATGTGTTTAACCTATTTGGAGGTGCAGTCAGTTGGATGAGTAAGAAACAATCTATAGTGGCACTGTCAACTACAGAGGCGGAATACATGGTAGCCACTCATGTAATCGAGGAAGCAGTTTGGTTGCAGAGATTGTGTTCAAGTATGGGGTTAGTACAAGAAGCTATAAGGATAGACTGTGACAGCCAAAGTGCAATTTTCTTGGCAAAGAACCCTGCATATCATTCAAAGACAAAGCACATTGATGTTTAGTATCACTTTGTGAGGGATATGATAGAAGACAAAAATGTGTTGCTGGTAAAGGTGGACACTTTGAAGAATACTGCAGATGCATTGACAAAATCTGTGAGCTTTGAGAAGTTCTCTTGGTGTAGAGAGACAATGGGCATTTCAGGGCTGGAAAAATGACTAAGCTCTCTTGTGGCCCCCTATGGAAAGAAAACAACAAGTGGGAGAATGTTGGGTTGTGTTATATTCTTTCCATGTAGTTAACAGGGGGTTTGAGGGGCACCCGTAACCCCACTTTATGGGGTCCGGGGCAGCGCCCTAGAAAATTTTGGTTTTGGACCCTATGTTAGGTTGGGCGAACCCACCTATGGTTTTGTGCATGATTTTCACACATGTTTTTTGGACGTGATGGTTTTCAGTCCATGGTATTGGATGCGATGGTTTTCGGTCCATGGTATTGGATGCTTCGGCATGTATAAATATGTATTATAACATTGAAAGGAACATGATGAAAATCAAGCTGGTAGTCCCGGTTCTGGGATCTAGGGGAAAATCTCTGTGTATATGTGTTTTATGTGTTATGCTCTCACATTGTTTATTTTCTGTGTTTTAGAATTCGTATGCAGGTAATTTCTGTACGGGGTTAAAACCTACAGCTGCTCTTTATCATGGAGATGGGGTTTCTCTTCTTCTCTGACATGTGCCTGCTCTTCATTATTGAAGTATGAGGGCTCACCAACATATCCAAGACCTATCTTGATAAGTGGTGATCTCTAGGAATTGATAATGTTATCCAAGACTTGTGAACTCCTCAATTTTTGTTTAGCTTGTCTATTTCTGCTCTCATTGTGACAGTTTCTTGCTCATGGTTCATGATATATTCTTCCTTCTCCTTCATCCGTGTCCTCATAACTTCGTCATTCCTTTTGGCCTCTTCAATTTCCCTTTTTCAGAGAGGTGATTTGATTCCCTTTATGTTGCTTGCTCCATTTATTTGGCTTTTCTTTTTCCTTTTCCCTGAGTTGGCTTGTTAGTGTGCTTTCTTTCTTGTTTTCCTCTTCCAACATGCTTTTGAGATGCTCCACTTCCTTCTTTGCTTCATCAAGTTCTTGATCCTTTTCTAATGTTTGTATATTTTTAATTTGAGCTTCAAGTCACATGATATCAGCTAAGGCAAATCTCCAACTATCGTAATACTTTATCTTTTTGGCCTTCAGGTCTTCATGTTCTTTGTAAAGATTGTTGTACATTCTTGTGGTTCTATCTCTATCTAGTGTCATTGTTCAAAGCTTGTCTTTGAGGGAATTAACGTCTTCTGAATCAACAACCATCTTATCTTCAACTGCAACTTCTAGCGGTTAAAATTCAAATGAAGAACATGCTATGATACCAATTATTGGAATCATGATTGTAGTTAGACCAAAACCCACAGGCATTAGTCTCCACTATAATTTCCAGAGTTAGGATCCACGAGAGGCGGTTAGTCCATGTTACGAAACACACAAGGAGCATTGAACCCAATGCCCAACATTTGAAATGTCCTTAGAAAAAAAGTATAGTGAAAATTACAAGATGATCCATTTAAGATTAATTATAGGGCTAGTTAAAAACCCTAACTTCCATAAGTTTTATCTCAAAATATACAATAAACCAAAACCTTAAATTTTCACCACAAGTACTTTGTTATGTCTCCTTTAGCTCCCAAAATTTTCATAGTATGAAACTCCACCAAAAAAGATGATGCCAAGATGCATTATTTAAAGGAACAAAACCCTAGGATTATATCTTCTAAAACCAAATGTTATGTGCCAAACAATCGAACAGAATAAAAGGAGAAAGAAAAGTGACTCCATGCCTTGATAGTGAGAGAGAAGAATGAATGTGAAGCCTCTTTGAGGGGTAAACATCCTTTTACAATAAAACAAATGTATAAGATAAGATAGTTTCTAAAACTAGGACTCCTTGGTATGTAGGAGACAAAGGGAGAAATTAAAATTAGATGGTCTAGCTAACAACACTATGATAACATATTTTGATCTCTACTATTGTTGTTATGTGTTTTTCTCTTGATCCTCTCGATCATGATTGTGCTGGCGAGGGGTCCTCCTTGCCAGAGCAAGCATTCCAAGCTCTAGTCACTTCATCCCCCAAGACCTAGAAGGAGAAACCCTCAAGTTTTGTGAAAAAGATTGAGGAAATTCCAAAGGTCTAGGTTTGTGCTTAGAAATTGAGGAAGATTGTTATGTTTCTACTTGAGCATGGCCTTGTGGGGCAGTTCATGGGGCTCTGTCCATCCACTTGAAGTCTCAATCTCTGGGTGGAACATAACTAGACCCCCATTAATCAAAGGGCAATTCTTTACCTCCTTTTGTGGACACGGGTTCTTCACCTTTGTCCTTGAGCACAAATAAGGTTGAGATCTCATCTCCTAGAGTGTCCATTACTTTATGGGGCCCAAAGGGTTGTACTTATACCAATGGTCTCTTGAATTCAACCCTGAGAATGATGTGTTTTCAGTTGTTCCAGTCTAGGTTGCGCTGCCCCACTTTCCTCTACACTACTAAAATGAAGCAACCTTTAGATCAATAGGAGATGCACTTGGGAAATACATTGACAAGGAAGAACTAAAGGGTCCAATGTATGCATGTGCTAAGATATGTCTGGAAGTTGATCTAGAGAAAGAACTCCTTGAAGGCATTTAGCTCAAATTGGACAATTGGTCCTTTATTCAGCATGTAGCCTATGATCAATTCCCATTCAAGTGAAAACATTGCCATCAATATGGCCATTTTACCCAAAAAATCCTCAAAAGAGGAGACCAGGAATCTCCTCAATTGGAAGGGGACAATTGGAAAGGCCTTAAGCATAACCACAACTCAAATAATCAAGGCCAATAACACATGCAACAAGCTCAAGAACAAAATGGGTCCCCCTGCCTCCCCCCCCCCCCCCAAAAAAAAAATAGGGTCAACTTCGACCTAGGGATCTAAATGAAATAAATTAGAATCCCCCTCTCAGAATAGATGTGCACCTCTAGAAGTCGAGGACCCTCCTTCAAAAGCTGAGAAAGGAGAAATTCAGGAAATCGTCCAACTGTTGGAGGCGGGAAGCGAGAAGCTCAAGGTTATAGAGGCCATGCCAACTTTGGAAGATCCCCCCCCCCTGCATGGAGAACCCAAAAGGACCATCTTCATAAGATGGAGAAGGTTATCAATCAAATACAAGTGTAAAAAATAACATGGAGGGACTCGTTTTAGTGGAAGATAATTCGAAGTATGGGGTAGAGAAAGAGTTACCCATGACTCATTTTGATAGAAGACTTGAACGAAAGACCAATAGAGAAGTTTGGTCCCACCACACAAAACATGGTAATGATATCAACAAACAACTCACATTTGAACCACAAGGCTTCAAACACCCAAAAGGATCTAAGAAACAAAGCTCTGTAGGCTGTTAATTTCAGGTATGTTCTATGCTTAGAGCAATTTATTTCAATTTTCACAATTAGCTCAATATCTTTTCTAGATTAGCAATCACATCAGCATTAAAGTAAACTGAAGATAGAACATAAACATAAATCGCAGAAGACAAGCCAAGACAAGAGGACACAAGATGTGACGCTAGCCAGGGACAAACCCCAATGTGGGGAAACCCTTAATCAATTCTTCTTATATGTTCTTCAATAGTTCAGCAGAGAGAGAGAGATAGTACGTTTACAACAGAACTCAACACTTTGACTTATCTAGATAAGAACATAAATCATCTCTAAGAAGATGATACATGAGATCAGTTGAAGACATGCTGCTTCAACTGATTCTCCAAGATGACTCCACCTATCTTTGTGCTGCATTTCATCATCATGCTGCACCTCACCACGCTGCACCATGTTGCACCCATCATCATTACGCTGCATCTCATCACGCTTCATTAATTATGATTGTACCCATTACTGTACTGCATTATGTGCCATTGCTACACCATGTTGCCATAATGACCTATGTGTAGGTTGCACCTTGCTTGCTTGTTGTCCCTTGCTTGCTTGTTTCCCCTAGCATGCTTGCTGTTGCATGCTAGATGTCCCTTGCATGCTAGCTGTAACATTGCATGCTTGGTGTTACTATTTGCTGCTAAGTACCATACAACTATCGCAATGTTAATTATTTGTCCCTTGCATGCTGCTCTCCTTCGGAGATAGATGCTCTAGTTATTCCGGCAGTTCTCGATAGTTCCGGCTGTTCTGGCAGTTCCCGCTGTTCCCGGTGGTTCCGGCAGTTCTGGCAGTTCCGACAGTTTCGGTAGTTCTGGTTGTTCCTCGTAGTTCTGGCTATTCCCGACAATTCTGGCTGTTCCGACAGTTCCCCCTGTTCCCGACAGTTTCGGCTATTCCTGACAGTTCCGACAATTCTGGTTGTTCTCGACAATTCCGACTTCTACCCTCTGCATCATCTTTCCCACCTGTTCCGACTGTTCTCGGTAATTCTGGCAATTTCAGTAGTTCCGGCTGTTCTCGACAGTTCCGACTGTTCCCGGCAGTTCAGGCAATTCCGGCTGTTCCCGACAGTTCGGACTTCTTCCCTCTGCGTGAGCTTTCTCGACTGTTCCGACAGTTCTTGGCAGTTCCGACTATTCTCGACAGTTCTAGCAGTTTCGATAGTTCCCAGCAATTCCCGACAGTTCTCGACAATTCCGACAGTTCCCAGTAGTTCCCGGCAGTTCCCGACAGTTCCGAAAGTTTCGGCTATTCCCGGCAGTTTCGACTATTCCCGGCAGTTCTGGCTGTTCCCGGCAGTTCTGGTAGTTCCGGTTGTTCCCGACAGTTTCGGCTGTTACCGACAGTTCCGGTAATTCTGGCTGTTCCCGGCAGTTTTAGCTATTCCCGGCAGTTCCTGCAGTTCCCAGCAGTTCTGGCAGTTCCGGGTAGTTCCGCTAGTTCTGGCTTCTGCCTTCTAGATTAGGGCATCATTATCGCTTAGGATCTCTCTCCTACTAAAACCCAAAGACAAGTAGAGAGGAAGATATTCCAAGTGCGTTGAAATGACTTGAAGGCCACCTCTATTTATACTAAAACGTTGAGCACAAGTGGGGTTTATTTGGTTGCTAGCCGACCTTGACGAATTGTCGCATGACACAAATAAATTCATATCTCCATGAATATTTATCGAAATCGGATGATCTTTAGATCAATCCTACACCTCTTGATGAGAGGGATCCAAGAAAAATATCAACTTCCATTAATAAGATGACCCACATGGAGTTTGGCCCTAGTTGCCAATTTTAACACTCCCTCTCAACTAGGGAGAACTCCATCCGCTGATCCATGTGTCTGACTGTACTGATCGATAATGTCTCATACCATTCTATACTGACCCGAAGTTAGTTTCATTTGAAGAGAGTGTGTCACATCACTCTTACTGGCCCGAAGTCAGTTTTATTGATCCCAGATCAATATCACAGGAGAGTGTCTCAAACCACTCATACTGATCCCAGATCAGTTTCATTGATCCTAGATCAATGGAGGTCATCCTAGCATAGTGATGTTAGGGTTATCCCGCTTACAGCCACAGTATGCATAAAATGCATAAACACATATGTCCCAGGTATTTAACTCTTAAAGGAGTCAAATCTTCTACCATAAATGGTTAAAGCCCTATTTATTAGTTCCTTTACATCGGAACTCAATCACTCGCTTAAACTCTTCTATTGGGAATTAAATCAATCCTCAAGCCTTCATTAACCCTTTATTAAAGCCTTCCATTAATTCTTCCATATTGGGACTTTAAACCTCCTTGTAACCTTAGTTTTAAGCTTTCTCTAACCCTTTATATATATATATATATATATATATATATATATAACCTTCCCCTCTTAACATTGGTTACATATATATTTACACATAAAACCTTTCATCGGCGCTATTTTCCTTTATAACCCATTTACAAAGGAATTATACGCAAAAACACACCTTTTTCTGCTTTGGTACAGCCTCTGCACAGATCTCGAGGTTACCTTTATCGCAATTGGGGATCGCTCCTCTACAGTCACATTAATACACACTCCTTCCGCTTCCTCGATATGCGAACATATAACTTTTCTGGAATACACAGGAAAACACCGGAAAACAAAGGAAAACCCTGCTTTGCCCTTGGGCTGGATCTCAAATCTTATAAGCCCACATTCACAAATATCGTCGGGTCCGCTCCTTCCAAGTCTTCCGCTGTGCTACTCCGATCTCTGCCTTCTCCGATCACCGATACCTTTTATCTTCGATCGCCAACACCTCTGATCTCTGCTTATTGGCTATCGGCGCATCTCTTCATCGCAATATCGTAAGTTGGCGCTTCAACATTCCACCATCCCTTGACCTCTATCCAAGGCGATTTGCGATTAAATCTTGGCCATTGATCTGGTGCTTGATCCAACGGTCGAGATCCTTCCCCGATTCAAAAGTCACTTGATGGTCCTCCACCATTGATCTACACTTAGTAGATCCAACAGTCCATGATGGTTTCGGATAGACAATAGACACGGGGGTTAACCACCCAATAAAGCGGTTTCCCCTCTCCACTTCTCTGCTACGTGTCACGTTATGAATGGAATCGGAAGGCTATCCTTCGATACCATTTACCACTTCTTTGCCGCATGAAATACCACTTAAGGTTATAAACCCGCCTTTCTCTGTTAAAGTTCTTCTGTAGTTCCGGCTTCTTTAAGGATTTTCCCTTTCCGCTATTTTACTGCGCGATTCCTCCTGAGCTTTGGCTTTGATCCCTCAAATGGATTCAACAATCCATTATAATCCTCCAAATCACTCTTTTCCTCTGTGCAGTCCTTCAAAACTCTGCCTTCTACTTCCGCTGCTCAGCTACCTCTGAGCTTTACTCTTCTGCAAAATCTCACTTCGCTATTTCACCCCAGAGCTTCCCTCTGTTTCCTTAATTGGATTCAAGGATCCATTCATGATTCCTCTGAATCATTCTGTTTCTCTGCGTCCTTCAAAATTCTGCCTGCAACCTATTACAGAGCCTACAAATTCACAAGTAATTCATTCATGAAATACTCTTCAACACACTGATATAGTCAGGAATAAACATATATATATATATAAACATAAACAGTTAATTACATATATGAGACTCTATGTCTCGCACAGGCCTGTTCTTCAATATCTTGGCCTCCTTGTGCTCTGCCCGTAGGCTTACATTTATGCTAGAAAGTTTTGTTGAACTAACCCTGGTTCGACTCCTAAATCCTCTGTCCACTTCTACTTCAATTAATTCCTAAAAGCTCTCTCTCATCCCTTGAATCATGAAACTGTTTTAAGAGTCCTGATTGACTTCTAACTCTTGTCATTTATTCACCACTCATGTTCTCATTTATTTGAGAGCATTTACAACTTCCTCTCACTATCTAATTAATTTCTATTTTATGCACTCAAAAGCCTAATATTACATCAAATTATCACTTAGGAATCCAACTTCCCAAAAATACATGACCCCTTATGCCTACTTAATTACAATGATTTTCCTTGGGCTGAATGCTCCTGCATCACATAGGGAGTACGGTAGATACATTGATGCATCCATCGATAGTACTACTATGGTCCCTAACCCCATTTCCCTACTCGTTGATCAGATGAGAGGTACTTCCCATGATTCCGAGACTGCATGGGTAGTATGCCTCGACAGGAGAACGAATCATCTTGCCCCACAGTCGCAATGGGAGAACTAATCATTCTGGCCCACCGGAGAACTAACCATCCTATTTCACAGTTTCCACGGGAGAACTAATCATCCTGGCCCATAGGAGAACTAATCATTTTGTTCCATAATTGCCACATGAGAACTAATCATCTCGGCCCACAGGAGAACTAATCATCCTGTTTCACAGTTGCCACGGGAGAACTAATCATCCCGGCCCACAGGAGAACTAATCATCATGTTCCACAATTGCCAAAGGGGACTAATCATCCTGTTCCACAGTTTCCACGGGAGAACTAATCATCCCAGCCCACAGGAGAACTAATCATCCTATTTCACAGTTTCCACGGGGTATCACAGGGGAAGGTTGAACCTGTCATCCTATACATAGCGCACCACCAGGGGAAGGTGAGTCGCCTTGTGGTCGTATATTGCTCCAGTAAGTAACCCAAGCCCACTAGAGCTCCCAAAGCTCAATGCATGCAACATGTAGGACCCTTAAACAATGTAAACTTTGAAACGGGAACTGATACTGTTACCCGTTTTGTAAAGATAGCAAAAAAGTGACCCGATTTTGAAAAGGGGTGATGCAGAACACACATGTTTTTTTTAGAGCATAGTTTTTGGCACTTTAATTTTTTTTATGTACTTTGCGTTTTAGAATGGTAGTGAATGGTAGTGATTTTCATGCTGATTTAAAAAAGTGGTTATTCTGCATCACACCCTTTTTTTAAAAGACCTATTTTTTGACTTTAAATTTTTTTATTGTATGAAATGTAAATAATTATTTTTTAAATTTAATAATTTTGGAAGTGGTCATCTTCTTCATATTATCTTGTTTATATATCTATATATATATATATATATATATATATATATTTGTAGTGAGGTTTTTATTGTTTTGATATTTAAAGAAGAAGGTCAATATTTTGCATTTTCGATATTCTACATATTTATACATTGTTAATTAAATTTTCAATCCAAATGAAATAATTGTCTCTAAAAAACAAATATAAAAAAATATATAAAAAGACAAAAATAAAAAATAAAAATGTTAAAAAAAATTATCTCAAAAACCCTAAAAGAATTTAGAAAAATACAAAAATTAAATATATATATATATATATATATATATATAAAATTAAGTAAGTAAAGATAGAGAAATTAAGAAAAAACAATAGCAAAAACTAGGAAAAAAATAAAAAATAAATAAAACAAACTAGTTTAAAAAAAAATAGAAAATTAACGAAAAAAATTAAAAAAGTAGTAAAATTGATATTAAAAAAATCAAAAATAAAATCAAATTATAAAAAAAAAAAACCCAAAAAAATATGAATATGGCGGAAAATATATGTCTTTTCAAATGATAAAATAAATAAAAAAACATTTACAATTTATTAAAAAAAAAGTTTTTTTTTTTTTTTTTTTTTTTTTTCAAATTAAAAAAAAAAACCATAAAACAAATTAAAATTATATGAAAAAAAAAAACCCAAAAATGCAATTTTTTATTTTTATTTTTTTTTAAGTTAATAATAATTATTTTTATTGAACCTAAAAATTTTATTTAAAAGAAATTAAAATTAAAATTAATTTTTTTTTTTAAAATAAACTTCTTTTTTTTTTTTAAAGAATTATAATTTTTTTTTTTTAACACTTTTTTTTTTTAATTTATAAATACAAATAATAAAAAAAAAAAAAAAAAAAAAAAATTTCAAAAAAATTTAAATTTTTAATTTCAAATATAAAAATTTATTAAAAAAAAAAATTTAAATTAAAAAAAAAAAAAATTTAACGCATTTTTTAAATATTAAATTCAAAAATTTATTAAAAAAAAATTAAAATTAAAAAAAATAAATTAATGCATAATATTTTTTGTTTTTTATTAAAAAAAAATTTGGTTTCGGCCCGGGCGGCCGAGGGGCGGGGGCTCGATACCGCGCAGGTCCCTCCGCCAGCGGCCGCGCCACCACGGGCGGCCGAGGGGCGGGGGCTCGATACCGCGCAGGTCCCTCCGCCAGCGGCCGCGCCACCACGGGCGGCCGAGGGGCGGGGGCCGAAACCAAATTTTTTTTTTAATAAAAAACAAAAAATATTATGCGTTAATTATTTATTTATTTATTTATTTTTATTTTTTTAATAAATTTTTAAATTTAATATTTAAAAAATGCGTTAAATTTTTTTTTTTTTGAATTTTAATTTTTTTTTTTAATAAATTTTTATATTTGAAATTAAAAAATTAAATTTTTTTGAAAAAAAATTATTAATTTTTTTTTTTAATTATTTGTATTTATAAATTAAAAAAATAAGTGTTAAATTTTTTTTTATAATTCTTTTAAATAAAAAAAAGGTTTATTTAAAAAAAAAATTAATTTTAATTTTAATTTCTTTTAAATAAAATTTTTAGGTTCAATAAAAATAATTATTATTAACTTAAAAAAAATAAAAAATATGCATTTTTGGGTTTTTCTTTTCATATAATTTTAATTTGTTTTATGGTTTTTGTTTTTTTGTTTTTTTTTTTTTTTTGAATTAAAAAAAAAATCAAAAATAGGTATTTTTTTTATAAATTGTAATTTTTTTATTTATTTATTTTCTCATTTGAAAAGACATATATTTTCCGCCATATTCATATTTTTTTGGGGTTTTTTTTTTTTTTTTAATAATTTGATTTTATTTTTGATTTTTTTAATATCAATTTTATTACTTTTTTAATTTTTGCCGTTAATTTTCTATTTATTTTTTTAAACTAGTTTGTTTTTAATTTTTTTTATCTGTTTTTCCTAGTTTTTGCTAATGTTTTTTTTTTAATTTCTCTATTTTTACTTACTTAATTATATATATATATATATATATTTTTTTTTTTTTTCAAATTCTTTTAGGGTTAATGAGATAATTTTTTTTAACATTTTTTATTTTTTATTTTTGTCTTATATATATATATATTTAAATTTATTTTTTTTCCAAATTCTTTTTTGATCTGTGAGATAATTTTTTTTTTAACTTTTTTTATTTTTCTATTTTTTTAAAATCTAGTTTGTTTTTAATTTTTTTTTTTTTTGTTTTTCTTAATTTTTTTTTTTTTTATTTTTCTAGTTTTACCTACTTAATTTTTAGTTTTTTTTTATGGTTTACAAGATTATTTTTATTTTTTATTTTCACTATTTATTTGTTTATAATTTTTTATTTTTTTTTTAGTTTTTTAATTTTTACCATTAAATTTTTTTTTTTTTTTTTTTACATTTTTATGATTGATATATTTTTTTTTTATATTTGATTTTTTTTTAAGTTTTATATTTTTATTTTGTGTTTTGTTTATTATATATCTTAATTTATGTTTTGTTAATTTTTTTAATTTTTTTTGTTTTGTGTTTTTCATTGTTTTAATTTTTTTTATTTTTTATTTTTATTTTATGTTTTCATTATTTTTTTAAAATTTAATGTTTTTCGGGGTCATGATAAAATATTTTACGCCATTATTTCGAAATGTTGAAATTTTACTTTCGAAAAAAAAAAGTGTTCTTCCAGAATTAACACTATTCGTTTTGAGGGTGTTTTTTGGATAATTTTTCTGCAAAAAATTGGTTTTCACCGCCATTTTTAAAACATGTTGAAAATTTACCCAAGAAAAAAAAAGGTGTTATTCCAGCATCAACACTTTTCGTTTTTAGCACTGTTTTTGATGTTTTTTTGGGGTTTTTTGGCCAGAGTTCCCGTTTTGAGTTTATAGTTCCCGTTTCAAAGTTTACATTGTTCTTATAAGAAGGTCTCTCAACGACTCCAAGTCATTCAGGAAAGTCACATATTTGACCTTTCCCGAGGCTTTGAAAAAATGTCTATGACCTGTACATCAGTCTCAATGTGATGGAGCCTCCTCGCTCATCGACTTACCATATCCCAGATAAGGTAGTATCTGATGTCTATCTGTTGGAGAAATCATCGAATACGAGATTCCTCAATAATCGAATTCCCCCTCTGGTTGTCATAGAGAATCAAAGTGGTATTCATCATGTGTACAAACAGTTCACTGAAAAGCTTCCACAACTAGTTAGCTTCATATGAGATCATACTCGTAGCTATGTATTCGGTCTCAGCAATGCTTATAGCAACCGAATTCTGTGTCCTGCTGATCCATGATATCGAAGCAGAATCCAAAGAGAACTAGCACCGAGAAGTGCTATAGTGATCCTCCACACTGCCTGCCCAGTCAACATTCGAATAATCATGCAGTTTCATATTTCTGGCAGTGTATCTCAATCCATGAGAGATTGTGCTACGAAGATATCTCAGAAGATTCTTGGCACCAATCCAGTGAGGCTCAACCAAATATGAGCTCACCATGCTAACTACAAAACATATGTTCGGATAGAAGTTCACCAAGAACATCAATGCGAATGAGTTTATGAAACACAGAGGCATTTCCAAAATCTGGTCCGACATCACTACCATATAACTTCTTAAAGTTAAGATCCTCGAGGTAGTGACAGGCTTGCAGTTTATCATTCCACATCCGGAATCCAACTCCCTCTTACTTCTGCAAATGAGAGGGTCTGCACCTGTCAGAAATAGGTCATCCTCATAAGGTGCCGGTATGAGATGTTTATCATCCACAACCTTCGGGTAATGGTTTGGATCGGTTTCACTCCTAGTGAATCTTAGCTTCATTAGATAGCAATCAATCATCTCATACTACGCCCGAGGTGTTTTGCTTCAAGCCATAGAGGGCTTTCTTCCACCTGTATACATGAGATTATTGATCATGAATTTCAAACTCCTCGGGTTGTTCCAAACCTGCGGACCTGTTGCATGAGGGGAATGGTCCCCTTATAAGATTTTCCTTCGGTACATTTCAGACATGTACCTTCATGCTCTTCTTGAATTCAATTATCCCTATCACCATCTGACTCACATCGGGTAGGTCCCCATAGGTAGACCTCCGATGTTATAGATGCGATATGTCAATTGACATGATCCCCAATGGACCATCCTGCAACTTGATACAAATTGCCAACCCTGAACCCATGAGAAAAAGCATCTTTGAAAATTCTATTTTTTAACACATACCTTTCCATCGATGAATGCCACCCTGAAACCTTTGACTTCCATTTCTGAGATGGACACCAGGTTCTTCTTGTGATTAGGTACATAAAAGAGATTCTTGTAAATGAATAGAGTTACCCTCATTCAATTGAGGGGTAACATTCCCTACACCCTTTCCGGGATAGGTGGCATCGACTCCAAGTATAATCCCACAGTTGTTTCCGTCTCTACCAAATTCGAGAGAGCACCCTTCTATCCGATGAGGTGCCTTGAAGCACTACAACCAATAAGCCAGATTCCCAAAGAATCTAAAGGAGAGGGCTAATACAAGATAATGCTTCTTTATCTTATCAGAAACAACATTTGATTCTTCATACATGGGGTTCCTTGCTTTCTCTGGAGAGTGGGCCATTTCCTTGATGACCTACATTACCTATCATTCCTTTGATCATTGAAGATGTCCCTGGAATGATTGTTATCATCATCAGGTGATGTGTTCCTACCTTAGAAACTCCTTCGCATAATGGCCGAACTTATTACAACCAAGGCATCTGCCTTTCCTTCCACCCTTAGATCTGGGCTTCCCATTGAAGTGATCTTTAGGTAGGCCATCAGAAACTTCTACTGCGCCATTCTGATAATATTCTCTGCTTTGACTTCACCCTTGCTAAATTTGAAGAGGGATGAGGAATCCACTGATCCTTTTGTCCTTTCCCAACTGTCTTCGGTGATCGCTCTTTCACTCTTGCTTGGGCATTGTCTTCACCTCAGCTCTGATACCATGTTAATTTTAGGTATGTTCTATGCTTAGAGAAATTTATTTCAATTTTCACAGTTAGCTCAATATCTTTTCCATATTAGCAATCACATCAGCATTAAAGTAAATTGCAGATAGAACATAAACATAAATCGTAGAAGACAAGCCAAGACAAGAGGACACAAGATGTGGCGCTAGCTAGGGACAAACCCCAATGTGGGGAAACCCTTGATCAATTATTCTTATATGTTCTTCAATAGTTCAGCAGAGAGAGAGAGATAGTACATTTACAACAGAAGTCAACACTTTGACTTATCTAAATAAGAGCATAAATCATCTCTAAGAAGATGATACATGAGATCAATTGAAGACATGTTGCCTCAACTGATTCTCCAAGGTGACTCCTTCACCTATCGTTGTGCTGCATTTCGTCATCATGCTGCACCTCACCGCGATTCACCATGTTGCACCCATCATCACTATGCTACATCTCATCACGCTTCATTAATCATGATTGTACCCATCATTGTACTACATTATGTGCCATTGCTGCACCATGTTGCCATAATGACCTATGTGTAGGCTGCACCTTACTTGCTTGTTGTCCCTAGCATGCTTGTTGTCCTTAGCATGCTTGTTGTTGCATGCTATTTGTCCCTTGCATGCTAGTTCTAACATTGCATGCTTGGTGTATTTGCTGCTAAGTACCATACAATTGTCGCAATGTTAGTTAGTTGTCCCTTGCATGCTGCTCTCCTTCAGAGATAGATGCTCCGGTTGTTCTCGTAGTTCCCGACAGTTCCGGATGTTCCTAGCAGTTCCGATAGTTCCCGACAATTCCGGCTGTTCCCTGCAATTCCGGTAGTTCCGGTTGTTCTCGGCAGTTCCGACAGTTCTTGGCAGTTCCGACAGTCCCAACAGTTCCTGGTAGTTCCGGTAGTTTCGGCTGTTCCTGACAATTCTGGCTGTTCCCGGTAGTTCCGGAAGATCCGGCTGTTCCAATAATTCTCGACAATTTCGGCTGTTCCCGACAGTTCTGGCAATTCCGACTGTTCCCGGCAGTTCTGACTTCTGCCCTTTGCGTCAGCTTTCCTACTTGTTCCGGCAGTTCCTGGAAGTTCCCGGCAGTTCCGGTTGTTCCCGACATTTTCGACAGTTTCGGCTATTCCTAGCAGTTCTGGCTATTCCCAACAATTCCGAATTCGGCCCTCTGCGTCAGCTTTCCCGCCTGTCCCGGTAGTTTCGACTTCTGCCCTCTGCTTCAGCTTTCCTGACTGTTCCGGTAGTTCCTAGCAATTTCGACTATTCCCTGCAGTTCCAACAGTTCCCAACAATTCCAGCAGTTCCCGGCATTTCCTGGCAGTTTCGGATATTCCCGACAGTTCAAGCAGTTCCTGACAGTTTCCGGTAGTTCCGTTTATTCCTGGTAGTTCCGGAAGTTCCGGCTGTTCCCAGCAGTTCCAACAGTTTCGGCTATTCCTGGCAGTTCCGATAGTTCTGGCTTTTCCCGATAGTTCCGACTTCTACCCTCTGGATTAGGGCAGCGTTATCCCTTAGGATCTCTCCTCCTACTAAAACCCAAAGACAAGTAGAGAGGAAGAGATCCCAAGTGTGTTGAAATGACTTGAAGGCCACCTCTATTTATACTAAAACGTTGAGCACAAGTGGGGTTTATTTGGCTGCTGGCTGACCTTGACGAATTGTCCCACAACACAAATAAATTCATATCTCCATGAATACTTATCGAAATCGGATGGTATTTAGATCAATCCTACACCTCTCGATTAGAGGGATCCAAGAAAAATATCAGCTTCCATTAATAAGATGACCCACATGGAGTTTGGCCCTAGTTTCCAATTTTAACATAGGCCCCTAACTATGAGGGGGCTCCAAGACAGTGAGTAAATAATGAACTCGGTCTCCTAGAACTGCAGGGGATGGGGAAATTCCGAAAGAGAATATGCTAAGAAGCCTAATAAAATCAAAACATTCCCGAATCCTATTACTATAGGAGACAAAACTACAGGTACAGGAAGCCCTAATCAAATGCAAGGCAATTTGGAGATACTGTGATACCTCAACTATTGGATCTAGGGGAGCCTCAAGGGCCTTTTCACGCTATGGTCCTAGCAACATTTTAGACTTATCAATGAGGACAAATCCAACAATTGGTTAACGATAAGTCTTCTCCATCTACCTTCTAGCTCTATTTGCAATGTTATGAATGATTATATGCCTGTAGTTATTCGAAGAAGATATGATGTTGGGACTACCTAATGAATATCAAAGAGATTCCTCCGAGTGTTAGATGTGTAGTAGGTAGGGATTTCAACACCACCATTCACCCCTGAGAGAAGAAAGGTGCCTCCAAATTCAGAGACCCCTTCCAAGAGCATATGGAAGATTTTATATCAAATTGGGACCCCTTGGATACTAAACTGGTTAGTGCAAAATACACATGGAGTAACAAAAGCTCGGGGCCTAGCTATATTATGGAAAGGTTGGACAAATTTCTTGTTGGCAGTGACATTTTAGAAAATCATGTCTCTTTCTCCACCTCTCATTTGGCTTGGGGAGGCTCAGACCACAAGCCAATTTCCTTTCTATCTCAACCCTCTTCAAACTTTGGTCCAATTCCCTTTCGCTTCAATCCCCTTTGCCTTACAGATTCAAGGTTTAACAAGAGAGTGAAGGTTTGGGCCTCCTAGGTGGATGGAAAACGATCTTTCATCTAGGCAAGGAAAATCAAATCTTTGAAAGAAGACCCGAAAGCCCGAGGAAAAGAAATATAGAAAACTAGGAAAGAAAAAATAACCCAATTCAGGAGTGAACTCGAGGGAATATGCAAACAACTAGAAGAGAACGAGATGACAACAAGCATCATAGTATAATCCCCTAAAATAAATCCCATATTAGTGTACTTCATAGTATAAAAATCCCAAAATAACACACTTCATAGCATCATAGACCTTAGTCCTTCATAGAGCACCCTTAACAATCTAAGAAAACTCCCCTCTTGCACACCTTTAAACCCCAAGAATACTCCTAGGCTTCTCTTGCGCACCTTAGATCTCTTTTTCACACTTGTACTTGATATTATTACTTGGATACACTCCAAATGTGCTCATCTATCCTTTATTTATAGTGTTTATGTGTTCACTTATGGGGCTAACTTGTAAAAACTAGCTAAGCTAATTTATACTTTTTAGGTTGGGACGACCTGATATAATATCTCTCCATGCCTATGGAGTTGGAGGGAGTGCCATATATCATTCAAAAAGTCTCAAAATAAGCTTTTAAACCATATATCCTATGCTCCCATTTGAGCTAGGTATTTAGAGTAAAGATGCTTCAAAGATATGGTATCCAAAATGTGCATAAAAAGTCCAAAAACAATATTTCCAACAATCTCCATCTTGCAATCTTTATCTTAGACATGAAAATAATGAAAACAATATTTCCAATGCTCATGAAGATCTAGACATTAATTATCATCATCGACTTTTAATTCAAGGTATATAAGGATATCATACAATAACGCACGTATAAGTTTATTCGCATTCTCAAAGAAAACATTGTTCATTAATTAGGAATTATAGAAATTTTAGGTGCACTAAAAACAATTTATCCTTTGTATCAATCCAACCTCTCTTAGTGGTACATTATAAAATTTGATTTTTTTTTTCCATGAGATTTTGTTGGCTTAGTGTATGTTTGGTTACTTGTTGCTTGAATATATGTATGCATGCCACGACTTTGAATGTTTTTGTAAGCAACATGCTTAAGTAGTTCCTATGTATCATCTATAGAAGAATTAACCTTATTACTATTTTGATTTTTTTTTTTTTACACCTATCAATATCTTTAACAAATAGGATAATTTCCCTCTTTGAAGATCTCGATGTCTTGATCAAACAATAGTTCTTGAAAACGGGTTGAAGTTTTATCCTTTATATTTTTTGAACTAGACATAACACAAAGTTTCTAGAATGACGACCATATAATTCTATGTAGGTGCATTTTAGTGGATGAAGATCAAGTTCATGTCATTGGCCATGTCTCAAAATACAATTGTGTCTTTCTTTGTCTCTTGGATGCTTTTAGTGATTGGAAGAATATATGTATGGGGTTTTACTTTATTTTGTAGAGAAATGAAGGTTGTGTGTAGTCCCTAAAATTCTTGTCATTGTTTTGACATGAGTTCTTTAGCAAACACTTTTTTGTAATGGTGAATCCCTTGATATGTTGCATTAATTTATTTAAACTCTTTGATTTATTCAAAATCCATTGTTTTCATTGTGCACAATCCTTTCTTATCACTTCCTTTTGAAATTCGACTTCTTTAACCAGTCAGTGTTTCAAAATATGGAAACAAATTGAAGTTCATGGTAAGAGAGGGATTTAGGTCGACTTTATTATTCCTCATCTTCGTAATTCTCAATTACCTTATATTTACCAATGCTAGAAAAAATATCTACCATGAGTACATCATACTTGCCTTATCATGTCTAGATCTTTATAATTGGGTGGATCATTCACCTAATCATATAAAGAAATTGTGATCACCATCATTGTATTTTTCTCCAAAGCTTGAAAACATACGATATTATGCATAATTCTTTCAATTCAAATTTGGTTGTTCTTTCTCATACCAAAACATGATCAATAAAATATGCTAACAATATTAATTGTATTGTAGTGATTATCCACTTTAATATTATTTTGTTTGATTCTTAGAGAGAGAAAAAATTACCACGAATTTAATAATAATGAAATAAAAACTTAATCTTTAATGAATAAAACCGATAAACTAATTACGTTATTTTCTTAAATGTAATTTTGATGTATTTAAACATGATAGACAACAATATAAATTTTAATTATAGTAAACCTTACTAGTGTTGAAAGACATTGTCAACTAACTACATATATAAACCATCCTGTTTAAGAGAAAATATAAAGTAAAAAAAAAGTAAACACCCACCTTGAATTAACATCCCAATTTTGAATAACATGCTTCATTCGATCCTTGGATTAATTCCTCAAAGAGACTCACACTATGTTTCATACCTCAAATACTAATGACGTCTTCTTTAGTCCCTTATCATGCTAAATGAAGGATTTTGACATTATTACACTTTAGAGAATATCAATATATTTGTCTGATCGTTTATACATTTTGAGTGATATTTGATATATGTATGTATTTACTTTCATGTGATTTGGTCGAATTCTACTTTGTCTCCATTCCACATTCACCTTCACCAAGCATGAAAGAAAAAGTGAGCAATAATGTAATTGAGTTCTCGGTAAACTTGTATTTTTTTTACATGGATTTCATCTTGGAAATTTAATGTATTAGAGGGAATGTAAGGACCCTAATTATTACATGAGATAAGCCACCATGTATTTCTCATGTGTTTTTTCTATTTTGTTAATTTTACTTTAATGGTAGTTGCGCATAATTTATTTTTTATAATAATATTTTAGGAATAGATATAAATAGGAAACAAGAATTTGTAGTAATAACATTTTTTTATTGAAATTAATTAGTGAGTATTATTTCCTTTCCAAAATAAAAAAAATAATCCAAAATCATAAAATGTTTCTTTGGATTGCCTCATAAGATCTATCATGTCTCCACACAATATTTCTCTAGGGCTATCACACCATGATAGTACATTTTGTTGTGTAAAAACATTGCATGGCTTAAGTGATATCATCAATAACATCTGACAAATCAACTAAATGTTGCTACTATAACTAACAAAATGGTTTCACATCACTGAAGTGAGAATAATTGATTTTTTTCTTTTCGTTATTGTTTTGTAGCTTGATCTTGAAGAGGATGACTACATGTTGATAAGACGATAATGTGATGTTGCAAAAACAACATCTAGTTTAATAAAGTATGTTATTTTGACACCACATACCCAAAATTTATTTGATAATAGCAACATTAATTTTTTTATGTTTAACTGACATTTCAAACATAGAATGAACATCAAATTTTGGCGGCCTCAAATGAATAGTGTTAGGATATTCTACCTCCCTCTCCATTGTCAAATTTGAGGTTTCTTGCTCTTCACCTTTGGTTGATAATGCGTGATACAAACATTTGATTGGGGTTTTGATCTATCTCACTCACAATAGGCCTAACATTTCTTATGCTATGGGTGTTGTGTCTAAATTTATGCAAGGATCCCACAAACTGTATTGGAAGGCAACGGAGAGGATTCTTCAATATATTTAGGGAACACAATAATTTGAGATACAATACATATTAGGATTTGATCTTTATTTAGTAGGGTACACTAACTTTCATTGGGTGAGCAATGTTCCATATTACAAGTCCACTTTAGGTTACCTCTTCTCTCTTGGTTCTAGTCTTATTCAATGGTTTACAAAGAAGAAAACTACCATCACTTTATCGACCACATACGCAAAGTATCAAGGAATTGTAAATATAGTGACTAAGGCTATTTAATTGCAACAAATTCTCACATAGTTTGGTATTTAGTACCACCCGTCATTTATCATTTTTTGTGACAATCATAGTAACATTCATATCTCATGAGTTCCAATTCACTAGCAATGAACCAAGCACATTGAGATTCATATGTACTTCATTCAAGTTCTAATTCATGGGCAAGTCATTGATCTCAAATACTATTTGACTGTGGAGGATATTGTTGGCATTTTCACCGAACCTTTTATGAGGGACAAGTTCATTCATTTACAAGCTCTATTGAGGGTGTGTGGAATGTTTCTTCTACTAGGCTAATATGGCTACACATTTGTCATTACCCATTTTTATTGCCACATGCTCACCTAAGTAAAGCTTGGGAGGGTGTTGATGAGTGTAGTGCATGCATCTTGCTAGCATACATTGCACTTGATATTATTGTCTAAATAGTTGTTTGCTTTAGCTTACTTAAATGCATCTTTAGCATTTTAATACACATGCATCAATTAATCTTCACTTAAATTTTGCATTTTCTTTGCTTTGACGCAAGATTCGTGGCATGTTATTGCATGGCCATATTTTTTTAATCTTTCCCTAGAAGATATTATATTTGTATTGCTTTCATTATTTGGTTGGAGGAGTTGATTAATGAACATTGGAAATAATTTATACATATCTTCTTTTTTTCCATCTTAATCTTCAACTCTTCTCTTTAGACTCTGCATCTTGGGTAATTCCATAACTAAGCTATAGATCTTAATTCAACAACCAAATCTCACAATTTAAAGTAGAGTTGTACTCCATAGTATTTCAATGAGAAACGAGTGTGTGAATAGGTGCATAAGTTTCGTATCTTTCATTTCCCTTTTATTTTTTTCATTATGATCAATACTCCAAATAAAACCGAAGGCTTACTCAAGATTGAAAACAAACTAAGTAGACCTTACAAAATGACCTTAAACACACTTTGAATATACATAATCATTAAAAAAAGGTAGAGAAGAGATAGAAAATAAACTTCAAATGGATTTTAAGGTTATGCTCAATGATAAATTTGCATCCTTTTAGGATAATACTAAAAAACAAGTAGACAATAAAATAACAAGATTAGAGAATAAGATGTGGACAATGAAGACTAATTATGAGAAATGAAAAACAATATAAAGGAATGAAACAACTATTTAAGAAAGGGGGTGTTGATAATTTATAAAATCTTATAATGAGTGACATGGTCAAAGAGTTAGAAGAAAAGATAAATAATAATTTAGCCCTAAACATGCTTGAGGGCATATTGTATATCAAATTCATAAAAAAGAAATAAATAAGTTAATAGAATTAGACCATGAGTGCTACAAGAGAGCATTAAATCACATAATTTTTGGTTTAAAGTGGAAGGAGAAGATACTTTGGAACTAGGTAGTGATGAGCTAAAAAACCAACGTATAGATTCAAACAACTTATCTCAAATAAGAGGCTGAAAAAAATGGTTGAGCATATATATAAGTTGATATTAGTTAAGGTATTGGTCGTAAGTATCGCAGGCATGGTGAAAACTCCAGTCTAAAAGGGAAAAAATATTTGCAAATGAGAATTTCATTCCAATGGATTAAAGTTGAATTAAAGAAAGAAGTTCAAAAGGTAAAGTATCTAGGAAGGAAGGATAATGGGAAATGATTAGAAATCGAAAAATAGTTATTAGAGATAAAGACAAAAAATAAAATAATAAATAGGAATTTGGCCATCTTGGTATCCTCTCTTGGAATTGTCATGGCTTTCCATGGAGTAAAGGTGCCAAGTCGAGTTGGATTCCTAATCAAGTTGATATTAACCAGCTAGTTGGAACTTGGGTGCATGAAGAATCAAGGGTCCCGCATATAGATAGAATTTTTTTATGGTCGATATGGAACAATATATCCTCATATAAAGGCACTAGAGGCATAAATTGCTACACAAGGAATATATTTCTCCATACATCAAGATTCACAAAGAAAATCCTTTCAACTAGTACATATGGATGGATATTTCATGCATTAATATTAATTTTTTTTTAGCAATTTCTAGGAAATGAAGGTGATATCATTTTGCTATGGGACTTTGATGCTAGAGCAAGTAATCAAAATATATCCTAAGCAATGTATCATTCACAAGATTGCTAGAAAAGCCATTAGGGAAGCCTTAAAAAAGTCCTTAAAATTTTACAAGATAAACATTTAGAACTTGTCAATTATAAGAAAAAGAAAAAAAAAAGAGATTTTATTTAAACTCAATGCAAGAGAAGCTTCTCTACCTTTTAAAATTTGATTCTAAAAATTTTTGGATGCAAATTTTAACTTGAAAGAATAAAGTTAAGATGTTGTATGAATCGCCTAATGTTGCAAATAAAATTCAAATTGTTATTACAAAGATGTATTTTTATATTGGAGGGCATTGAGTTTGGAATTAAACAACTAGCAAAAGGGAAAGTTGAAGACATTGAAGGCTATCAAGTGGAGATACTAAAATTGGAGGCTCTATTTTTATCCCTTACATTCAAAGCTCTTTAATATGGCAGTAAAAATGATTTTCTTTAACCCTAGAATCAAAACCTTATTATTCAAGTCTTTAAGAGTGGGGACAAAAAATAACCCCTCAACTTATAAGGCCATTATGATTACCCCTCTTTTAGTTGAGTTATATGGAGTTGTTTTGGAAAAAAATAACACATGGTGTGTGAGAAAAAGACTAAAGGCCAAGTTGATTTTAGAAATATTTCAACCATGCACCACTTAGTGACTCTCCTAAATTGCTACATTGACTTTAGGAGATCTTTTGATTATTCTTTCGGTGAGATGCCCCTATGATCTTGGCAAGTAACTAGGAATTCTCAAATAATTTTTTTTCCAGCACTAATACATCTGTAAACACTGATAAGACAAAGGTTATGATAATAAAATCTAAAAAGATCATAGATAGTAATTTCGTGTATGCTAGTAACAATTTATAGGAACTCCTAAATATCTTGGAGTGAACCTTGATTACAAGCATAATTGGAACTATATCATTGAGAAATAGATTCATGAGGGATGAAAAGCCTATTTTGTTCTTCACAAAAAGTTTAAAACAACTTTTTGGTTATGGGTTAAAAGGGAATTCCTCTTTGAGACACTCATTACCTTATTAACTTATATGGGTATGAAATTTAGGACAGCATATCACCAAAGAATCATGGAGGAAAATCAAGCAAATTCTATAATGTTTTATAATGTATAATCTTCAAAAAAGGGGAAATACACCTTATCTGTTTCTTCTCTTCGAAATGGGTATTTTTCCCATTCAAAGTATGACTAGGACTAAGCACCTAATGTATAAGCACAAGACAACTAACATGAATGATGAAAGACTTCCTAGGATTACTTCAAACTCAAGAGGAAATCACCAACTATTTATTCGGGGATGGCATAAAGATGTTAATTCTTGGCTAAACCATTAGATAATAGAAGAAGTCACTTTACATAATATTTTTTTTGTAAGCTTGGTAGGACTAAATCTTTATCATGTCCAATATATCACCCCAATCAGGGTCGGGAATTGAACTGGTGACTTCTCATCAAGGAGTGTTTTAACATAGCACCCGATCATCGTCTATCCAAGACCTCATGGACGTCACTTTACATAATATTAATAACATCAAAAAATAATATAAAATCTAAATTTAAGGAGAAATTGTAGTGCAAGGAAGAAATATAAGATAAGAGAAAATTAAGGTATAATGAAGTCATTAACACTAATCTAGACATAATTTCATGAAGCTTCTTAGTGAAACTAAAAGAATTTGTCCTATCACTAATACTAAGAAGGTCCCAAGAAGGTCCTAGAGAATTAAAAACACTTTACCCTTGAATGTCCTATGTATACCCACCACATTAGATATCAATCTCAATTTCAAAATATTTTAACACTAATGACCTATTAATTCATCAACATTTAAGTAATTTTTTCTCTAATCTCTTCAATCCAAGGAAAAAAAATATGTTAAAACAAATCAATTAACTCCTTATTGATGCTCCTTAAAGGTCCAATAGACCAAAGTTGGTCTCACTGAATAGTCATAGTCCTTATCATTGAAAGAGATAAAAGATTTGGGTTGGGTGGTTGGCTAATAAATTTCTATACAAGATTCCATGATCTATTTGAAGAAGATCCATAAAGACAATTAAAGAGGCTAAAAGCTAAAAGAATGTTCTTGGAGCACTAAATGTCACATTTTTTCACATTAATAAAAAAAGGATAACCTCTAAGAGTTTTGAAAAGTTCAAGCCTATTTCATCATACAATTATGTTTATAAAAGCTTGGCCAAAATATTTGTCATATTTTAAAGGATTTTTTTAAATGGAATATAAAGCGAACAATTTGGTTTCCTAGCAAGTAGACAAATATGTGATGCTAAGGGGTGCAACCTAAGAAGATATACATAATATGGAACTAAAAATTTATCCAAATATTGTTATGGATATAGACTTGTCCAAATCTCGAGAGATTTGGGACAAGGTTGCCCACGTTCACAAGTGTGGGTCCTAAGAGAGATTTGGGACAAGGCTGCCCATGTTCACAATTGTGGGTTCTCATAATCGCTCAAAGTTTAAGAATAGTGACCTTAGAAGCCAAGAGACTAGGGACAATATAACTAGTCAAGATGGAGAAAGTCTTAACATTTTCTAATTTGTTATTTTTGGATGATGTTTGTTAATCATTAAAGGTTCTTTGAGAAAACCAATAAAGTTAAAATAAATAATGGATCTTTCAAACACAATGACATGCATGGAAGTAAATGTCATCAAATATTCAATTTCCTTCACCATTGTAAATGCAAAGTTAGAGGCTCTAGTCCTTCAAATCTTTGAATTTAAATACATCACTTTAATGAAGGGTTTAGATCTTGCGCTTCCAATTAAGTCTAATGCCTAACATGAATAAGGCGCTAATGGTTCATTAAAAAACTTGAGGCCCAAATAATTGAGTGTTGCAATAGAAGAAACCAAGAGACTAGGGACAATATAACAAGTCAAGATGGGGAGAGTCTTAACATTTTCTAATTTGTTATTTTTGGATGATGTTTGTTGATCATTAAAGGTTCTCTGAGAGAATCAATAAAGTTAAAATAAATAATGGATCTTTCAAACACAATGACATGCATGGAAGTAAATGTCATAAAATATTCGATTTCCTTCACCATTGTAAATGAAAAGTTAGAGGCTCAAGCCCTTCAAATCTTTGGATTTAAATACATCACTTCAACGAAGGGCTTATTGAGTGTTGCAATAGAAGGTTATTAATAAGATGTAAGTTAACATTAGTGAAATGGATAATGGGAAAGTTAACAAAAATATCCTGTGTCAATAAATGACTTTGCTTCAAGGTTTTTTTAGTGTGTCTCAAGGGCTTTGAGACTAAGTGTGGCCATTTTGACCATTGTTGTTCCTCATAATCACTGAAATATTAAACGTAGTGATCTTGGAAGCCAAGAAACTAGGGACAATATCACCAACCAAGATGGGGAGAGTCTTAACTTTTTCTAATTTGTTATTTTCGGATGATGTTTGCCATTTATTAAAGGTTCTCTAAGGGAATCATGAAAGTTGAAAGAAATAATGGATCTTTACAACATGATGGCATGCATGGAAATAAATGTGATAAAGTATTCAATTTCCTTCACCATTGTAAATGCAAAGCTCGAGATGCAAGGCTATTAGATCTTTTAGACAGTTGGGAATTCTATGTCTAATGCCTAAAATAATAAGAATTTGAAATGATTCATTGAAAAAAATAGTTTCAAGTAAACGCTGAAATAAAAGGTTATTGATAGGAGGTAGGTAAGCATTGGTCATGTTACTATTGTTAAAATGAAATTCCAATGTTTTACTACACTTAAACTTGCATACTAAAAGGGAGAACATGCTAGTCAAATGGAAGAACGAGCTAGTCAAGTGGAAGACAATAGCCAAGCCATAGTCAAATGGAAGACAATATCCAAGCCAAAAGATGAAAATAGAGGGAACTTAAAGCACAAGACAAAAGAAATAGAGGGAACTTAAAGCACAACCACTACCTTCGGAAATCGTTGGCAACCAAAAGCTTATGTAAAATCATTTATCAAAAAGATATTATCATTTGGGAAGTACATAAATTCAAAATCAATAATAAAACTAAATTAGAAGTCAAATGAAATCCATCAAATATTGTCCACACATTAAAGGCATTATCCATAACATATAATAATATGCATCCCACACAAATATTGTCCACACATTAAAGGTATTATCCATAACATATAATAATATGCATCCCACACATTGGAAGGCCTTGGAAAGAAAGTGAGGGTTTGTCCACACACATTGGAAGGCCTTATCCGTAAAATATAATAATGTTTGGTAATATGCATCTGAAGGCATTGGAAAAAAATGAGAGTTGGTACTGATCCTTGGGTTAGGCACAAGGATCACCATAGGTTACTTGGCCATTTAGATATATGGCAATAGGGTGGGTGAAGGGACATAGGGTAGGGATAAAAGGTGAAGTTGTGGCATATCGACCCATTCTTTCTTAAAGGAGAGGGACCATCTTTCCTAAAGGAGAAATAAAGGAGAAAATATAGCTGGAAGTAATACAAATTATGGAAAGTAAAAGCTCTAGCTTTAATGAACAAAGTTCTAGGTTGGGGTATCTTGTAAAGAAGAGCTACGCTAATTTGTATTTTATGTAGTGACCGCAACAATATCATGTGCTCATCAAATGTACATATGTTAAACAACTATGGTTAAACAACTATGGTTAGAGGTTGATCAATTAACAAAGGTGAAGGCTGGTTGGGTGGGTGGCATTGTTAAGGAATGTTTAAAAACATTGTTAGATAAAGACTGATGAATGAATGTCCCTTTTGAGTTCTGAGGAACGTTTAATTACCTCCTCCCTCCAGAAAAAGAAGGAATTTTGAGAAGAATTGTGAAGGATAGGAGGTGTTTAAATGTTTCTATGTTTGTATAGGATTTGTAAAAGATAGGCGACAATTAAATATCGCCCTGATTTGCTTCGTAAGTGCAATAACACAGAACAATGATGTTTACATATCTTTAAATCGTTGCATGCCTTGGTGCTAACCACAATTTCACCTCTGCATTGAATGGAGACAATCAATTTTTTTTAACATAAGCATTACAGAAAATTTCTGTTATATAAAGAAAATTAATCTTCCCATTGTTGTTTTCAAGCAGAGAAGGTTTAGCAGAAAGCAACTCCTCAAATTTCAATACCATGAGGAAAACTGATATTACATTCCAAACATCTAATCCCATAGGGGCCATTGGTCTCACATCATGATTAATGTACTAAAACACATTATCAGCAAAATGCAAATTAAAAAATTGTGAAAGAGTGCATCCATAGTAACCTCTGAACAGCACACAGTGCTACCAAGATGTTAAATAAGCCCAACTTCGAATGGCTTTCCAATGATTTACAGCACAAGCATATACATCAAGTTCACAAATCATGCAAAATGAGGTCATTGGCAGGCTCATAACCATTGTACCATGAGGAAAACTGATATTACACTCCAAATATCTAATCCCATAGGGGGCATTGGTCTCACATCATGATTAATGTACCAAAACACATTATCAGTGAAAAGGAAATTAAAAACTTGTGAAAGAGTGTATCCACAGTAACCTCTGAACAGCACACAGTGCTACCAAGATGTTAAATAAGCCCAACTTCGAATGGCTTTACAATGATTTACAGCACAAGCATATACATCAAGTTCACAAAACATGCAAAATGAGGTCATTGGCAGGCTCACAACCATTGTATCTGCATCTCTAGACAAAGAGAAAAGCTAATCATGTTTGCCAAAAACATTATTCAATGTATTTCTTATTATTGAATACCATTCTATGCAAATAAGCACAGAAGACAGCGAGTTCCCCTTGTCCATGGGGGATTCAGACACAATCCGAAACATTAAAATGTACAATTATAAACATCAAAATATATCGACTTCAAGAACAGGGGTTTCCATGATGGGAATAAGCTTTAAAATATCCATTGTCACAATAAAAGAGGTACATCAAAACACAGGTTTAATGGATTGCATAAATACTCCAAAATCTCAAAACCAGGATCACTAATCATTGAAAAGCATCGAAAATTGGCAAAACTGTAAAACAGTGATTTAAGGTAATAACTAGTTGACCAATCCTGCTTTGCCTTTGAAAGTCTTACGATTTCATCCAGTTGTTAATTAAGAAAATGCAAATCAATTAACAAGAAGGTAATCTGCTATATCTGTCAGGTCTTTTTAGTTGCTTTTGTTGCCTTCTTTTTTGGTTCTGCTTTCACTTTATCCTTGTCTGTTTTGCCTATTGCATCTTTCACAGATTGCTCTTTGGAAGTTTTTGACGCTTTTGAAGGCTTCTCTTCTTTGCTGGAAGCTTTTCTCTTCTCTGGTTTAGTAGCCTTTTGTTTCTCTTCTGCAGAGTCCTTCTTTGCCTGTTGGGATTCTTTGTTTGAATTCTTTTTAACCTTCTTCTCAGCTTCCTTTTCAGCCTTCTTTGAGGCATCCTTCTCTACCTTCTTTGATGCATCCTTCTCTACCTTCTTTGAGGTGGTCTTCTTCTTCGATGTGTCCTTTTCTGTGCTTGCTTTCTTCACACCTTTGTCAGGTTTGGCTTTTTCAGTTATCTTTTCTTCGTTGACTTCTTTTTTGGGCTTGGCTGGTTTTCGTTCCTTCTTTTCCTTTGCAACCTTTTCTTCTTTCTCTACCTCTTCGGGAGGTTCCTGCTGCTTGACTTTTTTCTCTTTGTTCGTTTTGGCTTTAGTTTTTTGGGTCTCACCTTCAGCTGGCTTAGCACCCTCTTCAGAAGCAGTTTTCTTACTAGCCTTTCTAAGTTCTGCTTTCTTTTGGTTCTTCAATTCATCCGACAGCTTAAACGAAGCCTTCACCTTAGTCAATTTGCCCTGCTCACTCATATTTTTCAATTGCTTGTTGAGCAACGTTTTAAAGTTGGGTGGCAACTTATCCTCATACTTAGTTTGCAAGAATTTAGAGATTGCATAATGACTTGATCCTGCCCTTTCTTTCAATGAAGATATGGCATCTATGATCATCTGCAGGAAAAAAAGAATTATACAATTAAATTAATAGCACTTTCAAATAACCCCAGGAGATTAAATCAAAGATGCAACCCCATGAGGAAATATAAATCAACAAATGCAATTCTTTAAGAGCTTGTAAGAAAACAGCTCAACAAAAAACCTTTCTAGATGACTATAATAAACCCTTTTGAAATTGATCAACAAGTGCAGGAACAAAAAAAGAAGAGAAATAAAATACCCTGCATCATGGGGGAATGTCCCATTCAACAAAAACAATAACAGAAACCCCTTCATTGCTCTCCCAGTGATTTGGATACTCAATATCTCAATTAACAGTGCATAGTATCTAAGAGGGGTTAAATCTGAAGGTTAAGGTTACGAAGCTAGAAGCTGCATATATTAAGTTTTAACTTCACAAACTCAACCTCCAGATGGATATCAAATAAGAGTTTAGCTGGGTTTGTACTAGTGTTTGTATTCAATGAACCCAATTCACCATCTAGATTCAAACTAGAATTACATGGACACAAAAAAGAGTTGATTGCACTAAGAGAAGCAAGATGCTCCTACAGACTAGGCAGGGAAAGACTTTCAATTCTTTAACAGTGCATACAATTCAATTCAGAAGAAAAAAAATTGTACAAACACAGACCCATCTAAACCTGGGTTTGATATGGAGCTTGCAATGCTGAAGGTTGCATATATCAAGTTCCAACTTTAGAACATCAAGGTGATATCAGAGCAAGGTTTACATGGTTTTATAACAGTGTCCATGAGTATAAAACTGAAAAATAAGCTAATTAAAATTGTATAAAGTTAAACATCATATGCATTTCACATATTTAAAAGAAAACAATAAAAATTACAAAATTAAAAACAACAATAAACAAGTTAGCACAATCAATTTTAGACTAAGATATGTATGTTACATATTAAAAGATAGGAATAAACGAACTGCATATTTAAATAACAAGGTTTTTATGTTGGCATGTGTATCCCTCTTTTGACAAATCAATGAAAACCTTAAGTCTGACTCTGCATTAAGGGAGTATAAATACTCATTCTGACATGGAGAGAGAATACCAACTTTAATAAGGAGAAAGAGATTCATACATGAAAAAGCCTAAAGAAGGGGGCATGAGAGATTTATACACTAACAATTGTTCATGAGCTATCCCACTGCATATTTAACGAATAGTAAATGAACCAGTAGCATAGATGGGAGGGAATTGGTATAGATGGAAAAACATTTGAGTTTTTCATTTCAGGGTTTACTAGGTACACGATTAACATGGATCTATGCTAGTGGATCCACCATTTTTCATTTCAGGGTTTAATAGATACACGATTAACATGGATCTATGCTAGTGGATCCACCACCCTAAAACTGATAATTATGGGAAAGACAATGCAAGGAGATTTATGTATCTTCCACCACCCTAAAACTGATATATATGGGAAAGACAATGCAATGAGATTTATGTATCTTCCACCAGCCTAAAACTGATATTTAAGGGAAAGACAATGCAAGGAGATTTATGTATCTACTTTAATAGGTAAAGATTTAAGATGGATGGATCTATGCTAGTGGATCCCTCACCCAAAAACTTATATAAGGGAGAGCCAAAAAATTGTATAAGGGACAGACAAAATGAAGGGAGATTCCTATATCTAATTTAATGGTTAAAGATTTAAGATAGGATTTATGTTAATGAATCACCCCAGGTAAAAAAAGACACAAACCCTCCAAAACCATATGGAAAATAAATCAATAAGAAAGCTAATTGAAAAATTACAATCATAACATACAAACATGAAGTTTTGCATTTTAGGGTTTGATAAATACCAAGAGTTGGGCATGTGTATCGGTCGAAATTCAGGGTTTAATAGATACAAGAGTAAGATGGATCCATTCTAGTGGATCATCCACCCCAAATGGATCCATGCTAGTGAATTACCCACCCCAAAACTGATATCTTGATTTTTAAATACAGGAGAGATAAAATATAGGGAGATTTCCATCTCTAACTTAATAGGATAGATTTATGTTGGCAGATCACCGCAGGAAAAAAAACCCAAAACCTTATAAAAACATATAGATATTCAATCAATAAGAAAGCTCATTGAAAATTTAAAATCATAACCAGTAATTGAAGCAAATTCAAAAAGGGAAAGGATGGATTTATGTTAGTGGAACAGCCCAGGAAAAAACAAACGCAAACCCTACCAAAACATATGGAGAAGATTCAATCAATAAGAAAGCTAAATGAAAATTTACAATCATAACCAGTAATTAAAGAAATACAGGGAGGGAAAGGATGGATTTATGTTAGTGGATCACCCACAAACCTGACAAAAACATATGTAGATTCAATCAATAAGAAAGCTAATTGAAAATTTACAATTATAGCCAGTAACGCAAAGATATACAGAGAGGTCGAGAGAGAATTCAGAAGATAACTAATACCCAACCATGCAAACTAAAAGCCCAAACGACATTGAAAAAGAATAATGTTAGAAATTGCAAAGAAAAGCATGCAGATTTAGAGAAAAAAATATGTCACCGAACCTCTACATATTTGGGATGGGCCGGTGGAGCTTTGGGTTCCTTGGCCTCTTTTTTCTCCTTCGGCTCTTTAAGATCTTTTTTCGCCTTCGGTTCTTTAGGCTCTTTAGGATCCTTTTTCGCCTTCGGTTCTTTAGGCTCTTTAGTATCCTTTTTCGCCTTCGGTTCTTTCGGCTCTTTAGGATCCTTTTTCGCCTTCGGCTCTTTCTTATCGACCTTCTTCCCCTTCTTCGCCTGATCATCGCCAATCACACCTTCTACACCATCAATCGGTGCATCATTTCCACCAATTTCTCCATCATTTGGCTTATTTTCATCACCAGCCTCTTCATCTATGTCTTCCTTTTCATCTTCTTCTCCCCCTTCTTCTTCTTCACCTTCACCTTCACCTTCTCCTTCCAGTTCCTCTTCTTCACCGCCACTTCCACCTCCTTCTTGTTCTGGTTCTTCTTCATTTTCCTCTGCTTCTGCTTCCGCTTCCCCTTCATCTGCTTCTGCCTCTGCTTCTCCTTTCCCTTCATCTGCTTCTGCCCCTGCCTCTGCCTCTACCTCTGCATCTGCCTCTGCCTCTGCCTCCTCGTTGGCCACAGGGGCATCTTCCTCCATAGGCGCTGCTGGTTCTTCAAAGACATCCTTGCTTTCTTGTTCTTCTGGTTCAATTTCTATTCCTTCTTCGATCTTGACATCCTCCTCTTTGAAGGCGGGCTGCTTCTTTCTCTTGCCTGCTCTGGCTGCTCTCTTCGCAGCGGGCTCCTTGGAGAGGGCCGGAGAAGGAGGGGCTGAATCCGCCATTAAAGCAAAGCTGTTGAACCAACTTCCAAGAATGCAAATGCAATTACAGAAGCTATCGAATCAGAGCGGGCGAACGCAAATAGAGGAGGCGGACGAGGTGCAGGAAAGGTGACGAATGCAGAATGATTATGCCGTGGCCAGAGAGGAAGTTACCATTACCAGTACCAACCCAACTTCACTTCGTATGATTCCCACTACGCGACAACGCATAGATCTTGACAAAGGTGACGCCCGTCACTCGACGAGCATGAATGCAACTTTCGTTGAGGGACAATATAGAAGGAGAGAGAGACGTGCGAGATTCTGTTCCATCAACTACCTCTGCGGAAACTGCAATGTTCCCCTCGTGCCAAAATTAAAATTTCCTGGTCAAAATTAATTATTCTTCCCAAATAAATACCTTTTCCCTAGGGTTTTCAATGAAAGGTACCGTTCCATCTGGCGGAAAACATGTTAACATTTGTCAATTTTTAAATAATCTTTTATTTTTTTACTTTTATTTATTTTTATTTTTTTAAAGGTTACGTAAAAATATTATTTATTTTAGCGTGTGATGAGGTGTATTTATTATTTTTTACTATTAATCAAAATATATTTCTAAATTTAGGGTGAACTTTGTTGCCAGTTAAATTTTTTTATTTAAAAGGTTATTTTTGGGATTTGGATTCATTTTAAGATAATTTATATTTCCATTATTTTTTATATATTTAAAATGTTAATTTTGAAATTTTCACGCATTTTAAGATGACTCAGATTATATGATTTTTTTTAAAAGGTGAAACTTTGCATTGTCTAAGAAGCTACCCTCACAAAAATAAGAGGATTTAAGTGGTCCTTATCTTTAGCCAAATTTTTAGGAATTTACTTTCTTAATTTCAATTTATTAATAGAATTTATTTATATTTATGAGAATTGGAATTCGAGATTTGGAATTAATGGGTTATTATTATTAAGATGTGGTATTAGCCTAATTTAAGAGCAAGATTCAAGAAAACTATTCCATGGTAATTAAATTTAAATTAATTTATGAGGTGTATATTTTGTATTGATTATTTGGTTTGGTGGGATTTAGTTTTTGTTAGGTTGTATGTTTAAATCTTATGGGGAGGCATTGAGGATGAAAGTTATGTTGAGGGAATTTAACTTCTTATGGGTTTAAATCTCATGGGAGGCATTGAGGATGGAAGTCACTTTGAGGGAATTAAACTTCCTAAGGAGCATCCAGGCTCGACCAAGCCTCATACAATCTGGGTGATACCGATACTTCTTCCATCCAATATAGAGGTTGGCCCCAAACTCACCCTCACAATTTTTTTTTATAAGAATAAGTAATTAAACCTAAATTAATGTTGGTAAATTTCTACCCATTGATTATTGTTGTTTTTTTTTAAACCATAATTTGGAGATATTTATGTTAAAAGAATTATAGCAAAGCATTTGTTAGTTTGTTCACAATTTTATGGGACTAGCCTGTGGCTTGAGAAACCGCAACCCGGGGGCATTTAAGCCATCAAAACCACCCAGGGATTGCATCTGGCTTAGGCCACACCAACCCATACTCATGGTTGGAGTTGTGCCCACGAGATTTCGAACCAATGACATTTTCACCATAGTGCCTTAACAAAACATCTAGTGACCAATTACTCTACACCTCGTGGGTAGAACTATAGCAAAGTTACAACACACATACAAATGGTGTCGATTGAGAATCTTTGCCAATCTTGATCTCAGGATCCTGTGATGGAGCTCTTCTTGTTTCCCATGGCTAAGATTTAACCATAGTCTCTGTTGTGCATCCTCATTGGTAGTTTGCCATGCTCTAGCAACGACATTGATCAATGGGGTTCTCCATGCTACTACCTCCTCGATGCTTACATCCTCCACTAGTTTGCCTTGTGAAATTTTGTCAATGAAGGTTCCATAAATGTTTCCTTCAAGAATGTTGTGCTTCACAATTTTGCTTGCTTTTTTTCTTTTTCATTTGGTGCATGAAGCCCCTTCCTTTTCTGATCTACACTACGAGTGTTTATTTCTCTTTAGATTTATGGATCTGTAAATTATTGTTTATTGTGTATGCATGCAAATTATAATTATGTAGAAAATAGAGAACGACATAATAAAAACTCACAAACCACAATCATCTTAAGATATATCTTGAGAAACCCTTTCGGGGGAAAACCTAGTTGGAAGGCGAGGCTACTCTGCTCTCTTTCTCTGAATAGAAAATGGTTATGAGTACAAAGAAGTAAGGCCTATGGCCCATGGGATACTCAAGTGCAAAAATCCTCTCTGTGTGCTCTTTCCCTATCCCTCTCGACCACTCTACTTGTTTATGGACAAAAATGTCGTCGAAAAGAATGGAACCTCTTTTCCTCTTAGTGGCCTGATTATAACATGGCCTAATAACCTACTAGTGGTTAGGTTTGACTCCTTCAACTCTTAACTAGAGTTACAATATAAACTCTTCTAGAGTCTTCATCATCATAATCACGTGGCTAGCCTCTTTTCCATGAGTAGCGGGGGCTAACATGGCATCCTCACGAATTATGGTGGCCAAAACAGGAAGGTCAACTTCCGAGTGGCATAACTTTTGTATACAAACTTCGATTGAAACAATTATTGCTTTGTTGGAAAGATCACTGTGTGTAGAATAGGAAAAAAAAGGTCCTATGTTGAAGTGGAAAAGTTTTACCCCCCAAAAAACATCTTTTGATGCCTTAAAATACTCCTGGAAGGTTTTAGACCCTAATTTTCCAAACTGGGCCCCACTGGTAAAAATGTCCTATGAGTCCATTCCTCCACTTTTTCCACTTTGAAAGCATCGAGATGAATGAAAAATAGTATAATGATCCAATCTTGATCAATTTACATCCCCATTGGATCTGATGTTGAATAGGAAGTTGATTTCCTTAGATCCAACAACTTGGTTTGCCATTTTTTGGTTTTTGGCTATGGCTAGCAAATCTCCATGCCTAGATCGTGAAATATTGGATTCCAATGATCAAACAAGAAGTTTTCATCCACCCTTGTGCTAAGAATTTTTTTATTGTTGTTTTACAATGCTGAAGATAGGGATTTGTTTCTTGATTTAGGTTTGTAGTTTTGGGGCAATGCAAACCTATGCTTGAAGCCCTACTCTTCCTATTTCAATCCTTTGATAGAGGTTATGACCACATCTCTTGTTTGGGTGAGGCATTTGAATATATTGTTGCATCATTAAGGTTTACCCTCTCTTTAGGAAATACATCCACTCTATGAAAGCTCCATTTTGTCTCTCATGAAACTCAATGTTGTAGTATTGCAACATATGCAAAAATTAATGTGGAAATGGATTTCAGCTTAGGGTTCCCAACTAAAATTATTTTGACTATAAATACTTTTCTTGGACTAAAAAATTAGACAATGAGTAGGCCTCCTTGTATTGTAGGGCTTGTTCCAAAACATGTCAAATTGTATCTCATTCCTCAAATGGGCCTAAGAAAAGAAGAAATAAATGACAAAAATCAACCTAGTGGGTTGGCTCTTAGGATGATCACCATATAGTCTCATAGGATAAATCTCCACCAGCAGATTCTACGACTCACGCGACTCCAGTTTCTCAAGAAAAACAACAAGAATAAGTTTTCCAAACTTGAAGAACTAAAGATTCAATCTTGTAAGACTTGGGGCAAGAAAATCATGGTAAGTCAGGCCCTTGACTAACGACATGTTGGGCAAATCAAGTTGATGAAGCCAAAACTCAAAAACAAGGGGAACCCTTAGTTCAAGATACTTGAGGGATGGAAGAATGAACAAGTATTTTACCTACCTCAAAAGAAGTCTAGACAAAAGTATGGAAAAAGAAGCATAACTCCCCTTAAGAATCACAACCAATGGTCACAAGAAGTCAGTCCCAAAAACCAGTTTAATCATGTATTTCTTTTCTATATTGTTATGTAACCAACTCATGAGATTATACTCTATGTAAGAAGTGTTGGAATGTAGCTCTTTTGAGTATATGGAAAAATAATTCAATTGTGTTCTTTTTGGATGTATTGAAAATCTCCAATTTAGATCTATCTACCTAAGATTTTGACAGGCTAGCAATTCTCAATGTAACCCAGCCACATGTTTCAATTATTGATTTTGCTTAATATAATTTTCCCAGTCACTGTTTAAAAATTTGATAATCTTTCCAATCTTGTAGTATTCCATACTTTCCATTCTCCACTCAAAAGAATGGGGAGATAGAATGTAACAACCTCGGGTTAAAAGTTCATGTAATCAAGTTAATAAAGGAAAAATAAGGCCAAGGTCATAGGAGACGTATTACAAGATGAATGTTGGGAAAAACATCCTATTGGGCATCACTTGTTATTTATTATGGCTAAGGGGAAATTGGCAAAGGCATTAACGAAGGTTTTCAAAAGGCAAAAAGACATTATTGGCATTTATTTTATGAAAATAAAGGAAAATAGGAGAAAAGGGAGATGAAAGGTCGTAAGTTGCATGTGAGGAGGAAATTGAAGGAAAATAGAGGAAAAATGAAGAAAATAGAGGCATCAATAATAAAAAGGCATCAGAGCATCAATTTGGGGCCCTTTGTCAGTTGAGTTTTGGAATTGGTTTCAAAGAGAGAGAAGAGAAGCAAGAGGAGAAAGCAAGCAAGCAAGCTAAGGAAGGATTAGAAATCAAAGGAAAGTAAGGATTAAGCAAAGAAGAGTTGGATCAAGTGACTTCAATAGGAATACTTGCGGGTAACAAGTTGCATGTGCGATTTCTTAGCTGGTTTTTGCATGCATGATACATGCATGTGTGTATTTGGTTCATTTATTTTCATTGGCATGGGTTTTGCTTGGTTTGACAATGGTTTCGGCCTTGCCTTGCCAATTCCTAGATAGCCATGGTGTGATGGGATTCATTCTTGGTTGAGCTTTGGGTTGTCGGAAGGTTTTGGATTCAGGTGGGGTGGTCTCAGGAAAATCCTAAGGGTAAGTGGGTGGAGACAGGTAAATTCCTCAAGGTATGGTGAAGGAATTCTGAGGCATCCAGGCTTGGTTTGGTTTTGTGATCTCAGGACCGGTTTAGGTGAGATCACAGTAGTGGTGGGGGTGGTTTAACCTCTGGATTCCCTTGGTTGTTTATGTATTGGTTTATCCATGAGATCCCAGATTCATGCTTGGAATATGGCACAAGGGTGATTGACTGAAAGAAAGATTTGGTTCATCCCAATCTATGGTGGGTGGTATGTGGAAGTCCTTGACTTAGTTGGCTTTTGCATATGTTAATAAGATCTATTTTACTCTTGTATTTTAGGAGTATTTATACTTGTTATTATGTGGCTTTGATGGTTGTTTTATCATTGTTATTGATAAGGTTATATGTTGGTCATGGGCATGGTTTTATGTTAGATTCTAGTTATGGCTCTTATCATGTTTTGATTAGTAAATGAATAGTTATTGAATGCATGACATAATAGATGTTATTGCAACTATTGTGAGAGGGAATTTTACCTTCTTGATGATTCTTAGATAAGCTTCAAATCTCTATGTTCAGATATGCATTCATGACCTATATATTTCATGTTCACCATATGTTTGACAGAATGACTTTCATGGTTAGGGCTGGTTAGGTTAGGTTCTTGTCTAAGTTTTGCATTAATGGGTTTGTCTTTGTGTCACTCCTCATTCTAGACATTTCTATCAAGTTCTGGGTAAAGGTCTGGATATTAGCCCTGAAAAAGTGGCTTAGATTCTAGGGTCGCATGCTCAGAACTGGGAAATCAAGACTGCAACCACTGGGAGGCAGGGTTATCCATGCAAATGGAGGGTTATAGTCATTGGCTTACCTTTTTATGCAAGTGATTGGGAGTCTAGATCACTCAAAAATCAAGTTGGCTAAGGGTTTGGGCACCTGGAGTGGTTGTTTAGCTCTTGTGGGTCCTGTAGCTCTTGAGGAAGGCCAATAAAGTTTTGGTTGGTTAATTCTACTTCCTTAACTATACTTAGGAGGTTGAGTCATGTCATAGTATTCTCTACTTATGTTTGGACTAGCATGCTAGTGAAAGTGGGTAAATGTGGGGGTGGCTTTACAAATTGGTATCAGAGCATGGTTCAAATACTTGGACTAGATGGGCTAGATGCATGTTGTTATGCATGCATTGTTATGGTTATGGTTGTAATGCATGAGGTCATGGTATGCAGTTGGTATTGTCACGCATGATGTTGGCATGTTGATATGATTATGATTATATATGTGTCATGCTAATTTGGAGTGATTTTGCAGATGAGATAGCCTCCCTTGAATGTAATTGAGGTATGATTTTGATTATGGTATCTATTTGATTGATCTGACATGGCATGCTTACACGAAGAAGAGAATCAAAGATGACAAGCAAAATGGTGGACTACAATTCACGTGACTCTCCCTGTAGATCAATTGAGCAGCAAGGAGATGAGTATTCTCCTGATATAGAAGATACATTGAGGAGTTTAAAGGCAAGGATAAAAAGTTGCAAGTCAGACAATGATAGGTTGGTTGAGGCTCAAGAAAGACTTGCAAGGGCTCAGGAAAAGCAGGCAGAGGTCAATGCAGTCATCCTTTAGAGTTTTTCAGACTTGCAGATATAGGGATAACTGAGGATTAGTGAATAAAAGGAAGAGAAGACTAATGGGACATATAGTAGCAGGTATTGGTTAGAATACATGCTAGAAAGAGGGGAAAGAGTTAGAGGTGGCAGATCATTAGTACACCTAACCGGAGGACTAGTATGTATGGGTTTCATTCTAGTTCCTCATCCAAGAGACATCATCACCGTCATCACTACCATCATCCTTATAGGAGGAATGGGTCCTTTCCTGAGGAGTTTAAGAAAGTTAAGCCTCCTACATTTTATGGAGAGATGAAGAAGTCAGAAGATATAGATGCATGGTTGCTTGGGATGAAGAAATTATTCAAATTTCATAACTATTCAAAGAACATGAAAGCCAAAATAACTACCTTCAGTCTTAAAGGGAAAGAAAATATCTAGTGGGAAGATGTAAAGAATGTCAGAGGCATTTGAGAGGAAGAGTTGATTTGATATGAGTTTGAGATATACATAATACCATAATAAGATCTCTCCTATCCTATAAGTCTAATCAATTAATTGAAATTATAATTTGAATACACAAATTAAATATTAATAATAATAATATATAAACTAATAATTAAATAATATAAATAAATAAATAAAAATAATAATAATTAATAAAATATTATTATTATTTATCAAATTAATCAAAGTAATTATATATACCAAACTCTTCTAATAAATACATAATTAAATTATTAAAAGAAAAATAATAATAATAATAAGAAGAATATTAACAATATTAAATAAATAAATAATAATTTGATGGTAATAACGAATAAATACATAATAACAAATTAAACAAGTAAATAAACTAATAATTCAATAATTAATTTAAACACATTTAAAAAAAATAATAATAATAATAATAATACACTTTTATCAAAAATAATAAACTAATAATATTAATAAAATAAATAAATAATATTCTAATAATAATAATTATAATAAATAAAGTTAATAAATAATAACAATTAAATAATAATATTAATAATAATAATAACAAATATAAAGAAAAAAATTAATAATAATTATGATATTAATAACTATTAAATAAATAAATAAATAATAAAAAGTAATAATAATAACAAAAAAAAAAAAATATATATATATATAAAATAATAATAAAATGAATAATAAATAAATGAATAATAATAAATAAATAAATTTTAAATAAAATAAGTCGACCTAATTTCTCTCATCATTCCTTAATAACCCTCTTATATATATTAATGTTCATAGCTCTGGGATACATCATTAATTTTACAAGATCATCTATTGTCGCATCCCCTGATGATGGACTCACTTTGCAGTCCGAAACGTTGGGTTCACAAAACTCTACAACAGGTCATTCCTCCTCCATCTAAAGAAGTACCTATCTAAGAGATATTACGATGACAGAGCTAAGGATTTTTATGAGATACAGATGGATTCTATGATAGATGAAGAGTATACTATCAAGTTCCTGGAGTTGCTGAGGTATGTGCCTTACCTCAAGGATGAGAAAGCAAAGATTCAAAGGTTCATCAGTGGGTTTCTAGCAGTATATAGAGACAGGATTGAGTTTGATGAGCCTCGGCCACTAGAGAAAGCCTTCAAGAAACATAAGTATTGTTATGAAAAATCAAAGCATAAAGTTGAGCCTAGGTGTGATTTGAAGGGGAATGAGAAAGTTAAAGGGAAGTGTCCACCGAAGTAGGGAAGACCTGAGGATGCAAGTGAGAAAGAAATGTTGCTCCTTACAAGGAGTTTAATACAATTGGGAAGGGACATGGGTCAAGGCCTAGAGAGCAACAAAATAGAGGTGATGGTAGGGGAGCGTTGCAATTCTGGATTTGTGGAAAAGATCATCGCAAGAAGGATTTTCCATTGTACTAGGGTGGAAGGCCTCAGATCTACAATGCTTAAGAGGTGAAAATAGTTGGGGATGTTGGCCATAACGTTCCTTAGATTTATGAAGCTATGGACAACAGGCATGCAAATCACCAAGAATCCATTATTGAGATGGAAGGTAAGCGCTATGATCAATTTGTTTCTATTTTGATTGACCTTGGATCCAATTATAGTTATGTTAATTCTAACTTGGTGGATAAGTGTGGTTTGATATCTTAATGTGCTTCCATTGGGATCATATAGTATATGCTTTTAGGTATGGATTGGCTGTACCTCCACAGGACCAAAGCAGACTGTTATGACAAGGCTATTGAGTGCTTAGATGATAATGGGGAAAAGATAATCTTGTAGGGTAAGAAGAATCCTACATCAGTTAGAATGGTTACAACTATGCATGCTAAGCACAATTGTAGGAAGGGGTGTGTATTATTTGCAGTTCATATTTCCAGTGACAAGGTTAAGGATGTTGAGGATGTGGACGTCCTCAAGAGGTACCTTGTCTTGCTGCAGTTTCAGGATGTATTTCCAGCAGAGATTCCAAAGTTTCCTCCCACAGGGAAGTGGACTTTGCTATTGTGTTGGTACCTGGGGCAACACCAACATCAAATGCACCTTACAGGATGAGCACTCCAGAGCTAGGGGAATTGAAGTTGCAGTTAAAGGAAATGCTTGACAAGGGATACATTATACCAAGTGTATCACCTTTGGGTGCATCAGTATTCTTCATCAAGAAGAAGGATGGTACTCTCAGGTTGTGCATTGATTACAGGTAGTTGAACAAAGTGACAATCAACAATAGGTACCCATTTCCAAGGATCGATGACTTGTTCGACCAGTTGAAGGGAGCAACAATGTTCTCAAAGATTCATCTGAGATCATGATACCATTAGGTGCGCGTCAAAGAAGAGGACATCTATAAGATTGTTTTCCAGACCAGTGTGTTGTGTCCTTACCTGGACAAGTTTGTGATTGTATTCATTGATGATATATTGATATATTCTAATAATGAGGAAGTGCATGTCGAACACTTAGCAACAATATTGAGATTGCTAAGAGAGAATCAGTTCTATGTCAAGCTTAGTAAGTGCAGTTTCTTTTAGACAGAGGTACATTACTTAGGACATGTTGTTTCCAAGGATAACATAGCAATGGACCTAGAAAATATTAGAGCTATCATGGAGTGGGAAAATCCTAGGAATGTTGACGAGGTCAGATCATTCATGGGGTTAGCAGGTTATTACAAGTGGTTCATCAAGAACTTCTCATAGATTTCACATCTTATTGCATCGTTGTAAAGGAAAGGGGAGAAAGTTGAATGGACAGAGGAATGTGTAGCTAGTTTTGAGTAGTTGAAGCAGTTGATTACAAATTCTCCAGTTCTAAAGATTGCAGATCCAGTCAAAGATTTCATGGTGTGTACAGATGCTTGCAAGAGAGGACTTGGTGGAGTCCTAATGCAGGAGGGACAAGTGGTATGTTATGAGTCAAGGAAACTAAATGAGCACGAGCAGAACTATGTGACTCATGATCTTGAGTTGGCAACTATTATTCATGCATTAAGGATGTGGAGGCACTATCTTCTTGGCAGGAGGTTCATTCTGATGAGTGATTATAATGGGCTGAGGTACTTATTCGACCAACCTAATCTAAAAGCCAGGCAAGCTAGGTGGATGACCATACTTAGTGAGTTTGACTTTGAGATCAGGTACATTACAGGAAAGGAGAACAGGGTTGCAAATGCTCTTAGTAGAAGAGTGCAGGTGAACCATGTTACAACTATGAGCTCTTATGGGACAAATTTATAGGGTCGAATCTTACAGGCAGGATGGTAGGATGATAGGTATCAACAGCTTAAGCGCATGTTACAACAAGGTACATGTGAACAGGATGTGGATTATCATCTCATGGAAGATGGCTTGGTGAGATTTAGGGATAAGATCAGTGTTGCGGGGGAGTGTCTCCCCCTTCCTCAATCCCACTCCAAATCCGCGCTCCGGGCGGGAGCGCGCTCCCTAAAAAAAAAAACGCTCCTTGCCTTTTCGGTGGCGTTTTTAGGAGCGTTTTGCCTTTTTTGCAATGATGTTTCAAATGCAATTTTTTTTCAAAGAAACAAATAAGTTTTGAGTGGGGCAGCTTAATGATCAAGTCTATGGCCCTAGTATTGATATGCGATTCATGGTAATGTTAAATTCTTAAAGTAAAAGTGACATTCTCCTTAATCTTCATTTTCATCCTTTTACTTAAATTTTTAACATTACCATGAAATGACTTAGGATGTTTGAGAGTGGTTCCAACCTCATTGGATTTCATATGCAGAAAGTAGAATTTTAGATTTCATTCAAAATCTAGCAGACTTATTAGTTTTTCAGGATTTCAGGATTGCAATGTTTCCATTGAATTTTGTCATGTATTAGGGTATGGAACTCGTATTTAATCAAGAGCACCAATCCCTTTATGTACCTTGATGTTAGTGACATTAATTGTCGAACTCCTCTATCATGACCCTCCTAAAAAATGTACGCATCACTCAAACAAAATCTTAACTTGACATGCTATGCTTTTTCTATCTTATGTTAATGCTTAGAGGGTGATATTAATGGCAAAGATCCCTATACAGATACAGAGGTAATGACAAAGATACGTCTGGATATTAATGCTTAGAGGGTGATATTAATGATAAAGATCCTGATTTTCCAACAAGACTAAAAAATTAGACATTTCTCGTGGTGGCAAGAGGCCCAAGCATAAGCAATAGATAATAGATTTACTTGTCTTTTCTAGTTTCTAGTAGTTTTTATAACTATTGATTCTTTCATATTTATTATGATATATTTTTTAAACAATATACGACAATTAAGTTTGAAGTTGGCAATTATAACTCATTAGTAATGAATTATGAATATGATGCTTCATGAAAGTTGAAAGTTGTTTCATTTCATTTTATAACATTTCATTTCATGTTAGATATTATTTGTTGTAATGGTTAGACTTAGCTTACAAGTACAACTTTGGTGATCAATGATGATAAATGTTATATATTGAATTTTGAAAGCTTGAAGCTTTAAGATTGATGAATCATGAGACTCAATATGTTGTCTTTTACTATGTTACTAACTTGTGGACGTGGTTGATGAAGATTATAACTTCTATATGATTGTTGTTATATGGTTCAATCTATGTTTTTTTATGTTTTTTATATCTAATTCATCATTCTACATGTTTTTGTTGACATGTATGTATCAAAGTATAAAAATATAAAAAATATATATATTATATAAAAAACTCTCTGGGGTTCGCTCCCAACCAGGAGCTTTTGAAAATGTCGCTCTTGCACTCGTTTTCGCTCCCGCTCCCCACTTTCGCTCCCGCTCCCAAGTAACACTGGATAAGATCTATGTGTTAGACAACAGTGAACTCAAGAATCTTATATTGAGGGAGTTTCATGTCAAGCCATATTCAGGTCATCCGAGATATCCGAAGTTCTAATATTGACCGAATTTGAATAAGGAAGTGACAGAGTTTGTTTCTAGATGTTTGGATTGTCAACAAGTGAAAGATGAGTGCAAGCACCCAACTGGTTTGTTATATCCTATTCCGATTCTAGAGTAGAAATATGAGGTCATTTCCATGGATTTCATTACAAGTTTATTGAGGACATCAAAGCAACATGATTCCATCATGGTTGTGGTTGATAGGTTGAGCAAGTTAACTCACTTCATTCCAGTAAATACTACTAATTCAGCCAATGAGGTAGCTTATATATTCATCAGGGAGATAGTGAGATTGCATGGTATTCCTAAGAAGATCATATTAGATAGAGATGTTGATTTCACTTCTAGGTTTTGGAAAGAGTTGTTTGTAGGTTTGGGTATAGATTTGGCCTTCAATACAACTTATCATCCATAGACAGATGAAAAAATAGAGAGGGTCAACAGGATACTAGAGGATATGCTGAGGATGTATGTCATGCATTAACAAAGGAGGTGGGAGGAGTATCTTCCACTGATGGAGTTTACTTACAACAATGGTTATTAGGAGTCACTGAGGGTGAGTCTGTTTGAGGCACTCTATGGGCAGAGTTGTAATACTCCCATCAGCTGGAGTGATCTAGTGAATAGGGTGTTGATAGGACTGGATATGTTGGTAGAGATGGAATAGGAAATGCAATTTATTAGGAATAATCTAAAGGCAACACAGGATAAACAAAAGGGTTATGTCGATCGACACAGGGCATTTAAGGAGTTTTAGGTTGGGGAGCATGTGTATTTGTGCATCAAGCCCAAAAAGATCTCCTTGAGGATTGGATCATGTGACAATTTGGGACCTCGGTATTGCAGGCCTTTCGAGATCCTTGGGAGGATTGGACCAGTGGCATATAGACTTGCACTACCTCCAATAGTGAAATTCCATGATGTTTTCCATGTTTCATTGCTTAAAATATATGTGAAAGATGTTGATTATGTTATTGATTGGTTTATATTGCAGGTGGAGCTAGAAGGAGAATTCCATCTAGAATCTCAATGCATATTGTAGCAGAAACAACTTATGCGCTGGAACCGAACAATCGAGCAAGTTAAAGTGCAATGCAAGCACTTTGGGCCTGATGAATCTACATGGAAGATGGCTGATTAGATGTAGGCTATGTATCCTTCATTATTTTCCAGTGGAGAAAAATGAGTTTTTGGTGTATGTACATATTTATGTACGGTTGTTATTATAAATACCACAATGAGTTGTTTTATAAAGCTCCAATAAGTGATATGGTTGTCATGTTGTCATGATTGTCAAGATGGTTTTTCTTTTCAGCAAGTTGTTCATTGTAAACACTGCATTGAGCTAAGTTATAAAGCTCCATGGGTAGTATGTTTTGGTTTTCAATGGTTTTCTAGTCATAGGTGTCATAGAACATCTAGGACAGTGTTCCCCTAAGGGGGAGGGTTCTATAACAACCCCGAGTTAAAAGTTCATGTAATAAAGTTAATAAAGGAAAAATAAGACCAAGGTCATGGGACACGTATTCCAAGTTGAATATTGGGCAAAACATCCTAGTGTGTATCACTTGTTGCTTATTATGGCTAAGGGGAAATTAGAAAAGGAATTAGCGGATAATTTGAAAAGGTAAAAAGGAATTATTGGCATTTATTTTATGAAAATAAAGGAAAATATGAGAAAAGGGAGATGAAAGGTCACAGGTTGCATGTGAGGAGGAAATTGAAGGAAAATAGAAGAAAAATGAAGAAATTAGAGGCATCAATAATAAAAAGGAATCATAGCATCAGTTTGGGGCCTTTTGTCAGTTGAGTTTTGGAATTGGCTTTAGAGAGACAGAAGATCACCAAGAGGAGAAAGCAATCAAGCAAGTGAAGGAAGGACAAGAAAGCAAAGGAAAGTAAGGATTAAGCAAGGAAGAGTTGGATCAAGTGTCTTCAACAGGAATACTTGCAGGTAACAAGTTGCATGTGTGATTTCCTAGTTGGTTTTGGCATGCATGGTACTTGCATGTGTATATTTGGTTCATTTGTTGTCATTGGCATGGGTTTTGCTTGGTTTGACAATGGTTTCAACCTTGCCTTATCGATTCTTGGGTAGCCATGATGTGATGGGATTCATTCTTGGTTGAGTTTTGGATTTCCAAAAGTTTTTGGATCCGGGTGAGGTGGTCTCCGGAAAATCCGAAGGGTTGGGGGTGGAGATGGTTTTCTATGGGAAGCGCTCAACATGTGGGTGGAGATAGGTAGATTCCTCAAGGGATGGTGAAGGAATTCTGAGGCATCCAAAATTGTTTAGGTTTGTGATCTCGGGACCAGTTTAGGTGAGATCACGATAGTGTGAGGGTGGAGGTGGTTTAACCTATGGATTCCCTTGGTTGTTTATGTATTGGTTTATCGAATGAGATCCCATATTCATGCTTGGAATATGACATGAGGGTGATTGGATGAAAGAAATATTTGGTTCAACCTAATATATGGTCGGGTGATATGTGGAAGTGACTGACTTGGTTGCCTTTTGCATATGTTAATAAGATCCATTTTCCTCTTGTATTTCATGAGTATTTATACATGTTATTATATGGCTTTGATGGTTGTTTTATCAATGCTATTGATCTTGTTATATGTTGGTTATGAGCATGGTTTTATGAAAAATTCTAGTTATGGATCTTATCATGTTTTGATTGGTAAATGAATGGTTATTGAATTCATGACCTAATAGATGTTATTGCAGCTATTGTGAGAGGGCATTAGACCTTCTTGATGATTCTCATATAAGTTTCAGATATCTATGTTCAGATATGCATTCATGACCTGTAGATTTCATGTTCACCATGTGTTTGACAAAATGATTGTCATGGTTAGGCCTTGTTAGGTCATGTTCTTGTCTAATTTTTGCATTAATGGCTTTGTCATTATGTCACTCATCATTCTGGAAAGTTTTATCAAGTTATGGTCAGAGGTATGGATAGTAGCCCTGAAAAGTAGCTCATATTCCAGGGTCACATACTCATAACTGGGAAATCAAGACTGCAGTCGCTAGGAGGCAGGGTTATCCATGTGACTAGAGGGTTACAGTCACTGTCTTTCCTTGTTATGCAAGCAACTGGGAGTCCAGATCACTCAAAAAGCAAGTTGGCTCAGGGTTTGGGCACCTGGAGTGGTTGTTTAGCTCCTGTGGGTCCTGTAGCTCCTAAGGAAGGTCAATAAAGTTTTGGTTGGTCGATTCCACTTCCTTAATTGTACTTAGGAGGTTGATTCATGTCATAGTATCCCTTCACTCATGTTTACCCCAACAGGGTGGTGAAAGTGGATAAATGTGGGAGGTGGCATTACAAATAAGACATATTTTCCATATGTTTTTTCCCCAAATTCTTGAATCACAAGGGTAGATCCTTATGAATTGATTATAAATTAAAGTACAAAAACAATCATAGCTATCAATTTCTTTTTGAAATTGCTTCCTTGCCCAAATTAAGTTCAAATATTATAAAATATCGCAAGAAGATTGGGTCTTTTATCTCATAAGTTCTTTGATTTCAATGTCGATTGGATTTTCTTTTCCTTGTGGTGGGAGTGGGGGAGGCATTTGATGCTTTCTTTAATATTTCAACACAATATTTATAAAAGCCAGTGTAAACCTTCAATGCTAGTTTTGGTTTTTTTTCTTCATTCTCTTATATTTGGTTTGCCTCCTCTTTTTTCTCTTTTGATTCTTCCACCACTTCCTCTTCCTCTTCTTTATCCATGCATTGATTTTTCTTCCTCTTCTTTATCTTGTACTTATCTTTTTATTCAAACTATGATTATAAGGTAGAAGATGAATCTATACCATTATCAACAAATATTCATTCAAAATTGAATTCTTTTATTTATTTTTCAATTGTTCTCTCTAAATCTTTAAAATATACCAAAATTTTTAGATTTCTATCAATTAATTATTAAACTACAACTTATATAACATAGGAATTATTATTAGCCCACTTGGGGAGCTTAATTGGTAATGGCTGTGAAATTTAAGTCCTATGTTTGTGAGGAGGTTTGAGGCTCAAATCCCCCCAATTCACTTGTGCATGCAGAAGAGGCATATGTAGGCACCTAAAGGTTATAATGGTAGCGGTTGGAGTCGATCCTGTGTCACACGAGTACAAGACTAGCCCAGTTGTCAATTCCTCTAGATATAATAATAATAATAATAATAATTAGAAATTATTGCACTTTATATAAAAATTTAATATACTTTTAACCCAAACACTAAAATGATAAAAAAAATAAAAACACAATATTTTAAATGAACTTTCCATTTTCTTCCCACTTGGCTTGAGGAGGAGTACGCTCATTAGTGGTAGGTATATGGCATCATCTAGGGCCGTCAACTTCCTCATCCTACATGGATACATTTACTAGCAATTCGACCTCTGTAAAACAAGTTTCTCGAGAATGGGCCAAGGGCTTCCATCGGAGAAAAAAGATGAGGTTGAGCATAAGATAGAAGACATCCTCTCAAAAATGGACCCATATGCCATATCTATTGAGAAACAAGAGTTGATGAAATCTTCAGAGGTGGAAAGGCATGCTTTGTTGCTAGAAGAAGAAGAAAGTGGAGATTAAAAAGTCAAGCATTATGGCTATCTTTAGGGGACAACAACACCAATTTTTTCCATCACTATGCAAATGGAAGAAAATAGGTCAACACCATCTGGAGCATTAGGAATTTTTCGGGTGAATCAAAGGTCTCCTTCAGGAACAAAGGAGAGGGATGAGTACTATATTTTTAGAATATTTTCTCGAATCCTCCAAGATGTTGTAGGTCGCTGCAAAATTTCCTAGAATTGTCAATGAGGAAATGAATGCTAAACTATCCGAGGATGTTTCTGAGTAGGAAATTTAGGCGACACTATCTTCAATGAAAAGGGTTAATATTCTCGGTCCCAATGGTTTTCCTATGGAGTTTTATATGGGATTTTATGAATTATTCAAGGAATATCTAATTAAGGTAGTGTTAGAATTTAAAGCTTTAGGGAAAATGCTTGACTCCTTCAATTCGACCTTTCTCTGCCTCATTCTGAAGACAAAGGATGGATATTTATTTGGGGACTATAGGCCCGTTGCCTATTGTAATATGATATATAAATTAATTTCCAATATCATAACAGGACAAATCAAGTTGATCCTCAGTGATTTTATATCAAAGGAACAATTTGGATTTCTCCATCATTGAAACATCCATGATGTGGTAGTTGTTGCTCAGGAGGTCTTTCAAATGGTAAAGAAGGCTAATCTAAAGGAAAATATTATGAAGCTTAGCCTATCCAAAGCTTATGATAAGGTAAACTGGACATTTCTTAGATTGGTTCTTGTTCCATTAGGTTTTGATATTAATATTATCAATTGGATCATGGGGTGCGCTCAAAGTAAATCCTTTGTGGTTATGATCAATGGCTCTCCATCCCCTTTCTTCTTTGCATTTGGAGGTATTATATAGGGCTACCTTCTATCACCCCTTCTCTTCCTAATTGTTGTTGATATGATTAGTTGAATGATGGTCGAGTCCTTGGAAAGGGGTCTTTTTTGACAAGTGAAAATTTCAGGCTTTGTTGCAATTTCCCATATGTTAAATTTTAGGTATGTTCTATGCTAAGAGCAATTTATTTCAATTTTCACAGTTAGCTTCATATCTTTTCCAGATTAGCAATCACATCAGCATTAAAGTAAACTGCAGATAGAACATAAACACAAATCGCAGAAGACAAGCCAAGACAAGAGGACACAATATGTGGCGCTAGCCAAGGACAAACCCTAATGTGGGAAACCTTTCATCAATTCTTCTTTTATGTTCTTCAAAGTTCAGCAGAGAGAGAGAGAGAAAGAGAGAGAGAGAGAGAGAGAGAGAGAGAGAGTACATTTACAATAGAAGTCAACACTTTGACTTATCTAGATATGAACATAGATCATCTCCTATAATGATGATACATGAGATCAGCTGAAGACATTCTGCTTCAACTGATTCTCCAAGGTGACGACTTCACCTAACATAGTGCTGCAACTTGTACTCATGTTGCACCCGTCACCGTGCTGCACCTAGTCATTGAGCTGCTCCCATCTGATCCCATCATCATGCTGCTCCTTACTGATATGCCCATCATGCTGCATCATTCATCATCATGCTGTTTCATTCATCATCATGCTGTTTCATTCATCATCATGCTGCTCTTTACTAACATGCCCATCATGCTGCATCTTTCATCATCATGATCTGAGACTGTTCATCCTTATCATTCTCATTATGTTGAGATTGGTATGCCAAGGATCTCTTGACCATCATTGAAATCTATTTCATTATCAGAGTTATGCCAAGACTGTAACTTCTAACATAATCTTCATTGAGCCGAGAGAATAGATCTATCACTGTTGTTCATTATGTTTGGGTTGCTACAGGTATAGAGAATAGATATATCACTGTTGTTCATTGTGTTTGCGCTGTTACAGGTATGCCACTGAGGTTTATATACCAAGACAATGTCGCTGCTGTTCATTGTGTTTGGGCTGCGTAATAGTGACACCTTCATACATCGTATTGGTATTCCTCTTTGCAGCTACAGGTCTCCCTTTTAACTATGGCCAGATCTCTTTGACTGTGGCTAGAAATTATTATGATAGCAGCTAGGTCCTTAGATGACTGCAGCTAGATGGTGGCTAGATCCTTCCCTTGTTGTTGCATATTTACCCTCATGTATTTGTGACTTAGGGAAATATTAAATGCTGCGGTGAGGAGACTGCATTAATCATCTCCATAGGTTATCACCATTAGGCTGCAACCATGATTCCTTTTGGGATAGAGCTTAGGTTTCTTTGTGTTTAGGACGTGGCAATATTCGAACCCTTGTTCCATGACAACATTTAGGAGGTTCCCTTGATCAGCAGATTAGGGCTCTTCTGTATAGCGGTTAGAACCCTTTCATGACAGCGTATAGGTCTTCATAAAGCCTTCACCTTCACTGCATTTAGGGCTTCAAGTGACTCTAATTTATGGCTGTGTATAATGCCTTCTCCTTCACTACGTTTAGGGATTCACGTGACTGTAATTTATGGCTGCATATAATGCCTTCTCCTTCACTGCGTTTAGGGCTTCACGTGACTGTAATTTAGGGTTTGATATCTTATGGCAACGTATATCCTAGGGCACTCTTTTAGATATCATCTTCATCAAACCCAAAACAGGATGAAGAGAGATCACAAGAGTGAGCGTGTGTAAAATGACTTGAAGTCCTCTTCTATTTATACTAAAACATAGAGGTTGAATAGACATGAATTTTGGGCTTTTGAGCCTACACAAGTTGCTGGCTGACTTGATAATTTGTCTTATAACACAAATAAATTCATAACTCCATGAATACTTATCGAAACAGATGATCTTTATAATAATCCTACACCTCTCGATGAGAGGGATCCAATAAAAATATCAACTGCCATAAATAAGATGACCCATGTGGAGTTTGGCCCTAGTTGCCAATTTTAACACTCCCTCTCAACTAGGGAGAACTCCATCCGCTGATCCATATGTCTGACTATACTATCTCTGCCATCAGTGCCCTGCACTGCTCTGCTTTTCTTGCTCAGCTCAGCTCAGCTCAGCGCTGCTCAACTCTGCTAAGCTCAACTCTACTCATCTCTGCTCAACTCTGCTCAGCTCTGCTCGAACTATGAAGAAGAAGAAGTGATCGAGGATGTATCATACCATCCTCCACTGACCCGAAGTCAGTCACAGAGTGTGTACCACTTTCACTGGTCCCAGACCAGTCCTCTACTGACCCGAAGTCAGTTTCAGAGGGTGTACCACTCTCATTGGTCCCAGACCAGTATCATTGATCCCAGATCAATGAAGGTCATCCTAGCATATTAGTACGAGAGATACAACGATGCGTCCATCAGTACTACTATGGTCCCTATCCTAATTTCCCTGGTTATTGATCAGATGAGAGGTACTTCCCATGAGTCCCAGCCTGCATGGGTAGGATGCCTCGACAGGAGAGCGAATCATCCTGTCCACAGGAGAGCGAATCATCTTGTCCACAGGAGAGCGAATCATCCTGTCCACAGGAGAGCGAATCATCCTGTGGACAGGAGAGCGAATCATCCTATCCAGTGGATGCCACAGAGAAGTAATCATCCTAGCCTATAGGAGAACGAATCATCCTGTTCCACAATCGCCATGGAGAACACATCATCCATGCCCACATGAGAACTAATCCTCTTGTTCAGCATGCACCACCAGGGGAGGGTGAGTCACCCTGTGGTCGTATGTTGCTCCAGTAAGAACCCAAAGCCCCCAAAGCTCCCAAAGCTCAATGTATGCAACATGCAAGACCCTTTTACAAGGGTCTCTCGATGACTCCAAGTCATTCGAGAAAATCACAGATTTGATCTTTCCCCTGGGGCTTTGACAAAGTGTGGCAACCTGTACATCATCTCACAACGATGGAGCTTCCTCTCTCATAGACTTACCATATCCTAGATAAGGTAGTATCTGATGTCTATCTACTGGAGCAATCATCAAATACGAGATTCCTCAATAATTGAATCCCACCTCTGGTTGTCACAGAGAATCACAGTGGTATTCATCATGTGTACAAACAGCTCACTGAAGAGCTTCCTCAACCAGGCAGCTTCATACGAGATCATACTCATAGCTATGTATTCGGTCTAGACTTCTGCTTCCTGCTTGTCCATGATATTGAAGCAGAATCCGAAGAGAACTAGCACTGAGAAGTGCTCTAGTGTTCCTCCTCACTGCCTGCCCAGTCAGCATTCGAATAATTATGCAGTTTCATATTTTCGGCAATGTATTCTCAATTCATGAGAGATTGTGCCTGAAGATATCTTAGAAGATTCTTGGCACCAATCCAATGAGGCTCAACCAAATATGAGCTCACCATGCTAACTGCAAAACGTATGTCCGGATGAAAGTTCACCAAGAACATCAGCGTGAATGAGTTTATGAAACTTAGAGGCATTTCCCAAATCTGTTTGACATCACTACCATACAACTTCTGAAAGTTAATATCCTCGAGGTAGTCACAGGCTTGCAGTTTATCGTTCCACATTCGGAATCCAACTCCCTCTTACTTCTGCAAATGAGAGGTCTATCATCCACAACCTTCGGGTAATGGTTTGGATCGGTTTCACTCCTAGTGAATCTCAGCTTCATCTGATAGCTATCAATCCTTTCATACTATGCCCGGGGAGTTTTGCTTCAAGCCATAGAGGGCTTTCTTCCACCTGTATACATGAGATTCCCGATCATGAATCTCAAACTCCTCGGGTTGTTCCAAACCTGTGGACCTGCTACATGAGGGGAATGGTCGCCTTGTAAGATTTTCCTTTGGTGCATCTCAAACATGTACTTTCATGCTCTTTTTGAATTCAGGCATCCCTGTCACCATCTGACTCATAGACCTTCGGTGCTATGTGTCAATGGACATGGTCCCCAGTGGACTTCCTGCAATTTGATATAACCCTGAACTAAAAAACATCTTTGACAATTCCATTTTCAAACACGTACCTTTCCATTGATGAGTGCCACCCTGAAACCTTTGACTTCCATTGCTAAAATGGACACCAGGTTCTTCTTGGGATCAAGTACATAAAGGAGATTCTATAAATGAATTGAGTTAGCCTCATTCAATTGAGGGATAACATTCCTAACACCCTTTCTGGGATAGGTGGCATCGACTCCAAGTATAATCCCATGATTGTTTCCATCTCTACCAAATTAGAGAGTGCACCCATCTATCCGATGAAGTGCCTTGAAGCACTAGAATCAATAAGACAAATTCCCAAAGAATCTGAAGGAGAGGGCCAATGCAAGATAACACTTCTTTATCTTATTAGAAACAACATTTGATTCTTCATACCGGGGGTTCCTTGATTTCAATGAAGAGTCGGCCATTTCCTTGATGACCTGCATTACCTGTCATTCCTTTGATCATCGAAGATGTCCCTGGAATGATTGTTATCATCATCAAATGATGTGTTTCTGCCATTCGGACACTCCTTCGCATAATGGCCAAAATTATTACAACCAAGGCATCTACCTTTCCTTCCACCCTTAGATCTGGTCTTCCCATTGAAGTGATATTTAGGTAGGCCATCAGAAACTTCTGCTCTGCCATTTTGATCATATTCTCTGCTTCGACTTCACCCTCGGTGAATTTGAAGAGGGATGAGGAACCATTGATCCTTTTGTCCTTTCCCAAATGTCTTTGGTGATTTCTCTTTCACTCTTCTTGGGCATTGTCTTCACCTCAACTCTGATACCATGTTAAATTTTAGGTATGTTCTATGCTAAGAGCAATTTATTTCAATTTTCATAGTTAGCTTCATACCTTTTCTAGATTAGCAATCACATCAGCATTAAAGTAAACTGTAGATAGAACATAAACATAAATCATATAAGACAAGCCAAGACAAGAGGACACAAGATGTGGCGTCAGCTAGGGACAAACCCCAATGTGGGGAAACCCTTGATCAATTCTTCTTTTATGTTCTTCAAAGTTCAACAGAGAAAGAGAGATAGTACTTTTACAAGAGAAGTCAACACTTTGACTTATCTAGATATGAGCATAGATCATCTCCTATAATGATGATACATGAGATCAGTTGAAGACATTCTGCTTCAACTGATTCTCCAAGGTGATGGCTTCACCTAACATAGTGCTGCAACTTGTACTCATGTTGCACCCGTCATTGTGCTGCACCTAGTCATTGAGTTGCTCCCATTTGCTCCCATCATCATGCTGCCCTTTACTAACATGCCCATCATGCTGCATCATTCATCATCATGCTGCCCTTTACTAACATGCCCATCATGCTGCATCTTTCATCATCATGATCTGAGACTGTTCATCCTTATCATTCTCATTATGTTGAGATTGGTATGCTAAGGATCTCTTGACCATCGTTGAAATCTATTTCGTTATCAGAGTTATGCCAGGACTGTAACTTCTAACATAATCTTCATTGAGCCGAGAGAATAGATCTATCACTGTTGTTCATTATTTTTGGGCTGCTACAGGTATAGAGAATAGATCTATCATTGTTGTTCATTGTGTTTGGGCTACTACAGGTATGCTATTGAGGTTTATATACCAAGACAATATTGCTGATGTTCATTGTGTTTGGGCTGCATAATAGTGACACCTTCATACTGTGTATTGGTATTCCTCTTGGCAGCTACAGGTCTCCCTTTTAACTGCGGCCAGATCTCTTTGACTATGGCTAGACATTATTATGACAGCAGCTAGGTCCTTAGATGACTGCGGCTAGATGGTGGCTAGATCCTTCCCTTGTTGCTACGTATTTACCCTCATGTATTGTGACTTAGGGCAATCTTAAATGCTACGGTTAGGAGACTGCATTAATCATCTCCATAGGTTATCACCATGACAACATTAGGCTGCAACCATGATTCCTTTTGGGACATAACTTAGGTTTCTATGTGTTTAGGACATGGAAATATTCAAACCCTTGTTCCATGACAATGTTTAGGAGGCTCCCTTGATCAAAAGATTAGGGCTCTTCTGTACAACGTTTAGAACCCTTTCATGATAGTGTATAGGTCTTCATAAAGCCTTCACCTTCATTGCATTTAGGGCTTCACGTGACTGTAATTTATGGCTTCGTATAATGCCTTCTCCTTCACTACGTTTAGGGCTTCACGTGATTGTAATTTATGGCTGTGTATAATGCCTTCTCCTTCACTGCGTTTAGGGCTTCACGTGACTGTAATTTAGGGCTTGATATCTTATGGTAGCGCATATCCTAGGGCACTCTTTTAGATCTCATCTTCATCAAACCCAAAACAGGATGAAGAGAGATCACAAGAGTGAGTGTGTGTAAAATGACTTCAAGTCCTCTTCTATTTATACTAAAACGTAGAGGTTGAATAGACATGACTTTTGGGCTTTTGAGCCTACACAAGTTGCTAGCCGACTTGACAATTTGTCTTATAACACAAATAAATTCATAACTCCATGAATACTTATCGGAATCGGATGATATTTAGATCAATCCTACACCTCTCAATGAGAGGGATCCAATAAAAATATCAACTACCATAAATAAGATGACCCACATGGAGTTTGGCCCTAGTTGCCAATTTTAACACCATCTTATGCTTGTAGATGATTTTCTTGCATGTTTCTCTAGTAACCATAGACATCTTATTTCCTTGAAAAATACTATGGATCTATTATTTAGAATAACAAGTATGGAAATAAATGGACTTAAATTTTGTATAATGTTCAATGGCTTGTCCAAGGAGGCTATGGTGTAGGCTCAGGGAAATTTTCCCTTCCCTGTCAAGGTTTTGGAAGAAGGTTTCAAATACTTGGAATTTTATTTAAAACCATACAAATAATGCAAATTTGATTGTTTGTGGCTGACTAAGAAGATAGAAGGGTGTATTCAGGGATGGTCGAACTAATTATTGTCACGAAGAGGGTGTTTGATATTGGTTAAAGCAATCCTGGAAAGCATTCCAGTATACTCGAACTCTATTGATGTAATTCACAAAGGAGTCCTTAACTAGATTCAAAATGCATGCTTAAGATTCCTATGGATAGGTTTTAGCAGTCACAAAAGTATTGTATTGGTAAATGGGACTCACATCATCGCTCCAAAGGAACTTGGAGGTTGGGGGCTCAAGGAGATCCACCTATTCGCCAAGGCACTAGTGGGTAGAAACCTGTGGTGGTTAACTTGAGAGACATCCCTTTGGTACAAAGTCATGCAAACCAAGCACTTCCCAGGTTTATCAATAATTAACTAGTTTAAATATACTAATAAGTATTTCCTGGGATCAATAGTTTGGAAAGCCTTGGTTAAGGCTTTTCCCCTAGATAATCATTGGATGGTTTGACATGTGTGGAATGGAAGAGCTATTACAATCGACTGTGATCCCTAATATGGCGTTGGAAATAATTATAGGTCTTGTTTTAGTGGCTACAACCACCCTCCAAAATTTTTCTTTAGCTTTATTTTGGAGCCTCCCTACCAACCTTTCACAACAGCATGTCTTTCCTTGTCAAGTACATAAGCTTCTGTGATTTACTTGTAGAAAGACAACCTGTCCATTAAATCTTGTTGCATCCCCCTCACAGGATGTTTCATCAAACTTGAACTAGCTACAGGTTGAGCAGCTCCCTTAAGAAATTGCACAATTCTGGAGGGGAACCAACCTTCCCTCTAGAAATTGTGCAATTATGTCTACCAGCCTGTTGGGCTCTAGAATTGCGCAAATCTGCCTGTCACTGTTCACTGGAAAAATTGTGCAATTCCTACCAGCAGGACTGCTTAGGTCAGAAATTGTGTGATTCTGGGCAGCAGTCACCTGCTCTTCCTAGAAATTGCGCAATCCCTTTGGGCAGCTAGCCCAGCTCCCTCCCAGAAGTGCACATTTTTTCCTCCTAGCTGAACAAACTGTTGCATGTGCAGTTGAGTTGACTGGTTCCCTCTGGGACTCAGCAAAACTAATTTTCATGCATGGGTTGCTTCTCCCAAGGCAGCATGCAAAGGCATCCCTTGATTTAGGGATCTACTTTTAGCAGTTGGAGGTTGCATGCAAGGATCATTTCAGAAACCTCCCACCAAGTGTCACTCTTCCTAGATTTGTGGCATGCATGTCACATCTTCGATTTTATCAAAAATCATGAATCAGATGTTGCAAAGCTCATTCCACACATCAACCTTGCATCTCTGACCTCCCACATTTCATCTAGGAGTGGTCGACACATTCATCTCAGTTGTTTTGGGGTAAGCTTGCCTTCCATGTCCTGTGTTGCATTTCTTTCGCTTTTTGTGTTTCACTTTGTGTGATTGATGTCTGCTTGATTTCAGTGAGCGCTTGCTGTCATTTTGATGCATGTTAGCTTGTATAAGCACCATTTCAGTTTTTGTTTGCATCTCACTGTTGTCGCATGCATGACACTATTTTTCACGGATGGTCATCGTCGCGACGACTTGCTTCACACACATGCATGCTTTCCCATTTTCTGAATCCTGTGCTTGTTGTTTGCATGAATGATCATTCACTCTTATTTGCACTCATCTCATCATGCATTCACACTTCTCATGTTTTCAGTTGCCCGCCAGTCGGACTGGGCTGCCTTGACCCTGACCGTGCTTTGCCCGGCTAGCACTGTGAATTTCTGGAAGCGAAGGCTCTGCCTTCCCTCCAGAAATTGCGCAAGTCTAGCCAGACACTGACCTCTAGGCATTCATTGTGCAATTCTTGGAGGAAGTGTCATGTTGGCCCCAGAAACTACGCAATGCAGTTTGTTGGTTGCATGTCACTGATGACTGAAATTGCACATTGCGTAGTTTCAGTCCTCAACAGGCCAAGCTAAACTATGCATTGCATAGTTCCAGCAGTCAGTCAGCCTACAGATAGCCCGGGCTGTGCCTTAGGCAGTTTTAGCAGTCAATCTCCTGACCTCCCGACGGAAATTGCGCAACCTTCGTGATCAGTCACACAGGTATGTTGCAAGTCAGTTCTCAAGTTCGTTTTGGTTTTCGACTAATAGATTGCTTGCCATGAGTGTTGCCATGTCTCCAGGTGTCACAAGTGTTCATATGCCTCTCAGCAGCACATGTACGATGGTTTCCAGGAGAGAAGAGTTGAAGAAACCGTTCAGAGCACACTTGGGGATGCAGTGGATCAAGTGTGTATGAACTTTCCTACCCACGAAGACATCGAGTTGTTCGTAGACAAGGACATCAAGATACGATGACAACAACATCATAGAAAATAACACCATCAATAGTAGCTAAAGGCAGCATACCATATGCAACGAACGTAAGAGGAAGTTTGTTGATAACACAGAGAAGGAACAAAGTTGCAAGCTCAAGCAGATCCACTTGTGATGAAAGAAATTTTGGAGACTCAGGCTATGAGGTGACGGTGCGACATGAAGATCGTGTGAAGGCATAGAATGGAACAAAGAAGGATTTTCATGTGCTGAAGCAACAACTCAAGGAAGAACAGGAGTTTCATATATGAGAGAATGAGTTGTAGCAGGAATAGGTAGAATAGGGGGCGCAATATGCACTTACATATGAAACTGTGCCCGTATGAGTTATAGATCCATCACAGTAGCTGGCTCGAAGTAGACAAGGTGAGTAGTGTTGTTGAAAATGGAATGCAACAACATGCATGTCATTGTGTGCACGCATGCGATCCCACCCATTCGGCACACTCACTGAGGCGAAGACAAGAAGCAAGTACGACTGGAGCTGAACATGTACCTCGACAAGTTGATGCACATGACCACCAACACATACATGGAGAGCAACATAGACACTGTGAATCAACATGTTGCCGGTCTGGTCGCACTAGGATGACCATGCGCATGCTATTAGACGAGTTGGACATAGGAGCCATATTAATGCACCTGAATGCAACGAAGGCAAGAGTTCGCTTCAGCAAGATGTCACCATTGAGCGCATAGACACCATCATGGACAACCAAGCTTGGCATCAACTCACCACCTTCGACCATCACAAGCATGTCAAAGATTTGGTCTCACCACAACGGTCTAAGTGTCAGTGATGTCTTGCATGGCTTTCTCAAGCCATTTTGTCTCACATGGGAACATGTGCATTGTAATGTAACGTCTTATCAAGTGGAAGTTCAAGTGTTGATAGTTGACTGTAACAGTCATAGAGTAGTTGAAGAGTCATGAGGGTCGATGAACGGTCTCAAAGGGCAATGTCAAGGGTCACCCCACCCTTTGCTATAAATAATACCTCATAACTCATTGTATATGCTTTTGGTCAGCCAAGCTTTGATATGACTTTCTTAGAGAAAGTTTGGACAATATTGTAACGCACCTTGGCTTCTCCACTGTGAAGAGCTAGTATATCTCTTTGGAGGAGTAGGCGGTTGTGGCTGTAACGTTCCACTATTGGAACTAGCGGGTGTACATGGATGTATTGTATGACTGGAACTTACACTTCTTTATATAACTGAGTCAACACGTTTTCATGCATATGTTGTTATTGTAGTTGGACTATTCTAGTTTCTGTAGCAATGTATGTTAGTTAAATTACGCATTTATGTATGAACTATTTTGTATGCAATTGTATGAATCTTGTTGCAGTTGTGTTGTTGGTTTGAACATGGCTTTGGATTGCTCGCTATCTTGCTTTCGAGCTGGTGATGCATCTTTGCTCGTGTGTTCCCTTCCAAGCCGAGTACTATTACAGGTTTCCAAGGGGTGCACTCACCTCACTCCCTGCGTGTTAGAACCTCTCATGCACCTTCCTTGACTCGCCGCAACCGCCACACCCTTGCTACCAACAGGACATCTTAATTGCCTCAGTGCGAAATCGTAGTCAAGGCATTACCACACGACCCACTGCTGGGACTCCTACACCAAACGGTCTGAGGTCTAATTGGGACTTCTTATCGGGAAGATCCCCTGACACGTTGGCGGGTCCAGCACCGTCAACATTTCTGGCACTAGAAGGAGGGTCAGATGAAAAGCTGAGCCCTCATCATCTGTTTTGAATTTTCACACATCTATCATGGAGTTTGTTATAGTTTGCCCTCCAAAATGTCTGTCCAATGGACATATCTTTCACATTGAGAGGGAGTTCTGGGATCACTTGTCACAAATCACGTATGATGGTGAAGGCGAAGTGGCCTGGCCTGAGCACTTAGATGAATTCCATGCTCTCATGGAGGGCATGGAATATTTTAATGAAATAAAGGTTCATTCGTTGTTCGCACACACACTTCGCGACCACCCATCACAATGGTGTGGCACACTACCTCATAACTTCGTGCACTCATTCAAGCAGTTCAATGATCTAATCGAATCTGTTTTCCACCATTTTGATCTTGAAGTGCTTGATAAAAAATTGTTAAAACAATAGAAGGCCCCGCACAAATCACCTATGGAGTTTTCGGAGCACTTCCGTCTATTCATGTTTGAAGCCCCGAAAAGTCAGATGAAATTTCAATATCTCATGGATAGATTTGAATATTTCCTTATCCAATCTGTCAATCCCAAGAAGAAGTTCAAGCTCAAACCCCACTCAGCATACTTTTATGATGGAGTTACACAATCACAGAAGGACACGGTCGCTGCCACAAAGGATTGTATGTCGTCCCCTCATCAAATAGCTCCACCATCATAGAGTGATGTGGGAGAGCATGAACACACATTTGTTCAACCGTCACATCCTCCCGACATCACTGCTTCTGATTTTCGCGCAAGATTTGTTGGGAATCCCATGAGTTATCACATTTATTTCATACCTCAACCTCCATCCTCGTATTTTGATCATGCTTCGGATTACATTGCCTTGTGTTCTTCCGTTTCGGACTCTACACCTATTTTGAACGAGGATCGATCTATCGACGGAGTTGGTGTTGCACAACCAACATGCGTTGTAATCCATGAAGAGTATGACTTGGAGATTGAACATCCACCGGCAGCAGAGGACCATCCCTATCTGTCTGTACCTCCTCCATTTTTTCCTGACCTCCTTGGTGATCCTACCATCCCAGATTTTTCATGTGTATCTCCGTCCACGGATGCACCCATTGTTGATCATTCGCAGGAGACACCAGATATCAGTCCATCACATGAAAATAGAGAGGACCAATCATTCATTGAAGATCCACTTGATATTTCATCTGCTTTTTCCAGAAACGCAGAGGGTGAACATCCTTTCTTCTCATTTACCTCTCTGTGTGATTCATCAAATCATGAGGATGCCGACCAACATCCTGAGTTTTATGATCTTGGTTGTTGTGATCTCTTTACCTCATCATCTGTTCACAATGTTGATTCAATCATTATTAATCCATCTAAGCCGTTGGTCTATGATGATCCATATGTCAACGAAGTCGAAACCCCACAGACTATCGAGGCACTTCAGCTCGAGATGATGGTTATGTCAAGTCCTCATTGTCTTGAGGTTAGTTTCACTTCTGATTAGGAAATTGTTGAAACATCCAAGGCTCCTCACCACTCATCTATATGCATTGAAGATCAATCTAACACTTAGATTTCACTTCCTCCACTTGAACTACATGATCCCATCACTCATGCATTGGAGGAATCTTACTCAGCAAGCACACTTGCGCAAAGTAAGTGGTTTACCTTCCTCACATGTGCTTACATGTCACAGTCAAGAGTGTTCGTGTGCTTAACATTTGCACGTAGTGTCACACAACATCATGGTATGTCCACGGACTGCATATCATGCTCTTTCACTCATTTTTGTTTCATGAACGCTTGTAAGCTTGGAGTGTGTTTGTCTTCATTGTTATATCTTTCATGTATGCTTGTTCGCACAACTGTGTTGTTCGTAAACCATGCCTTCACCAACATGGGTCAACCAATGCACCAATGGCTGGATTGGAAATATCACTTCATGTGATTAGGCCCATGCATTGTTAGCTTAGGAGTAGGAGTAGTGTTTGCTTTCAGTTTGCTTGCTTGTTTGCTTTCTTGCTTTATTTGATTGTTTGTTTTCTTGCTTGTTTTCTTACTCACTTTGCTTTTTCATTTACTTCTGCTTCTGCTTTGGTTTGTTGTTTGTTTTCTTGTTTTTGTTCGTAGGTTAGTTTCGCATGAAACCATTCATGACTCTTGAAACAAGCTGGGTAAAGTGAAAGAGGCCTTGTGCAACTATCACTACTTGGTTATCTGTCATCCAACCTCTGTATGAAGAACTTGTGACTTTTATTCCATGATATGTCGATGGAAAATATGTACTGTTTGAAATTAACCTTGGTGAAAACACAACACTTGCGTGCTAACTAGTGTCACTTACTCTAGTCGGTTTTTTTTGGGTTAACCCTTGTCAGCTCAGTCAACTAGAGTAAGGTGAGGGGGAAAACCTTAACAAGCACGTCAGAGCTATATAATAAACTACTTCTCTGAAGGAACAACCTCTTATGTTCTCAATAAGTCAGGATCCATGTTCTGCCTCTGAAATGAATAAGTGCTATGCACAATTATGAAAAAAATGAAAAGTGAAAAATAAAAATAAAATAAAATAATTGAATAAGGCGAAAGAAGAGAAAGGCTTCTGGGCAGAGAGGTGATACAAGTAACTCCGTCGGGGTACTAACCAGGCTCGTTGGCAGCAGAGCGATGCTTATGTTCCTGCGTGACTTCGTTGGGGTATTGTCCAGGCCTACTGGCAGCGGAGCAACACCAGAGATGAAACTAAGACTTTGACGACTATACTACTTGTGCACCAATGTACACATCAACCCCAATCGAAACAACTGTGTTGAATTGGCTTGGAATGTGTGTCAATTGACCAAGAGCTTGGCAAATGCTACATCTTACAATTAAGAAAGTGTGGAAACCACGACGAACTGAGAACTGAACAATACTTCCAAAGGTGTTAGACTTGCTTTTAACGAACAAGGTCCATTCCAAGAGCTGGAGTTCTATCAGTGTGTAACCAAGTGTTGTAGAGGCTACAACCACCCTCTAAAATTTTTCCTTAGCTTCGTTTTGGAGCCTCCCTACCAACCTTTCACAGCAAAATGTCTTGCCTTGTCAAGTACACAAGCTTCAGTGATTTTCTTGCAGAATGATAGCCTATCCATCAAAACTTGTTGCATCCCCCTCATAGGTTGTTTCACCGGACTTGGTCCAGTTGTAGGCTGAGAATGTCCCTCAAGAAATTGCGCAAATCTGGAGGGGAACCAGCCTTCCCTCCATAAATTATGCAATTCTGTGTCACACCCTACTAGGCTCCAGAATTGCACAAATCTGCTTGTCACTGTTCAATGGAAAAATTTCACAATCCCTTTGGGCAGGCAGCCCAACTCCCTCCAAGAAATGCGCATTTTTCCTCTCAGCTGAGCAAACTATTGCATGTGCAGTTGAGTTGACTAGTTCCCTCCGGGATTGAGCAAAATTGATTTGCATGCATGGGCTGCTTCTTTGAAGGTAGCATGAAAAGGCATCCCTTGATTCAGGGATCTACTTTTAGCAGCTGGAGGTTAGATGCAAGGATAATTTCAGAAACCTCCCACCAAGTGTTTCTCTTCCTAGATTTGTGGCATGCGCATCATATCTTCGATTTTATCAAAACTCATGAACCAAACGCTGCAAAGCTCATTCCTCACATCGAACTTGCAGCTCTGACATCGCACATTGCATCTAGGAGTTATCGGCACATTCAGCTCAATTGTTTTGGGGTAAGCCCGCCTTCCATGTCTTGTGTTGCATTACTATCACTTTTTGCGTTTCATTTTGTGTGATTTCTGGCTGCTTTATTTCAGTGAGCGCTTGCTGTCATTTTGATAAATGTTAGCTTGTAGAAGCATTATTTTAGTTTTTGTTCGCATCTCACTGCTGTCGCATGCATGACACTATTTTGCACGGATGGTCACCGTCGCGGCGACTCACTTCACACACATGCATGATTTCCCGTTTTCTGAATCTTGCACTTGTTGTTTGCATGAATGATCATTCACTCTTGTTTGCACTCATCTCATCACATTCACACTTCTCACGTTTTCAGTTGCCCTTTGGCGGGACTGGGTTGACTTGGCTCGGACTGTGCCTTGCTCGGCTAGCACTGCGCATTTTGAAAATGAAGGCTCTGCCTTCCCTCCAGAAATTACGCAAGTCTAGCTAGGCACTGACCTCCAGGCATGCATTGCGCAATTCTTGGAGGAAGTGTCCTATTGGCCCCAAAAACTGCGCAATGTAGTTTGATAGTTGCATGTCACTGCTAACTGAAATTGCGCATTGCATAGTTTCAGTCCTCAACGTGCCAGGTTGAACTATGCATTGCGGAGTTTCAGTCCTCAACATGCCAGGCTGAACTGTGCATTGCACAGTTCCAACAGTCAGTCAGCCTACTAATAGCCTGGATTGTGCCTTGCGTAGTTTTGGCAATCAGTCTCCCGACCTCCTGGCGGAAGTTGAACAACCTTCATGATCAGTCACACAGGTATGTTGCAAGTCAATTCTTAAGTTCGTTTTGGTTTTCGACTAATAGATTGCTTGCCATGAGTGTTTCCAAGGCATCGTAGGTGTCCATATGCCTCTCAGCAACACATGTACCATGGTTTCCAGGAGAGAAGAGTTGAAGACATCGTTCAGAGCATACTTGGGGATGCAGTGGATCAAGTGTCTATGAACTTGCCTACCCACGAAGACATTGAGTTGTTCGTAGATAAGGATATCAAGATATGATAGTGGCAACATCACAGCAAGAAGCACCATCAACAGTCACTGAAGGTAGCATACTGTATGCAACAAATGCAAGAGGAATTTTGTTGACAACACATAGGCGGAACAAAGTTGTAAGCTCAAGCAGATCCACTTGTGATGAAAGAAACTTTGGAGGCTCTGGCCATGAGGTGATGACGTTACATGAAGATTGCGCGAAGGCAGAGAATGGAACAGATAAGGATTTGCATGTGTTGAAGTAGTAACTCAAGGAAGAACAGGAGATGCATAGATGAGAGAATGAGTTGCAGCAGGAACAGGTACAGTAGGGGGCGCAACATGCACTCACGGATGAAACTGTGCCTGAACACGTTATAGATCCATCACAACAGCTGGCTCGGAGTAGACAAGGTAAGCAGTGTTGTTGATCGCTTGCAAGGGAATGCAGTAGAATGCATGTAATTGTGCACATGCATGCGATCCCACCCATCCGACACCCTCATCGAGGTGAAGACAAGAAGCAAGTCCGACTGGAGCTGAACATGTATCTCAACAATTTGATGCGCACAACCACCAACACATTCTTGGAGAGCAACGTAGACACTATGCATTAACATGTTGTCGGTCTGGTCACACCAGGATGACCATGCGCATGTTATTAGGCGAGTTGGATAGAGGAGCCATATCAATGCACCCGGATGCAACGAAGGCAAGAGTTAACTTAAGTAAGATGTTACCATTGAGCGCACAGAAACCATCACAGACAACCAAGCTTGGCATCAGCTCACCACCTTCGACCATCACAATCATGTCAAAGAGTTGGTCTCACCACAACAGTCTGAGTGTCAATTATGTCTTGCATGGCTTGCTCAAGCCATTTTGTCTCACATGGGAACATGTGCATTGTAATGTAACATCTTGTCAAGTGGAAGTTCAAGTGTCAATAGTTGAATGTAACAATCATAGAGTAGTTGAAGAGTCATGAGGGTAGATGAACAGTCTCAAAGGGGAATGTCAAGGGTCAACCCACGTTTTCTATAAATAGTACCTCATAACTCATTGTATAGGCTTTTGGTCATCCAAGCTTTGATATGACTTTCTTAGAGAAAGCTTGGACAATATTGTAATGCGCCTTGGCTTCTCCACTGCGTAGAGCTAGTATATCTCTTTGGAGGAGCAGGCGGTTATGGTTGTAACGTTCCACTATTTGAACTAGCGGGTGTACATGAATGTATTATATGGATGGAACTCCACTTCTTAATATAACAGAGTCAACACATTTTCATGCATATGGTGTTATTATAGTTGGACTATTCTGGTTGCTGTAGCAATGTATGTTATTTAACTTACTCATTGGTGTATGAAATATTTTGTATGCAATTGTATGAATCTTGTTGTAGATGTGTTGTTGGTTTGAACATCACTTTGGATTGCTCGCTATCTTGCTTTCCAGTCGGTGATGCATCTTTGCTTGTGTGTTCCCTTCCAAGCCGAGTACTATTATAGGTTTCCAAGGGGCACACTCACCTCACTCCCCACATGTTAGAACCTCTCACACGCTTTCTTTTACTCGTCGCGATCACCACACCCTTGCTACCAACAGGGACATCTTACTTGATTCTACATGAAATCACAGTCAATGCATTACCGTATGACCCACTGCTGGGACTCCTACACCAAATAGTCTAAGGTCTAATTGGGACTTCTTACTAGGGAGATCCCCTGACATGTTCGCGGGTCCAACACCGTCAACAGGTCCTATGAACCGCTTATTCATGTATTGTGATAGTGGAATATTATGATTTTGGATGATGCCACTTCATGGCTCCCTCAGGTTAGAGGCAGGGAAGGTTCAAAGACGACAAGAAACCTCAGGATAAAAATTGATTTGGCAGGTGAATGGGATAGTTATGTGGATAATCTATCAGATTCTCAGGTTCACCTTCATGAAAATGTTTCTAATACACTTTGTTGGACCAAGAATCCCCAAATTGGACAATTCATGGTGAAGCTGGGATACAATTCTTGGTTTAAAGAAATTTTTGGTGTAGCAAAATCCCAAAGGTGGAAGGTGCTTTAGAGCATCAAGGCACCTTTAGAATTCAAAATATTTTTTTGGTTTGATTTCGATAATAAAATATTTACCTAGGACAAGTTGCAAAGAAGGGGATGGTATGGTCCAAATCATTGCATTTTGTGCAAGCTCCAAGAGGAGTCACATGAACACCTTTTTTTACAATGCGGTTACACTACGAAGATAAGAAGATATATGTGGACAAAGTTGAAGCCAAACTGCAATTGGACAAGCCCCTCATTATCTGATGTTTGTAGAATATGGTGGAAGGATAAAGCAGTTGCAACTCTCTCTGGTTTACCTTGTTTGATAATATCACATGTATGATGGGCTCAAAACCAAAGCATATTCCAAGAGAAGCCCATTCCTTCGGAGATATGTGAAACAAAGATAGTGGTGATGACGCATGAGTAAGAACCAAGTCCAAAACAATCTTATCCAAATAGTCTGACTATGCTAATGATAAAATTTAGATATCCATGAGAGTTCTTTGAATGGGCTATCCAAGGCCATCCACCTCATTGTGGAGTGGGGGTGGTTCTCTATCTCATCCAATCTCACTTTGTTCAATGCATATATGCGCTAGGAAGAGGATCAAATAACAAAGCAGATTTTATAGCCATGTGGATGCTATTGAAGCTGACTAGAGGAAAGGGGTTTTATGTCTTCAGGTGACGAGAGACTCAAAATTGGAAATAGACTGGGAAAATGAAAAGGCTAAGGTAAGAGTATAGGGTATGGAGTCTTTGCTATCTAAAATCCATGAAGAGGAAAATTCCTTTGATCTCATTTCTTTTCACCACATTCTTTGTGAATTGAATACAAAGGCTAATTCATTGTCCAAATAAGCTCTCAAATTGCATGTTAGCTATGTTAATTACCATGTATTTCTGGATGGGAAGGAGGTTTGTAGAGAGGTTTATCCCATGACAAACCTCTCCTACTAAATAGTAAAAATTCTTTATGATTTATATTAGTTTCTAATTTTCCGGGAAGTATTTTTTATGGTAAGGTTAAGTATAAGTCCTCTAGAGTCAATAGACTCAATCAATATAAGACACTAAAGATGTCAAAACTCTGGTAAAGATAATGCAGTCTGTTTATATATATTTTTCTTTCCTTAAAAAACATTTAACTCTAGTAAAAATAATGCAGTCTGTTTATATATATTTTCATTTATCACTTCTAAATTAAAAAAAAATACTCAAATAAATAAGAAGCAGATATTACCAACATCTCAACCCTCTTTAATAATACTAAACATTTTCCAATAAATTAAATATTAAAAATAAAAATATCCTCATCTCACTAAACCAATTAGTCAAGCTCCATATAACTAGATATCCTATTAAATTTCCCAATTAAATCACACATAAATAAAGGTGTTTAATATATTCGTTTCATAAGTGAAGTGTTTTATTATTTTTATTTAAATAATGGATTATATTAGTTGAGGGGACAATTTATATACATAATTATCATTTTTGGAATTTGGATGTCACTTTGTGATTCTTGAATATTTGTTATTAATTTTATTGATCAAAGTTCAAATTTTTAGTTAATTTTAATTGTGATTAATAAGGTTATATTCATCTTATTAATATTTAATTATTAAAAAATTGGAAGGCTCTATATGCTTTTGGAGGATAAATAGAAATAACTTATTTCTTGGGGATTGGGATTAGCCTATAACAATCATGCTAAGTTGTATGGTCTTCTTCAAGAATTTACCGTAGCTAATTCCCTTCTTAGTAGGTCGCTCATCATTTTGGGATATTCTAACAATATTATTAGACACCCTAATTTTGGCTCGACTCTAGTTGATATTAAACTAAATTCTATATATCATTGAGTCATGAATTATATGTCTACCATTCAAAACACTCAGGCTAAGCATGTACTCAAAGATATCAACTCACTGACAGACTCATTAGTCAAGCATGTAGATATCTTAGCCCTTGAAACCCCAATAGTAAATGGAACTATGAAAGAGGCCTTAATTCCCTAAATTGAATTTATTTTTAAAATTATAATCATGCCATCATTATATTCACTCCCACACAATTCAAAGTATAAGAGTGTTCCACATGCCTTTGAATGTGGACATGATTTCTACATAGACCACCTCAAGTCTCGCTCAACTCTTACACAATTTGCCCTCATGTTCATCATGCATGTACTAGGAACGAAATGAAAAGCATGAAAGGAAATGAAACACACAAGAAAATATAATAGTTAACATAGTGATATAATGAGAACACAAATTTTATTAATAATTAAAATAGCACACAATAATATAGTGAAAACCCAACTTCTATTAATAAATGAAATAACAAAATATTGTAGAACATAAACTAGCTAGAATGGTGGTTGTTTATCTTTGAAGAGACAAAGATGGTGGCTACATTCATTCACAAAAAACTATTATAGTAGGGCAAAAGAATTGTCTTTTAACATAAATAAATAACCCTATAGGTCCAAAACCATAACCCTAGAAGATGAAGCATCAAAAGGTTTGTGGACCCTAAGGTGGTTAGTTGGTACATCAACTTCCCAAGGACACAACTTTTGCATAAAATCTCTATCTTGGCTACACAATTGTAATAACTCCTGGTTGATTTTCCATGTAAATCAAATAAGACCAAGGTCATGAGACACATATTCCAAGTTGAATAGTGGGAAAAACACTTCAGTGGGCATCACTTGTGGTTTATTTATGGTTATGGAAATTGGCAAAGGCATTAGCAAAGGAAAAGAGGCAATAATTGGAATTTAATTATGAAAAGAAAGGAAAATAGGAGAAAAGGAAGGAAAAGAGACACAAATTTGAATGCAAGGGAAATTAGAGGAAAAATGGAAGAAAATGAAGAAAGACATCAATATAAAAAGGCATTAGAGAATCAGTTCACAATTTTTGTTAGTTTAGTTTTGGATCTCTCCTTGCATTCTCTCATTCTCTCATACTCTTGCACACTTAGATAATTCTTGGAGCACTCTAGCATTCACTTCAATTTGGAGAAGCACACAAGGGAAAGAAAGGAAGCGCAAGGAGATAGTTGGATCAACAACTACAACTAGATTGCTTTGCTTGTAACAGGTTGGATGTGTGATTTCCTTGCTGGTTTTTGGATGCATGGTATATGCATATGGTTCCTTGGTTATGTGTTGCGATTGACATGGATATTTTCCAAGAGTGATAGTGGTTTTATTCTTTCCTTGCCATTTCCTAGATAGCTATGGTGTAGTGGGTTTCCCACTTGTTTCTCTGAATGGTTATCAGGTTCGATATGGCTATGGGTTGGAACAAATGATCTGCAACCCTGGAATGACTTGGGTTGAGTTACTAGTTCCTAGAGCTTGTAGGTTGGGACAAATGCTCTAGAGCCTTGTGGGTTAAGTTACTAGTCCCTGGAGACGTGGGTTGGAACAAACGCTCTAGAGCCTTGATTAACTATGGGTTGAGTTACTAGTTCCTGGAGCCCTAGATAACTTGGGTAGAGACCAATATGGTTGATGTTAGTGATTTATGGATTGTATAGGTGAAATCACTATGGTTGAGGTTTGATGTGGTTTGGCCTCTGGAAGCCCTGGTTGGTTTTGTTTTGGTTTAACCCTTATGATCCCACATTCATGCTTGGAATATGACACGGGGGTGATTGACTGAAAGAGAGATTTGGTTCAACCTAATCTATGGTTGGGTGGTACATGAAAGTCCCTAACTCGGTTGGAATTTTCATACGTTAATATGAGATATTTACCATCGTGATCTATAAGCATTTGAGGTGATTATGATGGTGATTTTATGGATGATTGGCCATGGTTTCCATTTTATTTATATGCTAGTTATATTATGTATTTTATCTATGGATCTTGACATGTTTGGATAACTTATTTAATGGTTGATGAACACATGGTCTAACAAGTGTTATTGCAGCTAGTTAGAGAAGGATTGGAAACTTCTTGGTAATTCTTAGATGAAATTCAAAAGTTTATGATCATATATGCATTCATTACCTATAGCTTTCATGTTTACCATATGTTTAATGGAACAAATATCATGGATTAGGCATGTCTAGGTCAAGTTCTTGCTTGAGTTTTGGTTGGTTGGCTTTGTCATAATTTTACTTAAGTTTCTTGGAAGTTATAGGAAGTTTTGGGTAGTGGTTCAGAGGCTACCCTCGTAAAGTGGCTCAAATATGAGAATCAATGGCACAATTTTGGGTCATAACCACATGGAAGTAGGCCTATGCACATGATTAGGACCTCATAACCACACTAATGCTATGTTGCACATGCGGTTGGGGAGTTTCCCTTGTGAAAAGAACTCCAACTCAGGAATTGATCACTTGGGGTGGTTTGTAGGCTCCTGAGTGGTCTATAGTCCCTGAGGGATGTTTGTGAGTTTTCGGTGTTTCGGCCCCACTTCCATAACTGGAACTTGGAGGTCGGGTCATATCATAGTGACACTCAGCTCATGTTTACACTGGAGAGCTTATAAAAGTGGGTAAATGTGGGGTGGGATGGTTAAAACAATACCTTGTTGGAAAGAAATATCCGAGTACTACCACTTTTAATTGAGGCTAGCACATCCTATGGAAACCATTTCCCCCCTAAATCACCAAAAACAATTTTTTTTTCAGGTCTTAAAATGCCCCTAGAAGTTTGAGACCTGGAAAACCATAGAAAAGCTATGAAGAATATAAAGAGTCATTGAGTCAACGAAAGAGGCGGGAGGACACACTATCTACCTGGATTAGTCCTCCCCACTTAGGAATTAATGGTATCCATTATGTCAAGTTCCCTTATCATATGGGGAAACTTTTGTTGAATTTGTCTCTTGGTGAGCCACTTGCCTTGGTGAAAAAGTTTCCCTATTTTGACAACTTGATAGTGTTGTATGTTTTTTTTACAGGTGTCCTCCATATTCATTTCATATATGATCGAAAATAGCTTATTCAATGTAGTCAATATTGATTTATGCATGGGTAAATTTCTTGGCCACATCCAAGGCGTCCAACAAAGGTGGAAAATATGGTTTAAAAAACTCCACATTAAATACCAGGTGCAAGCCAAAGAAAGGGGTATTAATCATTTTAAAATCATTTTCACCTAAAGCCTTTGTCATTGTGTAAGGCTCATATCAAATTATTTTGAGTTTCTTGTGGGGGTATGTGAGGTGACCTTTCTATAAATGCAACCACACCTTATCACCAACCCAAAACTTGTGTGGAACCTGATGTTGTGTCAATGCTTGTAATTAGCATTGAATTTCTACAAGATAACTTGAACCTTTTTTTTATTAGGCTAGGGAGGTAGGTGGGACCACCCATGGCGGATTTGAGTTGGTAACCTTTCACAAGGAATTCCTTAATAGTTCACCCATTCATCATCAATCCAAAGCCCCGTGGGCTAAGATATCATGAACTTATTGTTGGAGTGTTGGATCCATTTAATAAATTTGGCTACTCTATTCTCCTCAACTCGAGCATGGGAGGAATTTTCCCATGAAGATGCAATGAAAAAAGATACATCAATTGGGGCCAATGGTTGGAACCCCAAGAACACCTGAAAATGACTATGGCCAATAGAGTTGTGGATGGATCTGTTATAGCTATGCTAAACATATGAAAGGATTTCATCCCATGTGTACAAATTCTTGGAGTTTTACATGCACAATATATTCATAATCATCTTGTTGACCACCTTTATTTTTCCATCTATTTGGGGATGAAAGGAAATCATTGGTCAACTTGGTATCCATCAAGGACCATGTAACACATTCCTTCCACACTTACCCAAGTTCACTGGTCCACCGGGGTAAATATGTGACAAAGAGTTACTATGATATGACTCAACCTCCTAGGTACAGTTAAGGAAGTAGAATCGTCCAACCAAAACTTTACTGACCACCCTCAGGAACTACAAGACCCCCAAGAGATAACCAACCACTCCATGTGCCCAACGCTTGAGTTAACTTGACTTTTTAATGATTTGGAATCTCAGTCACTCCCATGACAAGGCAAGCCAGTGACTATAACCCTCTAGTCACTCCCATAAGCCTACTTCCCAGTGACTGTAGAATAAATTACTCAGTTCTGTGCCAACGACCCCGAGATCTAAGCCACTTTTTCATGGCTAGGATCCAAACCTTTGCCCAGAACTTGATGAAACTCTCAGAAATGATAAATGACACAAAGACAAATCCTTTAGTTCAAATCTTGATCAATGAATTGACCTAACCAGGCCTAACCATGATAGAACTTTTGTCAAACACATCATGAACATGTAATTTACAAGTCATAATTACATAATTGAACATAGGGGTATCATACTTATTTGAGAATCAACAAGAAGGTCTAATGCCCTCTCACAATAGCTACACAGACATCTATTAGCTCATGCATTCAATAACCATTCATTTACTAATCAAAATATGTTATGATCCATAAGTAAAATTTGTCATAAAACCATGCTTACAACTATAACCAACATAAGAACAATGGTAGAGCAACCATAAACGCCACATAATCACAACGATAGAACAACCATAAAAGCCACATAATAACAAGTATAAATACTCATGAATTACAAGAGGAAAGGATATCATATTAACATGTACAAATCCAACCAATTTAGGGACTTCCACGTACCACCCGACCATAGATTGGCTTGAACCAAATCTCTCTTTTAGCTAATCGCCCTTGTGTCATATTCCAAGCACGAATGTGGGACTTCATGGAATAACCAACCAAAACCAAACCAGGGATTCTAGAGGCCAAACCACCTCAAACTTCAACCAACGATTCCAACTCACCGTCGTACATCACTAACCATCACCAGATCAGTCTCTACCCAAGCTGTCTAGGGCTCCAGAGTGTTTGTTCCAACCCAGCTCCAGGACTAGTAACTCAACCCATAACTATTGCAGGGCTCTAGAGCATTTGTCTAACCAAGGCGCTAGGACTAGTAACTCAACCCACCAAGGGCCCAAGAATGTTTTTCCTACCAAGTCTTCTGGGACTAGTAACTCAACCCAATTTGTTCTAGGGCTTCCAGAGTGTTTGTCCAACCAAGGCTTTGGGAGCTAATAACTCAACCCACTATTGGAAAAAGTAACTATGTTCGATATTCAATAATGTACTTGAGTCATCATGTAATGTACTTGTCAAAAGAATAAAGAAAGTAATTATTATTATTATTATTATTATTGTGACTTATTAAAGCATGGGTTTCATGCTTGGTCACCATATTTTAGGTCAAAGTCCCCATTGAGGACTTCTAGGATTTATTCGGAGTCTATAGAATTATTGTACATTTAAAGAGACCCTTCTTGGGCTTTTGAATCATGTATAAAGGTTAATTATTGAGTCAAATATGAATTATGTAACCTCCACACCATGTTGGTCTAAGGGAAGATCAATTCGTCCTAAGACCATATTCGACCCCACAAGAAGCCTATAAAAGGAAGGACATCAAATTCATTTGGAGCATCACTTCTCATAAAGTTAAAATTCTCTCTACTGGGAAAAAGTGTGAAGTGGGTAGCTGGAAAAGTCTATTGCTAGGAAGCCAAAGTGAATGCGAGTTTGGGTGAGTCTAAGGAGTCTAGGAGAATTGAAAATTTGGTGGTGATCTCTCTCTGTTTCGTGCTCTATATTGGGAGATCAAAATATTCCGAGTTGGACTATTGTCGGAATCTGTTAGTTGTTGCATAGTCGAAGTTGCTGGGAAGAGGTCAATCTTCTGGAGGCTAAATTGGTGTGGAGGGAAGGTATGGTCTTTGTCTAGGGTGAAGAGTCTCAAAGAATACTATTGAAAGGAAGAATTACTTTAATTGGGTTTTCCCCTCAAGGGGGGTTTTGCCTTGACATGTGCCTACATCTTGTGTCCATTGTTTTATGTGTTATTGCTTTTGGTAATTGCTTGATGAACTAAAAGAAAGAAGGTATAAAGAATCGTAATAATAAGAAACATCACAAATAATTATGAAGATCAATAAAATCTTTGCTGCCTTTCTGATTTTGCAACATGGGATCAGAGCTTTGGTGAAAAAGGAAGAAAAAGGCAAATCCATTCATAGGAGCTATCTCAGGGAAGGAGTCTATTATATTCAAGGAAGATGTCTAACTCAATCAAGGGTGAGAACAAACTTGAAGGAGAATCTAACTTCAAATCCTGGAAGAAGAGGATTGACCTAATCTTCGAAAAGAACAAGGTGTAGGATTTGGTCAAAGGAAATGTAAAGAAGCCTATTGAAGAAGCTGATGATGCCGACAAAGCAAAATTCAGGGATTTAGAATTGGTGGTATGATTTTCATGGTAGAAGGAATAAAATACAATCTTGTCCCATTCATAGCTAACATCGATCATTCTCAGGAGATGTATGAAGCCTTGTCAAAATTGTTCACTATTAAGAACATTGGTCAAGTATCAAGTTTGAAGAATAAGCTAAGGAATACGAAAATGACTAAAGAAGATTCTATGGAACCTTCTTTGTGAAGATAGCTAGACTCAAGGATGATTTTTTGGCTGTCGATGAGATTGTTTCAGACAAATAATTGGTGATCACTGTTATATTAGGATTTCCACCCTCTTGGGGTGCATTTGCTTAAGGTCTCAAAAATTGGAAGGTAGCTCCCACCTTTGAAGAATTATAGACCACATGTAGTCAAGAAGAATTAAGGATATCAATGTCTACCAATCCTAAAGGAGTATCAAATTATTATGTTGGTCATTATAAAGGAAAGATTTCGAAGGGACCAAGGAAGAAAGTTGACATGTCTAAGATAGAGTTCTATCAATGTCATAAGAAAGGTCACTACAAGAGTGACTATCCCGAGAATCCAAGGAATAAGAAGAGAGGAAGAGATCAAGTTAACTTTGTTGAAGGAGACTCAAAGAAAGTCAAGCTTGAAGAATCTGAAATTAGGGACTTACACTATTTAGTCATTTGCTTTACATAACCTTTTTTATATGTTTTAGAATTTATAGGGTTTTAAAATACCTTTGGAAAAGACATTTTTGTATTGCTTTAAGTTTGTAGGTTTCCATCAAGCTTTGGAGGGAGCTCCCAAAAATTCTCAAAGATAAGTATCTCACATATTTTCAGTTTTGGGTTCATGTACTCATTTAGTTTTGATTATATTAAATACTAATCACCTTTCTCCCTTTGTTGTCTTGACTAGAGAAAACATTTGCAAGAAGGAGGATATCTCAAGACAAGGTCAATCAAGAAACAAAGGTATGCTTTGAATACATTGATTGAATTATTCATTTGATGATATATTACTAACTCTGTTATGATTAGCTGTATTGAATCTTAGAGATTCTTATTTAGGTGATTTATCTCTTGATAAATCTACCTACCCCATTCATATTCTTGATTGACTATATAAAACCCTAGACATGTTCTGGAAAACCCTAAACGAAGGGTATGCTAATGTGAATGTCTGAAATCCTAAGTTGCTTAGGGATATTGTGAAATGTTAGTCGAAGTTTTTATTGATGATGTCATGTTTGGGATTTTGACACAATCGGGAAATCGTAACTTGTTAGGGTTGAATGATAAGATCCCAAAACCTTTGAAGTTTTGGTAATATAGGGTTTGCTATGTTCTACATTGGAACCCTAGTTCATTAGGGTTTGGTGGAATGTGAGAGCAAGACCCTTATATTGTCTTAAAATGTTTTGTTGGTATGTGTGTGTTTGTCTGATCAAACCCTAGTGTAATCTAAATGATTTTGTGTCTAACTCTTATTTGATATTATTGTGAAGTTGAGTTTGACTAACACATGATATGAAATATATTTTCATGATGATAAAATCTAGGCATACATGGATATGTCCTTTTGGTTGAAGTCCTAGGCTGGTCTAGGTCAAATGTATTTATTTTATTGGACATATGATATGCTTATGTATGGTTATGAATTCCTAGATATGTGATGACCTAATCATTGATGGTCATGAGTTTTAGGATTTAGTGAAAGTCCTTGTCTGAGATTCTAGGATGATGATATTTGGAAATATATGGTGTTGTAGCTAAACCCTAGTGAAGTTAAAATTGTATAGTATGTGTGATATAACAATCTGAAATCTATTAGATGGTTGTTGAAAATGCAAATCTAGGGTTTTGCAGTTAAAATCTAGGAGTGACATTATCTAATGTGAAATTTAACAATATGAGATCTATGTATTTGATGATTGTTGAGATTGTGGAATTCTAGAGTTTTGGAGTTAAACCTTAGTCAAATAAAAATCTCTCAAATATGATTTTTATAAAGTTTGGTGAATTTGTGAATTCTAGGGTTTTTGAGTTGAACCTTAGTTGAAGTAGTAATCTCTGACATATGATGATAATTTTGGATTTTTGAAGAGATTGTTGAAATTTGAATTTTTGGTTGAATTTAATGATTGATCGAAAATCTAGGGTTTGAAAACTAACCCTAGTGGTAGCTAGTCATGTTAGTGACTAATTGATTGTTGATTGAAAATCTAGGGGTTGGAACTAACCCTAGTGGAAGCTGATCAAGTTAATGATCAAGCTATGATTGAATTTGACGGATTTGTTTGTATGAAATATAGAATTTGTATGCATCCATAGTGAGAAGTCTAAAATATATGTTTTGAAAGGTTGATAGATAATTTGAATATCTATATTTGTGTGAATAGTTTCTAAGGTTTTCTATATGTTGTAGTAAGGTATGCCATACCTTTGGAAGACTTATTGAAATCTTAGATGGAATGAATGTTGTTATGAAATAGTCTAGGGTGTATAACAAAGTCCCTAGCAAGATGTTGAAGAGTATATGTCTCTTGTTTGTAATTGAGTTTGGGTATCTGTTATGAATAAATTTGAAATGCTTCCATGATTTTGATATGGCTAAGATCATGAATCTATAGTTTTGGTTGTACATTCTATTTAAGTTGTGCAGGTACACAATCTTCAACTTGGTAGAGATGCTCATTGATGTGATGAGCATGACGAGGATAATGATAACTATGATGAAATGGTTAGAACCCATGATTATCCAATGTTGAAAAGAAGAAGCTGATCTCCCGGAGGAAGCATGAATAGAAGAGATCTCCCTAAGATTAAGAGGGAGTCTGGATAAAGAGGTTCTTCCTAGTTGAGAGGGAGGTCATAGCTTGGTATCACTTATGAATTTTATAGGATATGTTGCTGCATGTGAAGTAGGAAGTATTATTGAGGAATATTCTCTCAAAGATTCGATTGATAGTACTACTATGGAAAGTTGAGAAGCAACATTTGTTGTCTAAAAGACCCCGAAGGTTTGTATTTGATTATGTACATGTGAAAGTATATTATTGATTCGGGTTGTGTTTGTATGGGTGAATCTATCAAAGAAAAGCATTCTGGTTACCAATCATTTTGATTGGGAGAGATTGCTGGATCGAGGGGTGTTGAGGCTTTGAGAGTGAAGCATTGCCTCAGGAGATATCTGGCTGACACTTTGTGTTGATGTCTGAGTCCCCGAAGTTGGAAAGGTGGTGTTGATTATTGAGCTCTGTTTTGGATACACACCTAGATTTTTGGGTTGGTGGTTAGCAAGTAAGCCTGATGGTACCTAGAGGGGTTGAAGTCTTGGGTCCACCTTAGTCCCACTTGGATAGATTTCCCTAGCCGGGAATCTAGTCTATGGCATTCTGGTGCCTAAACTATTGAGTGACTGGTTGGATAGATTGCCCTAATTAGGAATCTAGTCCATGGCATTGCGATGTCTAAAGTTCTTTATAGTTCATATAGTTTGAGATCTTCCATTGTATATGTATATTATGAATACCTCCCTAGTTAAGAGGGAGTGTTGGAAAAAGTAACTATGTTCGGTCTTCAATATTGTACCTGAGTCATCATGTAATGTACTTGTCAAAATAATAAAGAAAATAATTTTTATTATTAAAGCATGGGTTTCATGCTTGAGTCACCATGTTTTAGGTAAAAGTCCTCATTGAGGACTTTTAGGATTTATTCTGGGTCATTAGAGTCATTTTCCATTTAAAGAGACCCTTCTTGGGCTTTTGAATCATGTAAAAGATTTATTATTGAGTCAAGTAAGCTATTTGTCACCTCCACACCAAGTCAGCTTCAAGGAGATCAAGTTGGCCTCAAACTGGCTAATTCGACTTCACCAAAAGCCTATATGTTGAAGCAATTCGAATTCATTTGGATAATTCTCATTCACTCAAGATCGAAGTTTTCCAGGTTGGGCTGCTGCTGCATGTTGTTGCATAGTTGAAGTTGCTGGGAAGAGGTCAATCTTCTAGAGGCTGACTTGGTGTGGAGGGAAGGTCCGGTCTTTGTCTAGGGTGAAGTGTCTCAAAGAATACTATTGAAAGGAAGAATTACTTTGACTGGTTTTTCCCCTCGGGGTTTTTCCCTAGCATGTGCCTACATCTTGTGTCCATTGTTTTCTGTGTTGCTGCTTTTGGTAATTGCTTGATGAACTAAAAGAAAAAAGATATAAAGAATCTAATAATAAGAAACATCGCAAGGAATTATCAAGATCATGAGAATATTTACTGCCTTTATGATTTTCCAACACCCACAACCATAAGTAACATGAACACCAATTAGAAAACAAAAGGGAAAACCCACAACACCATGGCTATCAAGGAAATGCAAAGGTTAGGTAAAACCATTGTCAATCCAAGAAATCTTCCATGCCAATGATAAATCATAACCAAATAACCACATGCATATGCCATACATGCCAAAACTAGAAAGGAAATCATACATGCAACTTGGTACCTACAAAGAAAACCCGTTGTAGCTGCTGATCTCGTTGTCCTCTTACACTTTTATGCTTTTCCTTTGCCTTCTTTCTCCAAATCCAAAGTATGCCCAAAATCCTCGAGAGTGCTCCAAGGAACTCTAAGTGTGTAAGAGTATGAGAGAGTGAATAAAAGAGAGATCCAAGTTAAAACTAACAAAAATTTGTGAATTGATCCTCAAAAGCCTTTTTATCATTGAGGCCTATATTTTCTTCATTTTTCTTTATTTTTCCTTCAATTTTCCTCACATGAAATTCTGTGACCTTTCACCTTCCTTTTATCCTATTATCCATTATTTTCATAAACAAAATTCCAATTAATGCCTCTTTTCCTTTGCCAATTTTCATAGCCATAAATTAATCACAAGCGATCCCCATCACTATTTTTTTTGCCAAACATTCAACTTGGAATATGCGTCCCATGACCTTGGTCTTATTTTTCCTTTATTAACTTTATTACATGGATTTTTATCCAGGGATGTTACAGAACCCTCCCCCTTGGGGGAACACCATCCTCAGTGTTTAATGACACTTATAAATCAACAAACACATGTTGCATATAGAGCTTTATAACATAGCTTGATACAACATTTACTTCACATCCATCTGCTGAAAACATAACCAACGTATCATGGACACCATACTGCTTATTGGAGATTTATAACACAACTTGATGTATTTTCATACACATGTATATATAGACCTAACCAACACAACATCAAACATATACCAAAATACATCCACTCAAATCAACATATTTCACATATTTCTTAAGCAATGACACATGGAAAACATCATGGAATTTCACTGTCGGAGGTAGTGCAAATAAATGGGGTATTGGTCCAATCCTCTTAAGAATATTGAAAGGTACACAATACTTAGGTGCCAACCTGGCACATGATCAAATCCTCAAGGATCTCTTCTTGTGCTTGACGCACAAGTACACCTGTTCCCCAACCTGAAACTCCTTAAACACACTTTGTTGATCTGCATAACTATTTTGTCTATGTTGTCTTGCCTTTAGATTCTTCTTGACAACCTGCATTTCCTGTTCCATCTCCACCAACATATCTGGTCCAATTAATACCCTGTTCACTAGATCACTCCAACTGATAGGAGTATTGCAACTCCACCCATAAAGTGCCTCAAATAGACTCATCCTCAAAGATTCCTGATACCCAAAGTTATATGCAAACTCCACTAGTGGAAGATACTCTTCCCACTTTTGTTGTTGATACATGACGTAGATCCTCAACATGTCCACAAAAATCCTGTTGACCCTCTCTCTCTGTGGATGATAAGTTGTATTGAAGGCCAACTTTATCCACAACCCTACAAATAAATCTTTCCAATACCTAGCAGTGAACTTGGCATCCATGTTTGACACGATATTCTTCGGAACACCATGCAACCTCACTATATCTTTGATGAAGACATGTGCTACTTCACTAGCTGAATTCATAGACGTTACTGGAGTGAAGTGCACTACCTTTGTCAACCTGTCAACCACAACCATAATAGAATCGTATTGTCTAGAGGTCATCGACAAACTTGTAATGAAATCCATGGAAATGACCTCCTATTTCCACTATGGAATCATAACTGGCTACCATAATCCACCTGGATGCTTACACTCTGCTTTAACTGTTAAAAATCCAAGCACCTCGCAACAAAATTTGCCACCTGTTTTTTCAAATTTGGCTAGTAGTAGAACTTCTTCACAGCTGTCAATGTCTTTTGATATGTCGGGTGACCTGAATATGAATTAGCATCAAATTCCCACAAGATAGTCTTCTTGAGCTTGTTATTGTTCGACACAAATATCACCAAGCCCTCTATTGTGAGATGATAGTCTACATCTTGTTTACCTGTACCTTGTTGTTGTAACCTATGGCTAAGCTATTGGTACTTATCATCTTGTTGTCTTGCTTGCAAGATCTGATCTTGTAAATTTGTCCCATGTGAACTCATAACTGCTATGTGATTTACCTGTACTCTCCTTCTAAGAGCATTTGCAACCCTTTTCTATTTACCGTCAATGTATCTGATTTCAAAGTCAAACTCATTGATCATAGCCAACCACCTAGTTTGTCGAAAATCCAAATTCGATTGGTGAAACAAGTATCTCAAACCACTGTGATCGCTCATAAGAATGAATCTTCTGCCAAGAAGATAATGACTCCACATCTTCAATGCATGTGTTGGAGAGGTAAATCCCCTCTACGGACAGAGGCGATCCCACTAGCCCAAAATGGGTCTAGCAACAATCAATCAATGCTACCATGCAAGTTCCTAGTTGCAAATTGAAAGTGGATTATGAGAACCAACCTGAAGTCCAACGCTAGTGTCGTGGAAGAGTTGATACTCCCATTCCCTTGCTCCAGCAGGTCACGATCCTCACGATCTCCGCGAATGGATACCTGCACATGCAAAGAACGAAGCGAATACAAGCATAAAATCCACTAAATACAACCATATATCGGTCAGAAAAGATATAGATCAAACATTATCATAACGAACAATAAGATCAGAACCATAACGATAGTCATTTATTAATGAGTAATCAACAGAGAAAAGTACAACCAAGGTTCTGACGTTGAATCCCTCCTCTGACTGGGCGAACAGCTACATATGTCTTGCAATAAACCTTTCTCTCTCTTCGATTATGAATGCACAGCTCAGACTTCTGACAATATAATCTCCCTATGCTCCAAGACTCTTACTATCACTAAAAAACTAGCACTATCACTAGCTTGTCAAATGCATGAGGACAGGCTTTTATAGATGGAGGAGGGGAAGAAGATACAATGAATCAAGACACCCATTATGGATTGGCATTATCTCCAAAAAGCCATTGTGGATAGATGTAAGGGATAGATGATGAATCTTGACATCTAAGAGATTAGCATTATCCTCAAAAACTTCATGATTTGAAGGGAAAAAACATCCGGGCGCGCGTTTGTTAAAAATCTTTTCCAAACTCGGTTGGCGCGGGTGTAACTCTAAGACAGAGTGCCAACTGGCGCGCCCTCTTTTTAGGATTTCCCTCATTGGCGCGGGTAGTACATTGTGGACCCACGCTAATGGAAAAAGGGCACTTTTCAGAGATATTTTGCAGGAGATGTCTTCAAGGCACATGAAGTCCATACTTAGGGGAACATAATGCAAGTGTTTTTAAGTTATGTCACTGCTCACAGGTCCCGGAATGAGTCCTCCAAAGTGCGGGAAAGGGGTAACGGGGACGGTGACCAATGGTAACAAATTACTGTGTAACAGCATGGATGATGACTACCAACTTAAGATCACGTGTCACATATTTCTGCTTGTGCTCATTCAGTTTCCTTGATTCGTAACATACCACCTGTCCCTCTTGCATCAAGACTCCACCAAGTCCTCTCTTGCAAGCATTTGTGCACACCACGAACTCTTTATCCAAATCTGCAATCTTTAGAACTGGAGCATTGTTCAACAACTGCTTCAACTGTTCAAAACTTGTTGCACATTCCTTTGCAATGATTTAATATGATCGACAATCAGTGAGAAGTTCATGATGAACCTCTTGTAATAACTAACTAATCCCATGAATTGATTCGAACTTAAACAAGAACGCAACAACTTGCAGATATAGTCATAAACACAGAGATGCAGTATAAAAACACTTCATTTCATTAATAGAAAAATATTGAACTATGCTTACAAACATAATGGAAATAAGATAGCTCAGGCGATGGTAGCTTATCTTTGAGAAGAGACGTGGTGGCTGCAAGCCTCTGAAATGTGTTACAATGAGGCTCAAGGGCCTTTTTATTATTGAACAATAAGAGAAAACCCTAAACAACCAAAACCCTAACCCGAGGAGATGTAACACCAAGAGTTTATGGGCCCCGTTGGGGTTAGTTGGGCAGCCAACTTCCCGGGGTCATAACTTGGTCATATTATCTCCATTTGACGTGTATGATACCTTGTTGGAAAGATATCTCCGAGGACTACAACCGCTGACATGATTACTATTGTAATCATTGAAGGAATTTTGCCAAAAAAACATTGTTTAGGGCCTCAAAACAGCTCTGGAAGTTTAGGACCTGAAAAATTGCCAAAAATAGTAAATTGTGCTATAATTAAGGAAACTAAAAAACTGAAAGAAACAATGGTGAGGGTCCAAGTGGAATAGGCGGGTGGCCACCAATATCCACCTGGATCATGAATGATCTAACCTCATCCAGATTCCTAGGAGATGCCCATTCCATGATAACTCTTATATTTTCCGGATCCACTATTATGCCTTCCTTGGAGACAACATGCCCCAAGTAATATAGCTCTGTCTGAAAGAAACTGCATTTATTAAGCGTGGCATATAACTAATGCTCTATTAGTAGTCTTAAAAATGTTGCTAAGTGTTCAACATTCTCTTCCTCATTCTTAGAATATATCAATATATCATCAATGAATACAATCACAAACTTGTCCAAATAAGGACACAACACATTATTTATCAAACACATGAAAGTAGCTAGAGCATTAGTTAGACCAAAAGGAACTACAACAAACTCATAATGCCCATACCTGGTTCAGAAAGAAGTCTTGTAGATGTCTTATTCTTTGATGTGTACTTGATGGTATCCTGATCTCAAATCAATCTTCGAGAACACAGCTACTCCCTTCAACTGATTAAACAAGTCATCAATCCTCGACAACAGATACCTGTTCTTAATTGTCACCTTGTTCAATTGTATGTAATCAATACACAACTTGAGAGTACCATCCTTCTTCTTCACAAACAACACTAGTGCACCCCAAGGTGACACACTTGGCCTTATGTATCCCTTGTCTAACATTTCCTTCAATTGCAACTTTCGTTCCACTAACTCTGTGGTGCTCATCTTGTAAGGTGGCTTTGATGCATGTGCTGCTCCTAGTACCAACTCAATAGAAAAGTCCACTTCCTTGTGAAGCGACAATTCTGAAATATCTTATGGGAACACATCCTGAAACTGCTATAAATCTAGGTACCTTTTGAAGACCTCCGCTCCTCAGCATCCTTACCTTTGTCATTGGAAATATGCACTACAAAAAATACACACCCTTTTCTGCAACTATGATTTTCCTGCATAGCTATAACCATTCTAACTGATGTTGCCTTCCTTTTATCCAACAAGATTCTCTGTTCTCCATTTTCATCCAAGCATTCAGTAACCTTTTCATATCAATCCACCTTAGTCCTATGAAGATACAACCAATCCATACTCAATAACACACAATTTGATCCCAAAGGAAACACATTCAGATGTGCTGATGTAGGCATACCATTAAAATCAAATGCACAAGCTCCTACCCAATGATGAACTCTTTTCTTAGTACCTATAGCCAACTGCACTAACCAAGACTCTGCATGCACTTCTTTATTCAAACCATGCTTATCCACGAGGTCAGAGTTATCATAACTATAATTAGATCTAGGGTAAATCAAAATAGAAACAAATTGATCACAAAGCTTACTATCCATCTAGATAATAGATGCCTGGTGATTCACCTGCCTATTATCGAATGCTGCATAAATATGAGGAATACTCTGTCTAATGTCCCAAACCGTTTGTTCCTTCTGAGCACTATAGATATGCGGTCTACCACCCTGATGCTGTGGACAATCTCTCCTGTGATGATCCTTGCCACAAGTCCAACACTGTAAAGGCTTCTTGCCATCACCCTTGTTCTTCTCCTCAGACTGAAATCCCTGTCCTTTATCAGATGCATTGAACTTCTTGTGCGATGCTGCATTCTCTTTGTTACTTGTGTCTTATAGTATTCCTTGCTTCTTACCCCAGTTTCCTTTAGTCTTATCATTACCTTTATAATCTTGTTTAGATTCATACATGCATTTTTATTCTTCATAACAATGCTTCAACTTTCTGATGGCTTCCTCGACCGATTTAGGCTCATCAAATTAAATCCTGTCTTTGAATGCTATCGGAAACCCACTAATGAATCTCTAAATCTTTGCTTTCTCCTCCTTCAATTAAGGCACATATCTCAACAACTCCAAGAATCTTCTAGTATACTCCTCATCAGTCATAGATCCCATCTTCAACTCATATAACTCCTTCACCCTATCATCATAGTATCTCTCATATATATACTTTTTCCTGAAAAGTCTTTCAAACTCCCTCCAAGTCAACTCCTCTTCCCAAATGCCTCTAAAATTCTTCACGTATTCCCACCAAATGTCTACTTTACCTTTAAGGCTGAAGGTATCTATCATGGATTCCATGTTATCTGAGTAATCGTGCAATCTGAAGAATTTATTCATCCTAAGAAACCAAGCTTCTACATCTTGTTACTTATTCATTTCTCCATCAAATGTAGGTGGTTTTTTTTTCTTAAACTCTTCAGAAAAATACTGCTTCTCACTCTTCCTATATGGATGGTGATGGTGATGACCATTTTGTCTCTTTGAACCAGAACTAGGATAGAACCCATGATCACTTCCCCTCTGGTCAGTTGTATCTAGAAATCTGTAATCTCTAACTGTATCCTCTCTATCCAACTTGTGTCTTGATCGAGACTTGCTGCCATATGCACCATTTGTAATTTCCTCCTATCCATGACTGATCCTAAGTGGTCCATGTCTCTGCAAATATAATAAACTCTAAAGAATCACAACATTAACCTCTGCTTGTTTCTCCTATTCCCTAGCAAGCATTTCATGTGACTGAATGATCTTGTCACTGTCCACTTTGCAATTTATTATTTTGCCTTCAAACTTCTCAATGTATCTACTATCTGAGAGGAGTACTCATCACCATGTTTCTCATCTGATCTGTATGGAGAGTCACGTGAACTGTAGCTCACCGTTTTTCTAGTCATCTTGATCTCCTTCCTGCAAACATACTATGTCATATAAACCAAATATAAACGTAATCAAACATACCTTAGTGAAGATATCTAGCCCGCCAACTCCCACATTTACCCACTTTCACTAGTTTTCTCGGGGTAAACATGAGTTGAGTGTCACTATGATAAGACTCAACCTCCTAAATAGCCTTAAGGAAATGGAGTTGACAACTTAAGACCTTATTGACTTCCCTCAGGTGCTACATGACCTCCAAGAGAAACCCAACCCCTTCAGGTGTCCAACCCCTGAGATGACTCTCTTTTTCATTGACCTAGAGCCCCATACACTCCCTTTCCAAGGCATGCAAGCGACTGCAGACCTCCAGTCGCACTGATAAGACTACCTCCATGTGACTATGGACTTTTCCAATCAGTTCTATGCCAACAACCCCAAATTCTGAGCCACTTTTTTAGGGCCAGGACTCAGGCCTCTACCTAGAACTTAGTGAAACTTCCAGAGATGATAAATGACATAGAAACAAATATTATGAACCAAAACTTGAACCAGGACTTGACCTGACCTCTCCCAACCAGGATTGACATTCTGTCAAACACATGGTGAACATGCAACCTACAGGTCATGAATGCAAATATGAACATAATGATCTGAAAACTTATCTGAGGATAAACAAGAAGGAACAATGCCTTCTCACAATAGCTTTCATAACACCAATTAGGTCTTGCATTCATTATCCAAACATTCATTAATAGAAATGTGTTAAGAGACATACTTAGATATGTCAATTAACCATGCTTATAACCAACATATAACTAGATAAATAATAATGAGAGAACAACCATTAAAGCCACATAATAACAATTACATTTACTCATCAAAAGCAAGAGGAACTTAACTCTTATTAACCATATGCAAAAGCCAACCAAGTTAGGGACTTCCACATACTACTTTACCATAGATTGGGCTGAACCAAATATTTATTTCAACCAGTCACCCACATGCCATATTCCAAGAATGAATGCGGGATCTCATGGGATAAAACCATCCATAAACAACCAAGGGAATCCAAATTTTAAACCACCTCCACCCTCACCATACCTGTGATCTCCCCTAAACCGGTCTTGAGATCACAAAACAAAACTGAGCTTGGATGCCTCAGAACTCCTTCGCCATCCCTTGAGGAATTTTCCTGTCTCCACCCACCTGTTGAGTGCTTCCTAGAGAAAACCATCTCCACCCCCAACCCTTGGGATTTTCCTGAGATCACCTCACCCAGACCCAAAACCTTCCGGAAATCCATATCTAAACCAATAAAGAATCCCATCACACCATGGCTATCTAGAAATGGCAAGGAAAGGCTAAAACCATTGTCAAAACCCAAAATGCATGCCACCAACAATGAAGAAACCAAAATTCACACATGCATATGCCATGCATGCCAAAACTAGCTAGGAAACCATACATGCAATCTGTTACCTATAAGTATTCTTATTGAAGATTCTTGATCCAACCTTTCCTTGATTGGTACTTGCTTTCCTTGTCCTTCATTTTCCTTCCTTTGCTGGCTCGCTTTCCTTATCCTCTTGGTGCTCTTCTCCTCTCTAAGACTAACTCCAAAACTAAACTAACAAAAAGCTATGAACTGATCCTCAAAATCCTTTTTATCATTGATGCTTATATTTCTTCATTTTCCTCCTCACATGTAACCTATGACCTTTCACCTTCCTTTTTTCATAATTTCCTTTATTTTCATAAAGAAAATTCCAATAATGCCTTTTTGCCTTTTCAAGCCTTTGCCAATTTCCTTCGCCATAAATAAACCGAATGAACATCCACTAGGATGTTTTTCCCAAAATTCATTGGAATACTTGTCCCATGACCTTGGTCTTATTTTTCATTTATTAAATTTTACATGAACTTTTAACCCGGGGCTGTTACAGACACCTCCCCCTTAGGGGAACATCGTCCTCGGTGTTCAATGACACCTATAACACGCAAGATCGTTGAAAATCATGATATACTGCCCATGGAGCTTTATGACATAGCTCGTTGCAGTATTTACATTGACCACTACTGAAAACATGAAAACATATTGTTTACTAGAGCTTTATAACACAATTCATTGCAGTATTTACAATAACAACCACATATGCTTATGCAAATTTGCTTCAACCAACAAATAACCATACTGTTCATGAAGCTTTATAAATCTAGCTTGATATAATATTTATAATAAGATACACATATACACATATGCACATCTTCGCAACCAACAAATAAAAGGATAAAATGTCTGCATCTACAAAAAGGGAATCCAGAGGCTCACACCTCCTCCCTCAAAGTAGTACCAAGATTCACTTCCTTCCTAGGAAATCCATAATCCACTACCAAAGTCAACCTATATCAAAATTCCAATGCTACCTGTTCCCTCAGTGAACATTGACTGACTCATTGTTCTAGGGTACACTCCCAATGTGCGTTTGATTCCATCTAGCAATGTTAATGAAAAAAAAAAATACATCCTTGACCTTCCCTTCTCTGCTACCCAGTCCCTCGGGAAATTTAGTCACCCCCTTCCATGCAGTCACTCACCTTCCAGGTTTTTCAAAATTCCCTATCCCAGGCAATCCATCCCTTGGCAAGTTTTACTCGCATTGGAAGGTCCAAAAACCAAGGCATATCCATCCCTCAAAACCATCATACCAGTCATAACATGCTCATGGCCATCAATGGACACTATTGGGTCCTAGTGTTTCATAATGGCCACACTCCTGAATTATTTACCAATATACTGCTGCCTGTTCCAATTCCTTTTGCTACTGTTGCTAATCCTTGCAGTTAATTTCAACCACCCAACCTGGGCGTTTCCATGCTTTCTTGTACCAAGCACATAATTTCCATCAGACTAAAAAGGAATTGAAATAAATTCAAATCATTCCTCATTGGTGGTTCGTCAATAAGGTAAACTTGAAATTCTGTTTATTCCTGTCACAACAAGTCAAACTAGCTCTTTGATCAAATCATCATGTATAAACATATCAAATCTAGTTATCTCAACCAACAACCATCATAAATCAGAATCATAGATCACATGCATAATTAAAAACTGAAATAAAATACTGATACTTATCGTTCAAATGATTCTTTGCTTTTTCCTTTGGACTTTGTCCTTTCTATACACACATTAAATCAGTTTCCAAACCTAGAAATCACCCAATGTCTTCTCTTTAAGCAACAAGGGAATCTAGAGATTGAACCGCCTCCTCCCTTAAAAGCAATAACAAGGGTATCCTGAGACTAAACCGCCTCAACCCTCAATAGAAACAACAAGGGTATCCCAAGACTAAACCGCCTCAACCCTCAATAACAACAAGGGTATCCCGAGACTAAACTGCCTCAATCCTCAACAACAAGAAGGGTATCCCGAGACTAAACCGCCTCAACCCTCAATATCAACAATAAGGGTATCCTGAGACTAAACCACCTCAACCCTCAATAACAACAAGGGAATCAAGAGACTAAACCGCCTCAACCCTCAATAACAACAACAAGGGACGAGATAGCCCCATACTTGTCTATCCCATCACATTGTACAACACATACACATACACAATGTACAACACAACACATACACCAACACCTGGTGTACAACACGACACATACACTACACTTGGTGTACAACACAACACATACGGCTACACCAGATGTACAATGCCACACATACACCTACACCTGGTGTACAACGCCACACATACACCTACACCTGGTGTATAACACAACACATATATGTACACACGAATACACATGTCGTAGTACAATGACTACACAATACCCGTAACACCATACCAAATATACACAACACAACATGTACAACGTGTACACAATGCCATGTGTACACAACACCCAATGTACACGACACCACATGCATGACGTGTACACAACACCACATGCACGACATGTACACAACACCACCTGCACACAACACCCCATGTATAACTTCCACAAAACACCACATGCACACATCACCATATGTATAATCATGCACAAAACACCACATGTACATAACACCGCATATGCAACATACACAAAGCACCATATGTATACAACACTGCATAAACAACATGTATAATATGTACAACATATACACAATAGTAGTATTGCACATTCGAAGACCACACTATCTCTACTAGACAACCTTGCTTCTAGTGTCTCTCCCCCATCCATGACCACCCCAGCATGCCGTAGATCACACTACTTTCATTTGGCTGGTGTATCCCTTAGCATTACCTACCATAGCATAAACATAGTATAATAAAATAATATCGATTCATATCCACATGATACTGACCTCATAGATTTGTCAGGGCTACTCTTCCCACTTGATTCCTCATAAGACTAGGAACCTCTTCATGCCATTCACTTGCATAAGTAATCATTCCTCCACAAGCATGATCCATGTTGACCCTGTAAGACAACAACATACGTACATACATATATACTTATAAACATTAGCTTAAAACAATCATGATCCTTGATGACCCTATTAGATAATGGCATATATACATACATGTATACATATATAGACATCAACATAATAATGATCACAACATAATTACCAGATATCATAAGGTCAAGGTTAAGAGAACCCCCTTTATTCATGCACAACATGCACAATATTGAGAACAACAATTCCCAACTTAGCCAAGGCATCTGACATCTCAAATCCATTTACTTTACCTTTCCATTACCTTTCTCATGATTGTCTTGCCACCATCCATTTACCCCAATGGACCCAACCAATTGAACTGGCTGTATATTCTTACCTTCAACTGCCCTTATACATGCACTGAGCTTCATCTGGGTCTTACATTACCTGTTAGGTTCCACACAACTCTCCCCAAGCTCCATTAACTCTCCTCTTTCCCAACCAATTCCAAAGAACCTCAAAACAGAAAAGGAAAGAACAAGAAGCAATCAAGAAGAAAACCATGAGAAACCAATAACAATTCGACACCACAAACAAAGTGGCATGGCCATGCACTAGACATAGACAAAACTACCAATCAAGCACAAACAAATCACAAAGCACCAAAAGCACAAAATAGAAACAAACACCATGAATCAACCCCATGGTTCCCAATGCTTCCAAGGGAAAGATCTACGCGATACCTTACCTTACTGTGCCAAGCATGTTGCCTTGTAACTGAACACATCCATATCATCTCTCAAGGGACTCCAAATCCTTGAAGAATCCAACCATAACTAGAACCAACTATTATACCTGTCAAATACATATTTATGAATATAACACATATCCTCATAATGTCAGACAAGATTAGGGTTAAGAAGACTTCCTGTATTCATGCAAGCACTCATTCATTTGGAATTGTGGTTTCCAAACATAGCCAAAGGAATTCTCACCCAATTCCTCTCTTTTCCTTCTACCTTGCTGCAATTGAGTCTTACTATGTACTGTCACATCACCCAACTATTAATTACATAAACAAATCAACTCTTACCTTGTCACGTTAATACCAAGAATGTTACTTGCAACTGCTCAAACATGTTAGTCACATGTTCCAAATATCAATACATCATGTCTATTAATTGAAATCAACTTTTACCAATACTAATTGGTGAGCCCTAGTATTGCACCAAGAATGTTGCAACTCCTAAGGGATCCTCAACTCAAATTATCAACCCGGGGTTCGTACAAACTTAGAGGTGACAATGTTATATGCACATCAGATTGGATCCCACTCATGCCACCCTCAGTCACGACACTTGATCAAAGTGCTCTGAGACCATTCCTCCTACTAAAATACAATGAAAGCTTGCAGATGAAAGTGCAATTGAAAAGTAATTCTAGCTATGAAAGTGGAAATGCCATTTGCTCAACTTGTAGATGCTAATTAATCAATTCATGAAAGAATAAGGGATAATCTACTTGTAGAAAGAAAGTTATTTTATCTTGCAAAATTCATCAAAGTACCAATTCTATTTGCAAAAAGGAAGCTACTTTATCTTGCATAATTCATCAAACTACCAGCATAATTGCATATATCATCTACCTAGTTCACACTTGCTTGAAATCAGAGGCCTAATTGCATCATACTTGTGATGAAAAACAAATAATTTTACTTTGTTTTGCAGTGAGTAAAAGGAATGGTTTGAGTGGCCTAGGAGCTTCCCCTGATCATGAAATCACAGATGGGGGTCATTATTCATCTTGACTGAGCTAAAGTTGAAGTGGGGATCAAAATTAGTGAAGAAAAGTGTTGCTACATGCTTGCTATAGGTTGCTTGTACATGAGGGCATGTAATGCTACAAGAGGGGTTCTGAGAGGCTTTTGAGGATGAAAATGATGTCTTGAGGGTATGGACAGGTGGATGGAGATTAAATATAATGAAGGGAGGTTGGGTTGAGCTCCCTAGCCAAGCCCATGACCTCTCAGAGGTATGTCTTGCACTAGGGTAGATGCTCACGATGTCCTAAGTCTACTAGGAAAAATGACTTATGGAAACAGAGTTTGGGACAAAATTGAGGGTGGACAGAGAAGGTCGAGGAATCCAAGATGGAAGTGGAAAAGGTGCCCTTCCTTGCAGATCAACACAACCCTGCAATCAATCACATGCATACATCCATTGATCATTAACAAAATGATATAACATATGATGGAAAAGATGAGTTGAATTTAAATAACATCTATTTTATGCCATAACACTAATCTAATCACTAAACTGACTTCTAAGCTACATAAAGCAAATTTAAATTATAACAACTAGCATTCATCTATTTCCAAGAAATCATAAACACAATATTTTTGGACTGAGGTTGTGAATCCTTCCACTCATTCTCCCACAAGAGAGGTGATGTAGAAGCTTGCAACCACATGTTTTTATAGCTTAATCTCTACTGAAATGAAAGAAACTATGAACTGCTTGGAATCAAGAACAAAAAAAGGTACAAAAGAGGGACCAAAGCCTCTGGGTTGGGCCCCAACCCAAGGGTCTCACCCCTCTGAAAATAACTTATATGCAAATTAATATCCAACTTTTCATTATTAGAAAGTAAAGGTCTCATACATCACATAAAAGTTTAGAAATGACAATGTCAAGCTTCAAGCTCAATAGCTACACCTAGCTGAATCAAAACTTCGAATCCCAATGAGCTTTTCTTCTTATTTTTTTTTTTTTATATATAAAAGGGTAGTTGATAGCAGCTCCCTTGAAAATAGGAGTGATTCTCTCTTCGATCTCGAAAAGGGTGGATATTATCCCTCTTGAGCATCTCTTGGACTAGGAGTCACTCGGCTACCAATGCATACAAACTGGTAAGAGAGAATGTTGTGATCCCATGCTGACTTAGGGAGTTAAGGAGGTGGACAAACCCCCTAGATTCTCTATTGGTTGTCTCCATCAAGCCCCTGCATAGTAATTGCCTAAAAAATGCTTCTTTTTCTTGCAATTAAACCACATTAGGCCACATACTATGACAAACACATTTTACTCCTCTTACTAAGCATAACATAACAAACAATGTGAATTAATGTGAGAGAAGTATAGTTTGAAGGTTGGAGGATGACATGATGATCTTCAAAATATACATATTGATGGGACTTGTTGACTGCTCTGTGTCAACGACCCATAGTAGTACACCCCATTTTTTCGCAAAAGGGATAGCGCCTGATCGGCGTGTTCGTGCCGTTTAACTATCATCACCAGCTGATCATCATGTTATATTGTAAACCCTTTCTGCATGTGTAAATTGTAAATAATTTCAGCAGATCCGTGTCTTGTATGTAATTGCCTAGGTAAACCTAATTTTCTGGTAACAATCTACATTCTGGGAGGTTTTGTCTCACCGATCCATTCTCAGATGGTCGGCAGAGTTTTCCTTCGGCCTTACCCCAAATCCGGAGTGGATTTTGTCACTAGGATCTTAGGGGAGTCCTAGTGTTCTAGATCGAGTCTATGTAAAAGTGATTTGGGAATAATCCTAATTATTTGGTTAGGTTATTTTTTTACAAATTGTTTGATCTGTTAGATTATATTTGTGTCGCAAAACTCGGTAGTCTGTGAGGGTCTTTTGCAAATGGGTTTTCCCCCTTGAGATGTAAAAGATGTGAAATCATGATGTAAAGTGTCTTGAGGGTTGGAAAAATAATTTCTCCCCTCATAGGTTAATTAATTAAATTTTTTGGCCAAAAATTTAATTAAAATCCTAAGCCAAAAATTTGATTAATTCTAGGTCCTAGGTAAATTTAAATTCTCCAAAGGCTAAATTCGTTGGTCCTTAAAAAGTTAAATTTTAAAAGGTCCAGGGACTAAGGTAAATTAATTATTTTGCTAAATTTTAAGCCTTTGGTCCCTGGGGTTAAGTCAAAGTCAAAATTTTGAGGAAATTAATTAAAAAAATTAATTTTTGAATTAATTAAAATTCATTTAATTAAAAAATTCGAATTTCTTCAATAATTCAAATTTTGACGGATGAGATTAAAAGAAATTTTAATCCTCATCAAGGGTCGAGATTGCTTTAACGAGGATCACTCGAACTAGCCATTGGAGGATATATCTTTAAATAGGAGGTCATTTGTCAGTTGAGATGATCCGATCTCTTGATGTATACTAAGCGAAAAGCTCTCTTGTAATTTTGTTCTGAGCAATAAAGAAAGACTTTGGGGTTAATTTCTGTTGGTGTTACTCTTCATGGAAATGCTGTAAGATGTGTCATTTTCATGTACGGATTTCTTTTTAGCTATTGATATGGCTTTCTGAAGAGTGATTTGAGTACAGGTATCTTGCTCAGTTGCTGGGATTTGAATGATAATTTAAGTTTTGAATATAATAGCAGGTATCTCTATTGAATTTGAATTTTATTATCGTTTTCTTGCTCTATGTTGATGGTTAAATTGAGTTTTGCAGGAAAGTCTTGATTTTTAGATCATCAGGCATTCGGGGAAGTTCTCGGTTGAACCAGCCAACTCCCGATCCGTGTTTTCTGAAGAGCCCAGCTTAAATTTGATCCCGAGCTTATCATAAGATATTTTTTATGGGTGATGCATGAAGGGTTTTGAGCTCAGTACCTCCTTTAAAAATTCAAAAAATTTATTTTTTTTTTGTGCTAAATCGTTAGATCTGGCTGTTGAGAGCCTTAGATCATCAGATCTAGGAGTGGAGTCGGACTCACACTCCCTAGATCTGATAGATCTGTCATTTATGTACATAGATCTGTAATTTTCTTAAGTTTTCTGACTTGGGATTTCTGGGTTTCAGTTTTTTGGGTCATTGTCTATATCGTTTGGGTGTTTTATTGTTGTCTTGCAGCTACAGATCTGAAAAAGAAGATTGTGTAGAGTCCAGATCTAGGCCTTGGAGGGTAAGATTTGGATCTCTGAGGGTCCATCAACATCATTTTGGCAGGGATCATATCCAGATTTCATAGTCCAAGGGTTTAAATTTATTTATTTTTTATTGTCGGATCTGGAAACTTCATGAGGGTTTCATTAACAAATCTGAGGCAGGTGGATTAAATATTTTAATTAAATCTGGAGAATTTTCTATAAGGGTTTCATTGATAAATTTTAAGCATAAATATAACATTCCAATCTGTAAATTTTTCTTCAGTTTTTGGCTACCTGGCTGCTGCCTGGGATTTTATTTTTATTGCAGGAAAAATTCAAATTTTTCCTGGGCAAATCGGCTTAAAACTCTTGCTGTCATCTCCATCAGCGACCTGCAAAAGCGTGATCCCTTATCCACTGCCCTTTGCTCACCATTCGTTCCCTGTCTGCGTTCCTTTCTCCTCGCCCTTCTGCTGCAAGCAAAACCCTCCTCACATTTTGTACTTCCTTCTCCATTCCGCAACTCCAACCAGTCCATCGATTGCAAATCTCCCCATTCGAAGCCACATCCTCCTTTGCTGCACCGCTCAGTCAACCTGCATAAATCCGCTTTTCTTTTACTGTCCCTCCTTTCTGCTGCATCTCCATTTGACTGCCTATCCCTCCTCTCCACGCAGCTTTTCCTCTTTCGCTTGTCAACCTGCAAAGTAAACGCTACAATTTACAACGCTTTCTCTTCGCTACTTGTCTCCCACAGTCCCTTTAGCTATCCTATCGCCGTTGTCCAAGTCTGTAAGTTCCAACTCCCTCGGCCTCCTCATGTTTTCCCTCTCCACCGTCGAGCTTTCTCCCTCCGTCTCACCTGGAGAGCAACAATAAAACACACTTCGATTTTTTTTTTATTTTTTATTTTTTATGAGTGCGATCAAGTTAGTTCCATTTTTCTTTTTTATTTCATTTGTGTTAAAGCTTAGAGATAGGCGTATGTATAAAAAAATTTCTTTTTAGTTTTATTTGTTTTTTTTTGTTTTTGTTTTTTGTTTTGTTTTTCTTTTTTTTCACATTTAAAAATCTAAAAAACAATTTAAAAAATATAAAATCCTAAAAATAAAATAAAAAGCATTTAAAAATCTTTAAAAAATTTTGACATTTGATTTTTTACCCTTTTTTTTATATTTTGATTTAAAATTCTAAAACTTAAAAAAAATCTAATATATTTAAAAAACATTTAAAATTCTTTAAAAAAATTAAAATTTTCAAAATATAAAATTCTAAAAAGTTTTAAAATCCTAAACATTTAAAAATCTTTAAAAAATTCTAAAAATTCTAAAAATTTTAAATTTGTGACTAAGGATTTAAAATGAAATAAATTAAGGGGTTTTCGCTTAAACATTAAATTTTTTAATGTGGCCTATGACCCATTAAATTTTTTATTTTTTATTTTCTAACCTATTGATTTGTTTTACTTCATTAATGTTTATTGCCTAAATTAAAGTCCCTTGGTGTTTCTGATGTTAAATGATAAATCTTAAATTTTATGATTCTTCTATGGTCAAGGTGTGATAAATCATATTGACTGTTGGAAAAGGTTAATTAATCCTAAATCTGGGCAGTTGATGAAAATCATTTTAAATTTAGAATATAGCATGTTACAGTTTTGGGTTTTTGTATTGATTATTCATGACTGTCATTATTCGTCACATATTGGAAAAGTTATTCTAGATGACTTGTTTTCTTACTTAATCTATGGTTAATTCAAATTAAAGGCATTGGTCAATAATTGCTTCTATCTTGTGGTTGTGTTTTGGTTACATTTGCGTTTAATCTATTCATCTGAATTAATCGAGATTCATTTAGATTCATCAGGTTGTCCATCATTAAAATCTCCTAGAGCCCGTGATCCAATGGCTTTCTCATCCATTTATCTTAGAGACTACTCCCCTTGACTTGCTTAGGAGAGAGTCTAAACGGAGTAAGGATCAAGAGTGACAACTCTTACTCTGAGCGTTGTTGCGGTGCCTATATACTTTGTGTGACAACATGACTCATCACTAACAACCATGTCATAATAAAATCATAGCCATTAGTCATAATACTACAACTAGCACCCACTTACCCTCAAATACATATCAACTATCTCAGCACCTAATGTGTTAGTACAACCATCTTAAAGCAAGATCATTCCTTCCTACAATATTATAGACACATGCTCATATCATGCAATTAATTAAACATTCAAACAACATATAAAAGACATAATAGACATTGAACACTCAAACAACAAATATACAAAATAATAAAACATTCAAACACCAAATAGACAACATAAATAAACTCATACCTCAATGCATCTTAGGAGAGGCTATTACATCTTCACAAGTCAATCCAGATAAGCACGATACATGATAATATCAAGAACTAACTGCCATACAAGAACCATGATGGAAAGAATCCTCATGCCTATGACCATAATAAAATTAACATGACTGCCATGCACATAATTGTAATGCATATAACAACAAATTGCTACCTTTCATGACTCTCTAAGGCATGTGCATATGACCGCACTGATCAACTAACATCTATCATGCAAGTAACCACAACAACAATAGAATGGCAGACATGTATATAACCATAATGTATATAAAAATCATTAATCAACATGCCTGCATGCCCAACATAAAAACTTGTATGATGATCTGCTCTTATCCTGAGATCTAGTGTTGCAACCATTCTCTGGTGATATTCATCTCCTACACTATCTTGGCAAAAATTTCAGCCTCATAAAATACCAATAACATCATAATGACATATATTACATCCAACAACCTTAACCATAAAAATGCATGTATAACAACAAGCATCTAGCTCATCCAGTCCAAGTATTTGAACCTGGCTATGATACCACCCTGTAACCTGCCACCTCCCACATTTACCCACTTTCACCAGTTTGCCCAGGGTAAACATGAGCTGAGGGTTACTATGACAAGACTCAACCTCCTAAATGACCTTAATGAAACAGATTCGAAAACTTAAGACCTTACTAACTTCCCTTATGTGCTACAGGACCTCCAGGAGCAACCTAACCCCTCCAGGTGTCCAACCTTTGGGACGACTCTCGTTTTCACTTACCTAGGGCCCTAGTCACTCCCTTACCAAGGCATGCAAGTGATTCTAGCCCTCCAGTCACACTCATAATCCTACCTCCACGCGATTGTGGAATTTCCTAGTCAGTTCTATGTTAGTGACCCCGAATTTTAAGCCACTTTTTCAAGGCTAGGACTTAGGCCTCTGCCCAGAACTTAGTGAAACTTCCAGAGATGATAAATGACATAGAATAAAAGCTTATGAACCAAATCTTGAACCAGGATTGACCTGACCTCTCCCAATTAGGACTAACATTTCGTCAAACACATGGTGAACATGCAACCTACAAGTCATGAATGAAAATATGCACATAATGATCTGAAAAGTTATCTAAGGTTAACAAGAAGGAACAATGCCTTCTCACAATAACTCTCATAACACCAATTAGGTTTTGCATCCTGTTGACGGGCCAAAATGTACCACCAACGACTAAGGGGTCTCCCCCGTGTGAAGTCCCAATTAGACCTCACACTATTTGGGATAGGAGCACCATCCGGTATGTGGGCCCGACTACCAACATGAATATTTCTGCTCTTGTTTATAAAATGAGAAGGTGCTAGAGTGGGGCAAGAATGCAATGCTCGGGCAGTGAAACAAAATCAACCGAAGATTGAAAAATTGCAGAAAGAGGTGCAAACAAGTCTCAACAATAATAAGAAGAGACAAACGATGAGAGGGATTAGTGAGCTAAAACCCCATCAGACATTATAAACAGGAACATGCCAAAAGTCAATTGTAAAGTAGTTCACAATAAGTCACCGACATGGCAAGGAACAAGTAAACACAAATTCAAAGGTGAAACATACATGCAACCACTATGTATCAGTACATAACATCTTGCATATATGAAAAAACACATATGAATATGGTGAGGTACCAAACAACTAATACAACCACCATGAATAAGCATGGGAATCAGTGCCAAAGATAAGAGAAAACATCTTATCACTATTGTTGCAACTTCAAATACATAACATGTAATTGGTAAATACCCAATAGTGGAACATGGGCTGTTCATATCATTGCCCGGTGCCAAAACCCTAGCCCCACTACAAATCCCTTCTACCATCTACCAAGAGCTAAGTGGCTCTAGCTCTCAAGAATAAATCAACTATCTATCTTTGCCTCAACTCAAGTGATAAAATCCCTCTGAATGAGGTATGAGGGAACATTTATAGAGATGAGGTGACTGTTCACCTACCGTGACCCTTGGCCTTCCCTCATGACCTTTCAGCTACCCTCATGACTCTTTAGATTACCCACTTCTTTCTCAGGCCAAAATGATTGTTACAATGCCCGGATCAGACTTAACATGGTAGCTGATATAATGGTGGGTGATATTTACATCACGATGAAAGATATGGAGAGAAAGATGTGGAGGGCTATTGGAAACCCTAGAATGCTTGTTGCCCATATGTTGCAATGATGAAAATGCTTATTCCTGGAACCAACTTATTCTCTTGCCGCGATGCTTCACTCACATTCATCAATCTTTTGGTGGTGCGCCTTTGAGTTTATTGAAAGTTTCTTGGAACCTGGAAAAGAGCAGCTTGCTTGCTAAAAGGAACTCCTAGTGCTAGATCTCATTGCTGACATTCTTGTGAAACCATGAAAATATGGATTGTGAGATTTCCTGTCGTTGTGCCTTGCTTAAATCCAATCACCTCTTGTTGTTGTGTTCTATATTGAAACCCTTGGTCATGTGGCTTCTGCAGCAACCCTAGTTCCCTTCTTCCAGGTCACATTCCTGCTTTCTTCCGTGATCTGCAAGAAAACACATCATATTATCCACATACATATTGCAAACACAAGGTCACTTAATAGGGTATAAGATTTAATCAATAAACATAAGAAACAATTGTTATTGAAAATAATAGATTCTCGTAACAACATTTAAGACAGAAATGAAAAGCACTCATATCCCTGAAACATTTATGTAGAGATTCGTTTGTCGAGTCTTCTTCGATCCCTTAGAAACATTTCAACTGCCAGCTTTGAGGAACCATTCTGTTGCATGAGTATCATACTGTGTGGCTATCCTTATATGTTAGTCAATGTCAAATTTGACATTTCAGGAATGTGCATTGGTGTAGTGCATTCCTCCTACTCTCATTTCTTGTTGACTGAACCTGCATGATTTGCTTTCTGCTCACAAGCCCCAAAACGTCCTGCGACCAGTTGCACCCAAGGACTGCCACTTATGAGCTCTTGTGGTGGTCTTATAATGGAAGTTGCACTTATGGCTAGAACATTGGTACTTTACAATGTGATGGGATATTATGAGTGGGAGTGCGACTTTTGGGAGGTCGCACAATTGCAATTCTCGGCAGGTCACACACTTTCGAGGCTTGCCTGAGGAGTAAAATGCGATCCAACAACTGTGAGTTGGAATGCAACTCAGTGGTGGTCGCACAGTCGCAACAAAGTTGGTCACACTTCCAGCTGAGATATAAGATGTGACCTGGAGACTAACAAGCTCTCTAAATTAATGTGACTGATTTTGGAACTTGGTGTTGGTGTCTTTACACTCAGTGGGATACTTTTAGTGAGTTTGTTGCCTTTAGTAGAACATATGCCTGGGTACTAAATGAGAGTTTGTAGCGTAGACTTGTCCATCGTCTCCCCAAAGTGAATGTTAGTTGCTTGACTCATGTTTTTCCACCTACAAATCTCTCGCTCCGTCTGACATGGATCGTATCTATATATATATATATATATATATATATATATATATATATATATATAGATATATATCTATATATATATATATATATATATATATATATATATATATATATATAGATATATATATATATATATATATATATATATATCAGTGAGGAGTTTAGCTTCTTATGGCGAGGGAAAAAGGAGAGATCGAATGCTAGAGTCAGCGGCCTCTATTAATTGATCGAAGGTTTTTGATCCTGCAGCTTAGTGAGTGCTGGAGAAGTTACATGTTCACACCGCAATGAAGGTCGCTCCCTTTGGCTACTTGTGGAGTGCGGTGTTGCGAGCTTTGGTGGAAGCGCAACTTCTCAAGGGTTGCACAGTCGCGTTACATAGGAGGTCGTGTTCCCTAGCTACTCAAGGAGTGTGATGTTGCGACTTATGGGCTTGCCAAAGGAACTACGACTCGCAGAATGAGTCCAGATCAACATTCAACTTCTGCAACAGCTCCTCTAGTGATATGTGTGTACCAAGCAACATAACTCCCTGTGCACATTCGCATATGCATTTTTCTAGCATAACTTTCCTGACGTAGAACCATAAACCTGGAGGATCCTATTTACATGCGACTTCACCGAATAACAAGACATGCAATGTCGAATTTTCAAAAGGTCATTAAATAAATAACTTGGGCTTCTAGCTAATGTTGCGAAACGACCTTCAATGCATTCTCATGATTAACATTGATTATTTTGAGGATCCCCTTTCAAAGCTTGTTTTTGCAAAAGATACAGCCACTGCATGTATGGAATATATGACTCTTTAGTCATGCTCAAGGTGTTTCTTCCACCTGGCATCTAAACACCCAAGTTAGGCTCAAAATATCCTCTTTGACCTGCGCCTCTGATGGCAGCCTTAAACAGCCTATGACCTCCATCTCCTTGGTCACCTATGCCCACTATGCATCATCTCTCGCATGTGTTGGTCTTCAAGGTTTCTAACCACATGGCTATAGTCCCTTCTCAAAAAACAAACCTCCCATACTACTTTCAAGTGGGTTACAATGGTTTAAATTAAGCATTAACCCTTTATCGTTTAAAAAAATTCCAACATGTCATCTATTAAATAATCGCCACGTATTAAAGAGTGTATCTTGTGTCCAGTTCACTTTTCCATTCGATTCCTTAGGAGAGTAGGTGAGGTTCATCTTGAGAGCGTCTTAGCAATGTCGGGTCAAGGAATTTCTTAACATAACCGTTGCATAGTTGAGTGTATACCCGTGGCATCTTCAATCAATTTCCTGAAAAGGAGGTGGGATGAAAACAAGTTAGCCCCCGATAGTGATATTTTCATGTGAGAACATGGAAACCAATAAATAAATAAACTAATTCGCTTCAGGCGCCTAGGCAATGAATTATCCTAACCAAAGTGCTACGAATTATATGGGTTGGTCAAGTTTGGAGACTGACTCAAAACCCTCTGAATCTATTAATTGCGTTTGTCTCTGATATTTCATGATGCCCAAGGTGATGATGCACTCATAGGGCGCGTTCCTTGAAATGCTCATGACCATGCATTTGGGGGGTGAAGATTAATGAAAAACAGGGCTTCAAAGACACACGTAAAGGTGATAAACTTAAAAACCATAATGCACATGGTGGGATGGGGAACCAATTATGAAAGTAGGTGAGACATGACATTCAATGATTCTTACCATAATACAAAATAGATAATGCAGCTCTGGAGGAATATGAATTAGGTTAAATCATATGGGGAAACATTCTTGTGCCAATTTAGGGTTTCTCTCCAAACCCTAGTATGGCCAATCATAATGAAAGCCAGATTGGGGACTTGTCTGCCCACACACGATGTCACCATTGATTGAAAGGCATAAGGGAAATATTTGAAGTCTTGGGAAAGACATCACACTTCCAAAACCCCAATGGAAGGGTTGGGTCGTTGCGCAAGATGGGGCATGACAAAAGAATGCAATATATATCGCATGATTACACGAGTGAATGCATCAACCGGGTCTAACAAGAATAAGACATGTGGTGAATTAGCCAATGGAAAACTGGAGGGTCCCTGGATGGCTTGAGGCGAGTAGTGGGGGGACCGGAAATTTTATATATGTCCAAAATTTTGGGTGGTGCTGTAGCAGCTACAACAATTGGTGAACCACTGGTAGACTCCAGTATCTTTGTCAATATCCCTGTAATAATCCAAGTCTAGGTATGATGCAAGGAATATTGAATGGTTTCTATGGGCACTCCATGCATTGCCTCAACCTTTGGAGATATGCCTTCCCTTCGTGTCTCAACTAGGTCTCTCCAGTCAGTAAACACCCAATTAAAGTTCACACCTGCCTGTAGTTGATGATGATGTGAAGAACGTATCAAAGGGCTTATTGTATTCAAAATTCTAAAAGTAAGTTTCTGGTGTTGCTCCACTGCTAGCAGCCTTGACAGTACCCCGGTGGAGTCACTACAAGAAATCACAAATGTTGCTCCACTGGCAGCGAGCGTTGCCCGTGGCTCGGCGGTGTCCCTTGAAGAGGGGGAGGGGGCGAGATCTTTGCGGGTGCGATCATACCAGCGTTAATGCACCGGATCCCATCAGAACTCCGCAGTTAAGCGCGCTTGGGCTAGAGTAGTACTGGGATGGGTGACCTCCCGGGAAGTCCTAGTGTTGCACCCTCCCCCCTTTTTTTGTGCGACTCGGCGGAAGCGATCGACGTTAATGCGGAACTCCGCGGCTGCGCGTGCTCGACGGTAAATTGGATTGCGTGTTTATCTTGTTTTGCGACGTGGGGCTACTTATATATCGATTTATAATGGAATCCCGCGAACGAAGAGATCGCTGGAGCATTAAGGGGGCAGGGGGAGCGTAGCTGAGGGAAACGGCGACTCGCTCTAAGACTGCTCCGAGGGAAATTCGAGAAGGGGTTTATCATCCTGGTCGGAAGTCACGGGCGGGATCACAGTGCAACGGAGGCGACGTATTGCGGCAGTGGGCGATGAATCTAGGACCGTTCGCATCACCGCTGCGAAGATGACACGAGGAGAGTGGGTAAGAGGTGTAGATCATATATGTACTTTTGTAGGAATTCGAATTCCGGAGGAACCCGTGGATCGTTCACGGAAAGGCCGCGCGAGCTCCACGCAGCGTCGTCGGTGGTCGCGGAACTTATGCCATTTTTTCTCTTCTTTCTTTCTCTCTCTCATTTTTTCTTCCTTTCCTCTTCCCCCTTCGTTCTTCCCCTAGTTCGTTGGCTCCCCGCGGGGGCGGGAGGCGCCGCCAAGTCGGGGAAGAGGGCGAGCCCCTGCGCCGAACCGTTTCGGATCGAGGGCCGTGGATGGGGCCCGTGGCTCGGCGGTGTCCCTTGAAGAGGGGGAGGGGGCGAGATCTTTGCGGGTGCGATCATACCAGCGTTAATGCACCGGATCCCATCAGAACTCCGCAGTTAAGCGCGCTTGGGCTAGAGTAGTACTGGGATGGGTGACCTCCCGGGAAGTCCTAGTGTTGCACCCTCCCCCCTTTTTTTGTGCGGCTCGGCGGAGCCAGTGGAAGTGATCCTCGCGGGTGCGATCGCGTCGACGTTAATGCACAACTTTGCGATTACGCGTGCTCAACGACAAATTGGATTATGTTGCGTGTTTATCTTGTTTTGTGACATGGGGCTACTTATATATTGATTTATAATGGAATCCCGCGAATGAAGAGATCGCTGGAGCATTAAGGGGGAAGGGGGAGCCTAACTGAGGGAAACAATGACTCGCTCTAAGACTGCTCCGAGGGAAATTCGAGAACAACGCACCAATTTATCATCCTAGTCGGAAGTCACAAGTGGGATTACAGCGCAGCGGAGGCGACGTATTGTGGTAGTGGGTGATGAATCTAGGACCATTCACATCACTGTAGCAAATATGACACGAGGAGAGTAGGTAAGAGGTTTAAATCATATGTACTTTTGTAGGAATTCGAATTTTGGAGGAACCCGTGGGTCGTTCACGGAAAGGCAGCGCGAGCTCCACGCAACATCGTCGATGATCGTGGAACTTATGCCTTTTTTCTCTTCTCTTTCTCTGTCTCTCTCATTTTTTTCTTCCTTTCCTCTTCCCCCTCCGTTCTTCCCCTGGTTCGCTGGCTCCCCGCGGGGCGGGAGGCGCCGCCAAGTCGGGGAAGAGGGCGAGCCCCTGCGCTAAGTCGAGCTCCATGCGCTGCTCGAGGGCAAGCTCATTTTTCTTTGGGATTTCATCATTATTTTCAGAGATTACTTGTTCTTCCCATGTGTCGCCATTGTTGTGGTAAAAAACACAACACCCCTATTTTGACTTTATTATTATCCTAATAACTATGGGGACCATTTTATTTCTTTTATCATCATTTTGTTTTATTTAAGTTTCTTTGATTAATAAAACTTTGTTTTAAATTTTAATTAATTAGGATTAATTAATAAATAGCCCCCAAGATCAAACTCATGTTACAACATGTGGCAATGAATGTTTAATAAACAAATAGTGGAACTTTAGGTTATCAGAGTATTCTTTTGAAAACCTTTATAACCAAAATTCGATGAAAATAAAGTGGAAATTAATGCAAATAACACATAACACTTATAGAAAAACATTATCAGAGAAATACCCATATTGAAGTTTTTGTTATGAGTCACATTATGAAACTTTCCATAAACCAAATTTCCAATATCTGTTGGACCCACCTGCCACATCAATTCCTCTGCTCCCTTATATTGGAGAATCCGTTATCAGAGTTCTTGTTATGTGTCACCTCTTAAAAGTTCTGATATGACAGATATCCAATGTTCCGATATCATATAAGCTCTGATCTGCGATAAGCGATATAACCTCCCTCTTCGACCTATGATATTCTCTCCTTTGTCGATATGTCAATCCCTCTGATCTCTGGTCTCTGATAATCATATCCCTCCAATCTTCAATTCATATATCTCCAATCGTCGATATCCCAATGCACTCCCCCTCCGACTTTTGATATGTCCCATATGATTTAAGATTTTGTTTAATTGTGAAATTGTGTCTGCTCATATATCAGAACTTTTGGAATGACACACATCTAAAATATTCAGTTATACCTAATCTTTCGATCTTCGATATGGTTGCGGATCCAATGGGATTTATCGCAGTGATTTAATAAAATATCGCATCTGCTTCTCATTAGAACTTTCCATATATTGCAAGGTTTGCAAAGTGTGCCATGTTAAAACTCTGATACTCAAAACCTTCGATATCCATCTGCGTTCGCCTCTTGTCACACTTTGGTTTGGTCGTTACTATTAAGTTTTGAATAAGTCATTGTTAATGGTCTCAGACTATTTATCATTGGGTTTTCATTAGGATTAGTTTAGATTCAAATTATTTGTAAAATGTTGATTGCTTTGTTGTATTTGGATTACAGGGCCAATTCTGGAATAACTTTCTCTTCCGATTTTAATGGAACAGCTGAACCACTACAGTGCTAAAGAAAGACAGAGGTTGTTGAAAAAGGCTATTTGGAAAATTTGTTGGAAACTACCCTTCCACTCATTTGAAGATTGTTTGAATCTGATCCAAATGAAGCTTCTGAGATCTTCTAAGTTTAGATTGTGATTCAACAAAATACAAAACCTCCAGATTCATTTACTTTTTATTTCTCGTTTGTTGAGAAACCAAAGGGATCTGTTAACTTTGAAACTTTGTATAAATACCTGTCTCTTCAATAAGATCAAAGGGAGGTCATGATCACACACAGGGGGCTCTGTAATAATTCGATTTGTGCTTTCACACTATTGTAGAGTGCAAAGAGTTTTATTGTAGATATTGTAGAGAAGTTATGTCTCTATTATAAAGGGACTTTGCCCTATCGCAAGCAATTCATTAAGGGTTAGAGATACTCTTGGAAATGTGGTAATAAAATTTTGACATGGTTTTAATTAATTCTTATTCTTGTGTACTATTACCGGAATGTAGGATTATTGTCTCACTGTTAAAGTTTCATTATTGGTTTTGATCTTTATTCTAAATAGTATTATGTTTCTTTGATATTATGCACTATTGTTGTGTCATTGACATTTTGTTGTTGAAGCTTTGTTAAAGCTATCTTTGCAGGGTAGAATGAGATCGAAATCAATCTTAATTCATTGAAGTATTCTTATGGTGACTGATAACTATTTATTATTCATTTGCAGGCTTATTTTGCTTTCACTTGTATTAGTTAATGTGAACTACTTCCTTTAATTAATATAAAATCACATGATGAATTATATCAGTTCTTCCCATGTTTTAATTAGCTTGCTCTTGGATTGGGAAAGGGTTATCCCATTCCAATTCGAGATAGGTTTTTCTGTTTTAGATTAGTCTTGCATATAGATGTTTAATCTGAATTTAGTTTAACTTTGCATTTCTAGAAGTCCTCTTCTTAAAGAGGCCAAGCATATTTCTGGTTTGGCTGAGCCATAGATCAGCTTAAGGATTTTCTTCCTTGCCCGAGCTCAGCAGGAAGGCTAATTTGATTGCTCTTTCTTTGTTGGCAACTAAAATATTTACTTTAAGCTAATAGAGATAGAGAAAGGGTAACTAGACCTAGTTTAACCAGTCAAAACCACCATTTCAACAGAAAAGGAGCTGCTTTAAGTTCCTAACTGGGTGGTCTCCCTTAAAATGTTGAAGGGTCATTTTTATCGATCAAAACCTCCTCATCAGTGCCTTGGAAGTCCTCACATAGAGGAAATTATTTGTCATCCTCATAAGTGCCTTGGAAATTCTCACTTGGAGGAAAATATTCACTATCCTTATCACATAATCCTTGCTTGGAGGAAACCCTTCACCATCTTCATCAATGCCTTGGAAATCCTTGTTTAGAGGAAAATCTTCACCATCCTCATCAATGTCCTAGGAAGCCTTGCTTGGAGGAAATTATTTTCCATCCTCGTCTGTGACCTAGAAATCCTCACTTGGAGGAAAATATTCATCATCCTCATCAGTGCCCCAAAAATCCTCACTTGGAGGAAATTATTCACCATCCTCATTAATGCCTTGTAAATCCTTGCTTGGAGGAAAATATTATTTATCCTCATAACTACCCCAGAAATACTTGGTTGGAGGAAATTATTCGACATCCTCATCGATGCCCCATAAATCCTCGCTTAGAGGAAATTATTTTCCATCCTTGTGATTTCCCTGAAAATCCTCGCTTGGATGAAATTCTTCGCCATCCTCATCAGTGCCCCAAAAATCCTTGCTTGGAGGAAATTCTTCGTCATCCTCATCAATGCCCCATAAATCCTTGCTTGGAGTAAATTCTTCACCATCCTCATCAGTGCCCCATAAATCCTCGCTTAGAGGATATTCTTCATCATCCTCATCAACGCCCTAGACATCCCCTCAGAGAGGAAAGCTTTCACCATCCTCATTAATGCCTTGGACATCCTCACTTGGAGGAAATTCTTTATCATCCTCATTGGAGCTTTTTAATTCTACCACTGGAGGAAAATCTCCCCCTCCCCCCCCTAATTAGTGGTGACTTCAAATTACTCAAAATTAGGAATTTCTTTATCAACATGCTCAATATTATTGCTTGCACTATGATCAGGTTCCTCATTGGATGAATAATCTTTTCACTCACATTAGAGACTTTCCTATTATATTCACCAATACCAATAGAAACAACATGTTAATGCTTCAAAAATAGAAACTTCATTGTTAAATGAATCAATATCCTTTCATTGGAAACATAGAATGATAATGCTCAGTCTCCCAAAGCAATTGTATAGCTTAAAGAATGAGATTTTCCTTTTAAAATTTTAATTCAATATGTTCCCTCCAATATTTTTAAACTACTAATTATTAAATAATTCAATTATCTCTCATTTCTTATTTTCTTATATCATATTTACCAAACTTAACAACAATTCATATAATTTCTACTATATATGCACATCTACCCCCACATTTACTAAACTTAACAATCATTCATATAATTTTTATAATATATACGCCTTTGTACTCTTCACATCACATCCAATCTTTGGGAGAATTGGTTAGAGATTTTGAGGAAATTAACAAAGTCGTTCTAAGATTAGTGAGAACCATTGGTTAAAGAACTTGAAATCATCAAAAAGACATTGAAAAATCACATTAAAAATTTAGTATTTTTTTTTTAATTATTATGGTTCAGCAAAAAATTTAATTTAAAAACTCAACTCTCAATTATACGTGAAGTTTATAAATTATATGTGATTTTTTTTTAATTATTATGGTTCAGCAAAAAATTTAATTAAAAAACCCAACTCTCAATTATACGTGAATTTTATAAATTATATGTGAATTTTATATGTTATGTGAAAAATATATATATAATTTCATTTTGAAAAAAAAAATCAACAAATATTTATAATCTTTCAGGAAGTAAATTAGAAAAATTATATCGCTATATATTTATAATATTTTAGAAGAGACAAAAAAAATCAATAACATAATACTTTGTATCATAGTGATAGTGATGCCAATTAAATTGCCCCCAATCATATATAAAACTTTAAAAATAAAATAGCAAAATAAATTTAAAATAACAATGGAAATAAAAATTATATTAAAAACTTATTAAATAAACAATCAAATAAGAACAATAACTTTTTTGAGCCATAGTGCATGACAATTCCCAAAATCACTACTCCCCATGAAAGCTAAAGGGCTGCCCAAAAGGGTTAGGCAATGACCGCCTTAGCCTTAGGGCCTGAGCCTTGTGGGTTGTTGGTGGCCCATTATCACCAATTGGAGCACCAATGAGAGTTGGGAATTGTTCGGTGCTCTATCACATGGAATATATATATGTTATGTTTATAATTTTTTTTAAAACTTCTTATTTTTATTTGATGTTCTAATTTTTAATTGTGAATTTTTTTAATTTATTTTTTTTTCAAATGTTTGCTTTTTAGTTTTTTTATTTTAATATTTTTATTTTTTAATATTTTATTTTTAATTATTTGGTTTTTTATTTATTTTTTTTTAATTACAATAAAATGCTATATTTATTTTTATTTAAAATTTGTTGGTAATTTTTTTTTAATTTTTAATTTTTAATATTATTTATTAAGAAAACAAAATACAAATTCGTGTGTTTTTAATTTTTGTATTATTTAAATTTTTAAGTTTGTTTAGTGTTTTTTTTTAATTTAAATGATTAAAAAAATGTTTGTTGGTTTGGTTTTCCTTTTTTTCTTTTTTAAATAGAATTTGTTGTTTATAATATTTTTGTTTCTTTATTTTAAGAGTGGTAAGAGGGGTAGAGATTATAATTAATCTCAAAGGAAAATTAGTCATTAAGTATTTATTGAGTTTTGATAAGAAGACCAATAATCAACCGAAAATGTATGGTCTATTATTAAGCATAATATTGTCTCAATATTTGGGAATCCCTGATATTGTAATATTGGGAGACTCTCTGCTTACTATAAAACATTAGAACATCAACTCATCTCTAAAAGAGAACCACCTCAAGCTCCTTCTTCAAAGAATTGAATGTGCTCTGGAACACTTTCTCTTGAAGTCTTTCTTTCATATTCTTAGAGGAAAAAATATAGAAGCATACTGTCAAGCTAATCAAGCATGCCTCCTTAATGAGGGTCAGACTGAAATAAATGGCTCAACAGGCTGGAGAATTATACCTTAGGCATAAGGATGACACATATAAATCGTACGTCAAAATCAATGCATCTCAATCATGATTGCATTATAATGGAAAACATAAGATCTAATAATCATACAAAACGATATTTTATTATGGGTGTCGTGGCTCCAACTAAGAGCGTGGAGTAGTGATTACTAAAGATCAAAAGATGGAGTTCACATGTAATATTAAAGCCAAAAATGCCCTACTTGTTGGCCTTACTGAATCAGAAAAGTAATGGATTGCATAACTGCCAAAGCTATCTAGAACAAGATGAATAGCTACTATGAAGGTGACAACAAGATAAAGCAATCTAACTTCAAGGATTTAGAAGGAAATTCGATTCGTTGAAGATGCATGATGATGAAGATATTGCAAAGCACTTTTTAAGAGTTGATGACTTTGTGAACACCATAAGAGGCCTTGATGAGAAATTGGAAGAATTTGTGGTAGTTTAAAAGGTGTTGATATCTCTTCCTAGGACATTTAATACCAAGGTTTCATCCATTGAAAAGATGACCAATATGAATACTCTCACTCTAGATCAACTACTTGGCACACTTTCTGCTTATGAGATGAGAATTTCAAATGGCAATCCTGTAGCAAAAGAATCAACCTTTAAAGCAGATACGAAGCCCAATGAAGAGCACGATGATTCATGTTATGAATCATATGAAGAAGAAGCCAGGTTTGTGAGGAAGATCAAGAGAGGCTCATGAAAATATAAAGGTAATTTACTTTTTAAGTGTTTTAATTGTGGCAAAGTTGGTCACTATGCTTCAAAGTGTCTTGAAAAGAAGAAGGACTATGACCCAAGAGAAAAATTCAGGAAAGTGAAAAAAGAGAGAAAGAATGCTAAGAAGAGGAGTCTCTACATTCAAGAAGCTAGCTCCTCTGAAAGTGGAGTTAGCCAATCCTTATATGAGGATAGAGATGATGAAAGTCAAAAAGAATTCATGCTTATGGCTATAGACAATATGCAAGTTTAAGCCATTAATTCTGATGAAGAAGATGTTGAACTAGGTATAGAAGGAGATGTGGTAAGGGCACTTGAAGAAATAGACAGGCTAATAAAGAAAAATAAATCTCAGAATGAGTCACTTATCAACGAAAAGGATAAATTTGTTGAACAATTGCTTCTGCAAATTGAATGTAACAACTCCTGGTTGATTTTCTATGTAAATCAAACAAGATCAAGGTCATGGGACACATATTCCAAGTTGAATGTTGGGAAAAATACTTTAGTGGGCATCAATTGTGATTAATTAATGGTTATGTAAATTGGAAAAGGTATTGACAAAGACAAAGAGGTAATAAATGACATTTAATTATGAAAATAAAGGAAAATAGGAGAAAATGAAGGTGAAGAGACACAGATTTGCATGCAAATGAAATTAGAGGAAATATGAACGCAAATGAAGAAAATATAGTCTTCAATGATAAAAAAGGCTTCTGAGGATCAATTCACAATTTTTTTCTTTAATTGAGCTTTTGTCAATTCCGTTTTGGAGCTATCATTTCATTTTCTCACTCTCTCATACTCTTGCACACTTAGAGCATGCTTGGAGCACTCTAGTATTCACTTGGATTTAGAGAAAGAAGACAAAGGAAAGCAGGGAGCACAAGGAAACAGTTGGATTGCTTTGCAGGTAATAGGTTGCATGTGTGATTTCCTTGTTGATTTGTAGATGCATGGTATATGCAAGTGATTCCATGGTTATGTGTTGTCATTGGCATGGATATTTTCCTGGATTGACAATGGTTTTAGCCTTCCCTTTCCATTTCCTATATATCCATGGTGGTGTGCATTTTTCCCCTTGTTTTTGTTATTGGTGCTCAGGTTCCCGATCGCTGTGGGGTGGAAAAAACGCTCTGGAACCTCTGGAACAGTTTGGGTTGAGTTACCAGTTCCTCGAGACGTAGGTTGGGACAAACTCTTTGGGACCCTTGGTGGGTTAATTTACTAGTTCCTAGAGTCACAGTCAGAACAAACTCTCTAGAGCCTTGAAAGGTTGTGTGTCGAGTTACTAGTTTCTGGAGCTCTGGAAAACTTGGGTAAACACTAATCTGGTTGGTGTTCATGATTTCCAGACTTTAGAGGTGGAATCACTATGGTTGAGGGTTGATGTGGTTTGTCCTCTCGAAGCGTTGGTTCATTTTGTTTTGGTTTATTCCATGAGATCCCACATTCATGCTTGGAATATGGCACAGGGGTGATTGGTTGAAAGAGAGAGTTTCTTTAGCCCAATCTATGGTTGGGTGGTATGTGAAATCCCTGACTTGGTTGGCATTTTCATATGTTAATAAGAGTTATTTTACCATTGTGATTTATGAGCACTTGTACTAGTTATCATGTTGACATTATGGTTGATTTGCCATGGTTTCTATGCTAGTTATTTGCTAGTTATATGTTGGTTATATGATGTATGGTATATATGGATCTTGTCATGATTTTCTAAGTTATCTAATGGTTAATGAATGTATGGAATAAGAAGTGTTGTTGCAGTGACCTAGAGAGGGTTTGGAGCCTTCTTGGTGATTTTCATATGAAGACTATCAGTTTATGATTTGTTGACGGTGTTGGACCCGCCAACATGTAAGGGGATCTCCCCGATAAGAAGTCCCAATTAGACCTCAGACCGTTTGGTGTAGGAGTCACAACAGTGGGTCGTACGGTAGTGCCTTGACCGTGATTTCACACAGAGGCAAGTAAGATGTCCCGGTTGGTAGCAAGGGTGTGACAACTGTAGTAAGTCAAGGAAGGTGCATGAGAGGTTCTAACACACTAAGGGTGAGGTGATTGCACCCCTTGGAAACCTGTAATAGTACACGTCTTGGAAGGGAACAAATGAGAAAAGATGCATCACAAGCTGGAAATAAAGTTAGCGAGCAACCCAAAGTGATGGTTAAACCAACAACACATTTCAAAAAGATTTATACATACTTATACAGAATAGTCCATATGTGCATGCGTGAACCAACAAATACATATATCATTTAGAGTAAACCAGATAGCATATAATACAATACAACATATGAATGAAACGTGTTTGCTATGTTATATTAAAAAGTGTAAGTTCTAGCCATACAATACATCCATGTCTAACCACTAGTTCTAACAGCAGAATGTTACAACCACAACCGCCTACTCCTCCAAAGAGATATATTATCTTTGCGTAGTGGAGGAGCCAAGGCTTGTTACAATATTTTCCAAGCTCTCTCCAAGATAGTCTTATCGGAAGCTTGGCTGACCAAAAGCCTTTAGAATGAGTTATGAAGTTCTATTTATAGCAAAGGGTGGGGTGACCCTTGACATTCCCCTTTGTGACAGTTCATTTACCCTCATGACTCTTCATCTACTCTATGATTGTTACATCCAACTATCGACACTTGAACTTCCACTTGACAAGACATTACATTACAATGCATATGTGCCCATGTGAGACAAAATGGCTTGAGCAATCCATGCAAGACATCAATGACACTCAGTCCATTGTGGTGAGACCAACTCTTTGACATGCTTGTGATGGTGAAGGTGGTGAGTTGATGCCAAGCTTGGTCATTCGTGATGGTGTGCATGAGCTCCATGGTGACATCTTGTTGAAGTGAACCCTTGCCTCCATTGCATCCAGGTGCATTGGTATGGCTCCTCCATCCAACTCGTCTGCTAGCATGCGCATGGTCTTCTTGGGTGCGATCGAACCAACACCACACTAATTCATAGTGTCTGCATTGATCTTCCAGTGTGTGTTGGTGGTCATGCGCATCAACTGTCAATTGCATGTTCATCTCCAGTCAGACTTGCTTCTTGTCTTTGCCTCGGTGAGTGTTCTTAATGGGTGGGATTGCATGAGTGCACACAATAACATGCATGCTGCTGAATTCCCTTTCATGATCAACAACACTGCTCATCATGTCTGCTTCGTGCTAGCTGCTGGGATGGATCTATAACTTGTACAGGCGTAGTTTCATCCATGAGTGCATGTTGTGCCCCCTGTTGTACCTATTCCTGTTGCAACTCATTCTCTCATTTATGCAACTCATGTTCTTCCTTGAGTTTTTGCTTCAGTACATGCAATTCCTTCTCTGTTCCGTTCTCTTCCTTTGCGCGATATTCAGGTTGCGTTGTCACCTCATAGCATCACTCTCCAAAGTTGCTTTCATCACAAGTGGATTTGCTTGAGCTTGCAACTTTATTCTGCCTCTGTGTTGTCAACAACCTTTGTCTTGCATTCGTTGCATCCGATATGTTGCCTTCAGCTGTTGTTCATGGTGTTGATTGTTGTGATGTTGCTGACGTCATATCTTGATGCCCTTGTCTACGAAAAACTTGATGTCTTCGTGGGTAGTCAAGTTCATAGACACTTGACCGACTGCATCCCTAAGTGTGCTCTGAACAGTGTCTTCGACTCTGATCTCCTAGAAACCATTGTAACTGTACTGCTGAGAGGCAGATAAACACTCGCAATACCTGAAGACATGGAAACACTCATGGCAATCAATCTGTCAGTCGAAAACCAAAACGAACTTAAGAACTTACTTGAAACATACCAATGTGACTGATCATGAAGGTCACGCAATTTCCACCGGGAGGTCGAGAGATTGACTGCCAAAACTACGTAAGGCATAGTCCAAGCTATCAGGAGGCTGACTGACTGCTAGAACTATGCAATGCACAGTCCAACTTGGCCTGCTAAGGACTGAAACTGCACAATGCGCAATTTCAATCAGCAGTGACATGCAACCAACAAACTGCATTTTGCAGTTTCTGGGGCCAACAGGACACTACCTCTAAGAATTGCGCAATGCAAGCCTGGAGGTCAGTGCCTGGCTAGACTTGTGCAATTTTTGGAGGGAAGGCAGAGTCTTCACTTTCGGAAATGCGCAGTGCTAGCTGGGCAAGGCACGGTCCTGGCCAAGGCAGCCCAATCCGGTCGACGGGTGACTGAAAACATGAGAAGTTTGAATGCATGGTGAGATGAGTGCAAATGAGAGTGAATGATCATTCATGAAAAAAACAAGTGCAGGATTCAGAAAACAGGAAATCATGCATGTGTGTGAAGCGAATCGCCGCAACAGTGACCCTCCATGCAAAACAGTTCCATGCATGCGACAATAGTGAGATGCAAACAAAAACTGAACAGTGCTAGTATAAGCTAGTATGCATGCAAATGACAACAAGTGCTCATTGAAATCAAGCAAACAACATTCATATTAAGTGAAACACAAAAAGCGCCAGAAGTGCAGCGCAAGTCATGAGCAGCCGGCTTACCCCAAGACATATGAGCTGGATGTGTCGATGACTCCTAGATGCAATGTGGGATGCCAAATCTACAAGTTCGATGTGAGGAATGAGCTTTGCAGCGTCCAATTGATGAGTTTTGATAAGATCGAGGTTGTGAGGCGCATGCCACAAATCTACGAAAAGCGACACTGAGCGAGAGGTTTCTGAGATTATCCTTGCATGTAACCTCCAACTGCTAAAAATAGATCCCTGAATCAAGGGATTCCTTTGCATGCTGCCTTGGGAGGATCATCCCATGCATGCAAATCAGTTTTGCTCAGTCCCGGAGGGAAATGGTCAACTCAACTGCACATGCAATAGTCTGCTCAGCTAGGAGGAGAAAATGCATATTTCTGGGAGGGAGCTGGGTTGGCTTCCTAGAGGGATTGCACAATTCCTGGGCAAAGCAGCTGACTGCTTCCCAAAATTGCGCAATTTCTGGGCAAAGCATCTAACTGCTACCTAGAATTGCGAAATTTTTGGGCTGAGCAGCCTTGCTTGGAGGAATTGCACAATTTTCTCGGTGAACAGTGACAGGCATAATTGCGCAATTCTAGAGCCCAGTGGGCTGCCAGACAAAATTGCACAATTTCTAGAGGGAAGGTTTGTTTCCCTCCATAATTGTACAACTTCTTGAGGGAGTTTCTCAGCGTGCAGCTGGAACAAGTCTGATGAAACATCTTGTGAGGGGGATGCAATAAGCTTTGATGGACAGGTTGTCATTATACAAGAAAATCACTGAAGCTTGTGTACTTGACAAGACAAGACATGCTGTTGTGAAAGGTTGGTAGGGAGGCTCCAAAATGAAGCTAAGGCAAAATTTTGGAGGGTGGTTGTAGCTGCTACAACATGATCATATATGCATCCATGGCCTGTAACTTACATGTTTTCCATATGTTTGACGAAATGTCTGTTATGGATTAGGCATTTTTGGGTCAATTTATTGCTTGATTTTTGATTGGGTAGCTTTGTTATTAGATTTGATTGCATTCTATAAAGTTTCAGACAATTATGGGCAGTGGTCTGGAGGCTAGCCTGAAAAGGTGGCACAGATCCTAGAATTGCATGCTCATAACTGAAGATTTTATGCCATTACCGCATGGAAGCAAGCCTATGCATGCGGTTGGAGGCCGATAACCACACCCTTGCCTTGTTATGCACATGGTTGGGGTGCTAGTCAAAAAGAGTTTCCAGCTCAGGGATTGATCACCTAGGGTGGTTGTCCAGATCCTAAGTGATTTGTAGTCCTTGTAGGATGTAAGTATGTGTTTAGTTTGTAAGCCCCACTTCCTTAACTAGAACTTAGAGGTTGGGTCATGTCATAGTGACACTCGTCTCATGTTTACCCTGGTGAGCTTGTGAATGTGGGTAAATGTGGGAGGAGGCATTTTATAGGGTGGTTTCAAAGCTTCTAGTTTCAAACACTTAGACTGGATGGGCTAGATGTGATTGTTATGTATGCATGCATGATTATCTATGTGTTCATCATGCATGCATGTTGGTTATTTCTCATGATGGTCATTGTTGTCATTTGTATCATCATGTTGATGTTGAATATATATATATATATATATCATGCTAATATGGACTCATTTGTGTAGACAAGATAGCCTCCCCTGAAACACACTAAGGTATATTTGATTATTTTTATTTTTGGTTTATCTAACATGGTATGTTTGTAGGAAGAAGAAGATAAGAGATGATGAGCATAATGGTGGATTACAATTCGTGTGACTCTCCTTATAGATCAACTGAAAACAAGGAGAAGAGTACTCTCTTGACATAACAGATACCTTGAGAAGTTTAAAGGAAGAGATCAGAATTTGTAAGGCAGATAATGACAGGATAATTTAGTTGCAAGAAAGAATTTCTGGAGCTCAGGAAAATAACAGACACACATGAAATAGTAGTTGAAGTTGTCAAATCAAGTCTACAGGCATAGGTGAAATAGTAGTTGAAGTTGTGAGAACAGACAATAATGTTTATGTTCTAAAAGAGAAATAAGAGAGGTGGTTCTTATCAAAGATTGATTATATTTGGTTGTGGCATAGGAGACTTGGAGATATGAACTTTGATCAGATAGTCAAACAAAGAAAGAAGAATGTTGTCAAGGATCTACCCAGGCTGTCAAAACTAGAGAATACGATTTGCAAATATCGTTAATTGGGTAAGAAAACTAGAGTGACATTCAATTCTAATGAGAGATCATCATCAAATCCATTGCATCTAGTACATATGGACTTGTGTGGAACCTCAAGAACCCAATCACCCACAGGTAAATTGTATTTCATGCTTATAATTGATGATTTTAGCAGGACGACATGGGTTTCTTTTCTTAGAGAAAAATATAAAGCTTTTGAGATGTTCAAAGATTTGAAAGCTATGGCTGAAAACGAAACTAATTATAAATTCAAAAGCATAAGATCTGATGATGGAGGTGAAAGTACTTCAAAAGAGTTTGATGACTTTTGAAAAAAACATGGCCTCAAAAGGTAGTTCACTATAGCATAAAATCCACAATAGAATGGCATAGTAGAGAGAAAAATATATATATACAAAAATTAGCTAGAGCTATGATGGATGAAAGGAAAGTTAAACAAATGTTTTTGGCTAAAGCCATTCACACAGTAGTGGTGATACTCAACAAAGCTCATTTTAGACCAAATAGTGACAAAACTCCCTATGAGATTTGGTATGGCAGACCTACAACTTTCAAGCATTTTTGAGTTTTTGGTAGCAAGTGTTACATTAAGAGGAATGATGACAAGCTTGGTAAGTTCGATGCAAGGGATGATGAAGGTATTTTTCTTGGATATTCTCAAAGAAACAAAGGATATAGATGTTATAATAATAATACCAAGAAGATTGTTGATTGTATTGATGTCAAAGTGGATGAATATGTTGAATTTGAAGACAAACAACCAAAAAATATCAACTATAATGAACTAGTAAAAAATAATGAGGAGGACCATGAGCCACTTTTAGCAAAACAAAATGAAGACCCTTCTAGTCCTCAAGCCAAATATCCTTCAAGGTATGTGCAAAAATATCACCCAACTGACCAAATTATTGGTGATTTAAAAATAGGTGTTCATACAAGAAGGAAGTTTCTCAATCCCCCTGCATAAGAACATGTAGCCTTGTTGTCCATGGAGGAACCAAATGATGTTTCACAAGCTAGTCAAAATGAAAATTGGTTAAAATCTATGCATGAAGAATTGAACCAAATTGAGAAAAATCAGACATGGGAGCTTGTACCAAGACCAACAAACAAGAATGTTATTGGCACTAAGTGGGTCTTCATAAATAAGTTAAATGACCGTGGTGAAGTGGTGAGAAATAAAGAAAGATTGGTATGCAAAGGTTATGCTCAAATTGAAGGGCTGTATTTTGATGAAATGTTTTCTCCAATTGCTAGATTAGAGGCAATTTGAATGTTTCTAGCATTTTCCTATTTCAAGAAGTTCAAAATATATCAAATGGATGTCAAATTTTCCTTTCTAAATGGAGAATTATAGGAAGAAGTTTACATAGAACAACCAGATGTTTTTCAACTGATAGATCAACCTGATTATGTTTGCAAACTTAAGAATGCCTTGTACAGTCTCAAGCAAGCCCCTCAGGCTTGGTATTCCAAGTTGGACAACTACTTACTCAAGTGTGGTTTCAAAAGAGGTTTCAACAAGAATTTATATGTCAAATCTAATGACGAGAAACTCATATTGGTGGTTGTGTATGTTGATGATATTATTTTTTCCAGTGATTCAGAGATTTTATTAACATGTCAATTTGTAGTAGATATGAAGGTAGAGTTTGAGATGTATATTCTTGGAGAAATTTCTTATTTCCTTGGATTGCAGATTTCCCAAACTCTCAAATGGATTTTTATCTCACAAGGTAAATATCTCAATGAAGTAGTGAAGAATTTTGGCATGGAGGAATGCTTTTTAGTGAGCACACCAATGGTTACATGTTGCAAGATTAACAAGACTGATGAATCACTAGAAGTGGACCAGACTATACAAATCTATCATTGGCAACTTATTAGATTTGACAGCTTCAAGACCAGACATTATGAAGGAAATTCGTATTGTTGGAATATTTCAAGCATCCTCTAGATAAATCCATCTTCTAGAAGCCAAGAGCATTCTCAGATATCTCATAGTCACAATGGATTATGGACTATGGTACCCAAGAGGTAAAGATTTTTCACTAACTATTTATACTGATGTTGATTGGGTAGGTGATGTAGATGATTGAAATAAAACTAGTGGTGGTGCATTCTTTCTTAGAGAATGTCTAGTTTCATGGTTGAGAAAGAAGCAAGCTTCCATCTCTTTATCTATAGCTGAAGTAGAATATATTGCAATAACTTCTTATTGCACTCAAATATTGTGGATGAAGTGGACCTTGCAATATGTACAAGTGTTTTATGATCAACCTATTCCTATTATTTGTGACAACACAAGTGTCATCAACATGTCAAAGAATCATGTTTTTCACTCAAATACAAACATATTCCAATCAAGTACCATTTTTTGAGAGAGAGAGAGAGTTGCAAATCAGATTGTGAAGTTGGAGTATGTACCTAAAAAAGAGCAGTTTGCTGATATTTTCAGCAAACCACTCCCAAGAGATTAGTTTGAGTATTTAAGGAAAATATTGGGAGTTGTTCCTCTTGCCTCCATTCATTAGATCTTCCTTCAAGAAGAAGAAAGATAGTTGGTATACCTTCAACATATCAAGATGAAGCTTCCAGGTCCAAGTTGCAGGGGCAGTCCATAGTGTCTTTGCCTTTGATGTCAAAGGGGGAGGTTTCTTGGTGATCAAACAAAAGAAAGAATTCTTGGAGGAGTCATGGTGCATAAGAACTTCACAGTAGCAACCCAGCACAAGAGAAGTGTATCACAAGGGGAGCAGCATCCAAAGGAAAGACTTGAGCACAAGCATATTTGGTTTGTCCTCATGATGATGATTTGTTTGATCTAGGTGTTTCCATCCATTCCAAAGGGAGAGAATGTTAGAAATGTATTGTCATTGATCGAAAATCATGGCAAAAGTTGGAAAAAGGATGACATAAGATGACTGCAAGATGAGTAGAGTATGGTGAAATGGTGCAGAGACTATGAAGTCATTTATAGTGTAGTAAATCACCTAAGGAGCATATGGAACCTAAGTAGATGGATAGATCTCTGAAAGAGATTTCGAATGGTATGTGGAAGACTAAAAATTGCCTATTGGATCACAAGTTAGATCTATTGAAAGTTGAGGACTCTAATTCAAATGAACAGAGCTAATGTTGGTTGGAGGACCTTTGGAGTGTGTTAGTTTGGAATTTTTCCAAACACAACAGAGCACATAGTGGATAAGCCAAACAAATCTTTGGGTAGACGTGGAGCAGACACCAAATCACAACGGGAAGTGTTCTATTAGTCATTGGTGGAGACCCCTATACAACTCATACTGATTAGATCAATCCCGACAGATTTTCAAAGAGCACACATAAGATGGACCAAGATGACGCAATCCATATGGGTGGCTAGATTAAAATGGTGGACATATCCAGTGGTGGATCGTGCCTCATCTATCCCATTTGTGCATCAAGAGGAGTTTCAATGGGTCAACTAGCAAAGGATCTAACGCACAAGGGGGTGTCAGAATGGGCAGTTTGACCCATACCACCAATTGTCAGATCAATGACGGAGGTCGTATCTGAAACCCTCCCCCCTTAAACCACAAAACATGTTAAGGGTTTTTGGAATGGGTAGTTTGGCCAGTGCAAACCACAAATGGTTTTCGGAGCAAGGTCGGGTAATGTGGCGCAAGGGGAAGAAGCAGCGCAATGTTAAATAGAAGGTCAGGACCCTTAATTTTTATAAAAGAAAACTGGCACAAAACCAAGGCTCTAGGACTCTTTCTCTCCCTTATCTAATTGGACACATGGCAACATCTGGTTGGTGAAAGATGACGTCAGCATAGGTGATGTGGCAATATAGATTAGAGGACATGTGTCATGCATTTTTTGTGTTTTTGGGTACCCGTGGGCCATTTTCGGGTGACACGTGGACCACTCACAAAGCACCACGTGGCACTGATGATGATAGCATGACATCATCCCAATGGTTTAATCCTAGAGGGCTTTGAAGTGCACAAAGGAAGAACCAACCAAATGACTAGGCATTGGACTGGAACATTAGGTGCTAGAGCCAACTCAACCTGGGTTGGAGGCTAATTTTCTTGCAGGTGCAACAGGGGACCCACCAAGACAACTCATCCATGAAGGAAAACCCTATAAGTTTTTTTTAAAGGTGCACAAGGAACTAGCAGGCTGACGAGGCATGGGACATGTCAGCATGGACAACTGAGTAGCGGAAACGAATCAGAGAAGAGAAAAATGTGGCCCCACAAGACATGTCATCCCTACAGATTGACCCAGCAAGGAATCAGAGTGCGCATAAAAAAAATGGTGGGCTGATAGGGTCGGGACACAACGACAATACATAGTGGCAACAACTACCAATGAGAAGGCAGCAGGCAGACCCACTGATATCTCATCCCGCACAAAGGACCTGGAAGAAATTAAGGGCGCAAAAAGGGAAGCATCAAGATAAAGACGCCAAGAGCCAAGCACTAGCACTTGGTCCCGAGAAATAAGAAGACTAGGAAATCTGAGAAATATAAGCCCTTAGGGCTTAAATGTAAAGGGCCCGTGGTTAAGCGCTTAGGGACTAAGGCCAAGGTCACAATGCGTAGTCTTATGGGCAGAAAAAGGATTAGTGGACTTGCGCCAGGGGCTTAAAGGAGATATTCAGTGGCATGGACAAATTAAGATGCAGTTTTGGCAGTAAAGTCAAAGTTAGAGCCTGCTAACAATAGAAAGTCTCAGCTAAACCCTGGTAAAGTTCCAAAATTGACTGTTTGGGCTAAAATTAACAGAAAAACTCATAGATTGAGTTCCAAAACAACATATCAAAGCATGATAACTTGAATAGAACATCCAAAAGACTTAGTGAAACTTGACAAAGCTGAAAATAAGTGATTCATGCAAGGATTGAAGTGTACATAAACTAAAAAGCAAAGAAGCTAAAAATATTAGTTAAATTTCTTTATAAGCAGAATTGATCAAGGAATTCAAAGGAAGAGGGTGGATGCATTGTGGTGTGTGTGAGTTGGACTAATGTTGGTGTGGATGGTGGATTTATTAGTAATTAGAGATTACTAAAGGTGTTTTGGTGAGTGTTTGAAGAGAAAAATTGTTTTATTTTGTGGCATTCATGGTTCTAGTTTGAAAATGGATGAAAGATGAATAATTGATGTCAAGCAAGTTGTATCTTGTAGATCAAGGGTTGTCGCTCCTTCCAGTAGGTGTTGGTAAATATTTTGGGATTGTAGATCCATTTGCTTGTAACTAATAAATATGGGAGTTATAACTTCCTATTGGTTGTAGCCAGAGAAATTTGTAAAAGCAAGTTGTAGCTTGCCTTGTGAAGGAATTGAAGTAAAGTTTGAAGAATATTTGTGTGTTATTTTTTTTGTTCATGTTGGTTCATGTCATGCCCATATGAAAACATTGAAGCTTTTTATGGTGTCCTAATATTGTTACAAGTGAAAGAAAGTTTTTAAAATTTTGGCAATATTGATTCACCCCCCCAATCAGTATTGTATTGGTTTCTAACATGTAGTTGGTTCTTTATGATAGTAAGTTCTATGTGCGACAGTGGGCTATGTAATTGGCTCTCCCATTCTTGCAAAAATGTACAATGGAGTGATTCCTCTCAGGGGCTTGCGAGGTCTCTCAGTCTATGCAGGGAAGTGGTAGTTATTGAGTTAATGGCCGCTTCAATAACCTGGAAGTCAAAGACCGTGGGTGATTCATCTAGCAAGTCTATTTTATTTAACTAAGCTCTATTATTATTTTGTTTCCTTTGTTCCCTGAGGCGAAATCTTCATTTTCCCTAGTAATTTTATGCTCTCAGTTGATTGTTATCTCTCTTTGGAATCTCCCCCTGCCCCTGGCTTGATTCATTTGGTTAGTCCTCAACCCTGTGAATCCTCATGGAAGCCCTGAAGCTTGGTTGGCCTCTCATGACATCTTCCCTCCTTTCGGTTTAATTATATTCGCTTAGCACCCACCAGCGTCTCTTGCACTCCCTTTGAAAACTGTATCATCCTCCCTATAAATTCCTTGATCTTAGCTTTTGCTGTCACTTGGACCCCCCTTCCACATCATCAATCATGCTGACTGGGAAAGGAAACTCAACTATTGTTGGAGGCATCAATGCTTGTAAAGAATGTAGTCAACAAATAGAAGCTCTTCAACTGGAGAATATGGACATCAATTAGAAACTTCATCAACAGATGAATTCTCTCATCTTTCTCATGGAGGAAATTCAGTCCCTGAAGGACAAGCTATCCCGTCAGGAAGATGAAATTGATGCACTTCAGCGGTAGATTTAGGACCTAAAGCAACCACCTCAAGCAACAAAGAACCAAAACATCACCAACAATGCTTCGAGCCCTCCCAAAGGAAATTTGCAATTAGATCTTAACAAGCCTCTAGACAAGGCTTTCTTTCTCCTTTATTAATGGTTTCCTATTGTAAATGTGTCCTTCTGCTCGAACAATTTTTTAAGGTCTATGCATGTCAATTTGTTGTAGTAGTATGTTTCCAACATAGTCTTTTTGGTACACTAGACAGTGCCTCCTTGGAGAATCCTATCAAAGAAGGTGCAATTTATTGAATCTCCCATGTATTTGTTGCATTCGGGTGTAGATTTTAATACAACCTCTACTCACTTTTGTTTTAAAAAAATGTTTCCTTATTTTGATGTTTTTAAAATATTTTTCTTTCCAATTTTTTTTTTTCCAATTTCGAGTGATGTATCAAGAATAAAATATTATAAATTTTATTTTCTCATTATATTTTTTCAATATTATTTAAAACACACACACATACTAATTTTAATTTGTTTTGTTATTTTTGTAATTAAAGTGACTTTTTTAAATATGATAAAATTATTTTTCATTTTTGTTTTAAAATAGCAACTTATAAATTTAATATTTTGTCTGGGAAAACCACATCAAGGAATATATCTTTGAGAATACATGGACCAAGACCTATGTCCATGAAATTCCAAACTGCAACTGGTACTTCCAGAAATGCTAGCCAACAAAAGTCTAACACACTTGAAAACGATTAAGTGATTGAAGTCTCAAAAGAATTCAAAAAGGTTAAAGAGTGGAAATATGCACCGACTGAAAACAAAATGGGGCATTATTGGTTTGTGAAAGACAAACTAATCAACAATGTCTAACAAATATTTGTATAATGTGTTTGAGCTTGAATATGTGGAAGCTACTTATGAGTTTTGTGGGTTGTTACAAGATATATGTGTGGTGTTGGATAAAAAAAAACAAATATAATATGTATGAAGGTCTTATAGAATTATGTGCATATATCATGCAAGACATTTAGGAAGGAAAAGTAAGTTTGTTTATTTTTATTAATGTATCATGTATTATTACAATACCAAGATATTTTTTAAGACTTATCTAATACCAAAATGTTATATTTTATTTTAACATGATTTTGTAATTCAACTTTCAAAAATGATAGTTGGGATATATTTTACAAAGAAAGAGATCACAGAAGTCATAAACAACTTTCATATTTATAGGGCACAAGATACAAGGAATTATAAACAAAAAGAAGTAGATGTTGAAGTTGCAAGAGTAGAGACACAAACAAGAAAAAAGAAAGAAAAATCATCGGTCTTAATAAGGCCAAGAAGGTAACATACATGTGGAGACTCTAGATGAAGATGATGTCAACATTGTTTCCAATGAGGTTACCATTATTGCTCAATAGAAAAAGAAACAAGAGAAATGCAAAAGGACTATGCCCAAGGATGATGTCATTCCTATTAATCAAGAAGAAATTGTTGACTTAGATAAAACTCCCTTAATTCATAAAAGGAGGAAATCTAATGATGGTGATGAAGAAACCATGATTAGTTCCGAAATTCATAGTGAAAGTTATAAAGGTAGTGGGGAAATCATAACACCAAGTATTGATCTAGAGGATGGTGTTATCAATAGAATATAAAATTTCGTTCGAAATCGATTGAGGAATACAAAATTGGTTGATGGGGGCCATACATTTCAGTTGAGTGTGATGCAATTTGATAGACCCATAGAAGGGTGGGAAAAATACCAAACTAGAAGGACACACTAATTTCATATTCACAACTTGAAATTGTTGATTAGGTATGATCCATATGCACATGTGGTTAACTATGTGGTTCTTGTTAACCCAGTGGAGGTTTCTAGTAAGGATGTATTTGACATATCAAAATGATTTGATTCTAAATATTATGTGAATAGAGGAAACCGTTTTGTAGAGGCTAAATAACAATTAATGGAAGGGTATCCTAATAACCCCATTTTTGAAACAATCAAATGTATCATTTATGCCAGTTTAATAGATGCAAAACAAAAGTTATTGGCATGGGATCATAACACAAATTAATGAGTATAGGATGTCTATGTCTTTCATTCAAAGGGTGAGGTTTGTACATAATGTAATTCAAGAACTATGTGATGGGGACAAATCAAAGGTTGATGCAAAACTTTGAAAACAATGTTCAAACAAGCTTCCCAGTTGTTGAGGAAAATGCAATAGCAAAACTTTGCAAAGTAAGTGATTAATTCAAAGTTGTAGATAATTATTTTTAGTTGGGATTTAAAACTCGTGGACATGGAATTTTTTAGATGAGATCTTCAACATGTGGGAGAACATTGGTATAAAAAATCAGAAGGTTATAAGGTCCAAACAGAGAACATGTAGCACCAATAAAGTAGGTTTTTAAATTAAGAATCTATCAGATGAGTATGACTATAACACCATGGAGATTGATGCAAGGAGTGAAGGATGAAACACTTTTCATAAAAATATTATCATGTGGAAGGTTGGGACAACTCTAGTTGGAAAAAATATCCTGTGAATTTAAAAATTAAGTTTGTTGAGTTATTTTTATTTATGTTAGGATTAGAAATTCATTTTTCATTTTAACATATTATTTTTTAAGCACTTTATTAGGAATACCATTATCACATTATTTATTATGTTCATTTAATCATAAGGTTTATATGATGATACAAGAATAAATGGTTAAAATATTGAATGAAAAGAATTGGGATGTTGTTAAACATAACTATCTAGATTCAAGCTCTATAGTAACATTAAAACATATTTTTGTTGCATTAAGATATGTATGTGGATTTTATATTCATTTTATTCATTTTGAGGTTTTGTTTTGTTTTGTTTTTTGTTTTAAGTTCAAGATATATAATATATATTTGTATGTTTCATTAAAAATGTTGATGAGTACAAACTGAGTGCTAATGATCTTCAAAAGTTATATCCAAAAAACAAAGTTTGAAAGACAAAGAAGAAACATCTTGAAAATGCCGAACTTGATGACACCCTTGATCACTACATTTGAAATGGGCTCAACATTGTCCAATGTAAAGTAATAAGTTTTAATTGTGAAAAAAATGCAGATCCCACATTAGAGAAATTTTGAGGTCTAAAATGGGCCTCAAACAAAAATGTACAACCAAAATCATCTTTATAAGAACCACTAGGATTAAAGATGATGATGTCAACCATGGGCGATGATTCACCATTTTTGGAGTAAAAAAAAAAAAAAACTACTATTTCAACTCGTACTTTCAAATGATCTCTCTACGGTTTTACTCAATTTCGAGCGAGAGCATTCGTTGGATGCGGAATTTAATTCCTCATCCAAGGAGTGTTAGGATATTCCGACACATAAGAAATAGTTAAGTATAACTTGGTCTAGTGTAGAGTTAGGTAAAGTGTGTTTCTTTCCTATGTACTTTTGTAACTTACAATCTGACGGTCACGATATGTTCTAGACATGAAGTGATCCGACGGTTCATTATCTCCTCGGTATTACCAACACTTGATCCGTCGCTTAACACCCAATTGGTCCATGATATCTATTTAAAGAGCATGGAGGGTCATTTGTAGGGTAACTGTTCATGAGAGAAGCTTATGTAAATTTTCATTCTTTTATTAATAAATTGCCTGAAGTGGTTGCGTTGGCTCAGGCCGTGGACTGTTTCTCTCTTTGAGGGTTTTAACCACGTCAAGAATACTGGTGTATTGATCTGTGATCTGTTTGTGAGCGGTGTCCTTTGGTGTTTTGTCTGAGGAACTTACCCTGTACATTCCTACATGGTATCAAAGTTATTTGAGGGCCGCATCTGTTGGTGATCCAAATCCGAAGCCAGTACAACTGCATCCGATTGTCGTTTGTTAGATCTACTGTTTCTAACTGCTTTTGCGCCAAGAGGACTGCTCTATTGTGTTAGGAGAATTTGTTCCAGTGAGGAACCCCTTTCATTTCACGTGAAAAGGTTCCTGATAGCCCTAACTACGTCATTTTTAAGATCTGGAGGTATACAGTGTTTATTTGCAATTTTTATTTATTTTCTCTCTGTTTATTTCAGTTTATTTATCTCTTTGTTTTTTATTACCGGAACTATACCTTTCATTTATGTGTATGATCTTTGCCATGCGACTCTATGCGATCTGGGCAACAAAAAAAAAAAAGAAGGAAGGATTTTTCTCATGCGTATGCTCTTTTCCGCCACGCTTTAGTGTGATCTCGGAAAATCGAAAACGTTGAAGAAAATATTTAGTTTCCAGCTAAAACTAACTTCAAGCCATAAGGTTTGGCTTTTTTTTTTGGTATGTCCATGTTGGGTTTTGTGGTTTTTGTTTTGTAGGCAAAAAAGAGTTTTTTCAAGTAAGCACACATCCTTCCTCTTTTCCAAAAAATATTAATCTTTTAAACTAGCTCACTTGGTCCAAAGTTACTTTATGAGAATAGAGGTCTTGAGTTCAAGTCTTCATTTTCTTTGAGTTGCTTTTTCAAAAAGCACATGTAACTTATATTTTAAAATTACTTTATGTAAAAGTGTTCTCACTCATTATAAAAGGTGAGTCACTTATAATTCTAATGTCTTTTTTATCTTTTATTTAAGTTACAATTTAGTGTGTGGCTCATAAAGTACCATTGTAAAAGTGACTTTCACTTATTTATAAAAGTGAGTCACATAATTATTATTATTTTTTTAAGTGAGTTAATTAGATTAAGTTTAAAAAGAGGCAGGGAGAGGTGGGGGGAGCGGTGGGCGGGGATTTTTTTAAATATAACGTTATCATTCATTTCCGCACATTCACGCACTTCATCGGCTTCTTCAACCACTTTTCTTCAAAAAGTCATAACTTATTTATTTGAAAGCTGTTTTTAGAGCCGTTTTTTTTAGTCAGCCTAATTTTTCGAGATCTTTCCATTGAAACATTTAGTTTCAGCGTCTATAGCTTCAGTTTATGTTAAAATGGAAAGTCCATACCAAGTTATTCTTGATAGCACCAACTACTTCCAATGGTGGTCCTACATTGTGGATTTACTTAGAAGTAAAGGTCTTTACAAAATAGCCTCAGGCCAAGAAACCAAACCTCAAGATGAAGATAAGGCAGCCAAATGGGAAAATAGGCAAGATCAAGCACGTGGGTTGATAGGGATGTCTATTTCTCCAAACCTTAGATTCCATATCGCAGAACTTGATACTCCTAATGAAGCAATGAAATAACTCACTAAAGTTTTGGAATTAAAAATGAAATTAGAGCCCATCAACTCAAAAATGAGTTGCTTACATTGGACCCCAATAATTTTTCTTCCATTGAAGATTTTTTGTCCAAGTTCAAGACCCTTAGACTTCTCTTGGAAGGTGTTAAGGTTAAGAAAGAAGATGGTAGCCTTATCTATTCCATTCTTGCTAATTTGGGACCAACTTACTCTGTGTTTGTTTCCACCTTCCATTCTACTAGAAAAACCTTTATTTCTCAAGGACAAGACTACAAGTCCCTCTCTTTTGATGCCTTTTGTGATTTTTTAATAAGAGAACAAGAAAAGATCTTATATCTTGGTCTTCTTAATCTTGGAAACTCTTCTAAGAAAGCCTTAGTCGTCCAAAAGAAACCAAATTCAAAGAATCCTAAGAAGCAATATCCTAAAAAGAATGGTCCTAAACCAAAGAAGGGTCCTAAGCAATTTCAGTCTCAAAAAGAAAAATCATTTCAGCAAAATGATAAGTCAAATAAAAACAAAGGGAAGAAGACTGATAGACATTGCCACTTTTGTAATCGAAATGGACATTTAGAATCCAAATACTTTAAGAAGATGGAAGCCCTGGAAGCAGCAATGAAGAAACATAACATCCATTTGGAGCACTCTTCAACTTTGACTTCATCTTCAGGAATAGCACTTTCTGCATGTGGTTGTCAAGCATCTTGGTCTGGTTATGCACTAAATGTATCTTCTTCTTCTCATTCTCATGAGTAGCTCATTGATTCTGGATCTTCTTATCACATGGCAAAAACAAAGCCATGTTTTCTTATTTAAATGATTGTGACACCAAAAATATATATGTTGGTGATGATAGATCTCTTAGTGTTGTAGGGACTGGAACTGTTCATCTAGACAATGGTCAATTTAATGATGTATTATGTGTTCCAACCTTATCCTGCAACCTTCTATCTGTATATCAAATAACTCATTCAGGTGAAGGTAAAATCATTGAATTTTCACCTCACGATGTTGTAATTAAGGACCTAAGAGATCCTAGACAGATTTTAGCTACTGGCATTGTTGATGATTCTACAAGGTTGTATAAGTTTAACAAATTCGGGTCATCATATCTTCCCTCGGTATTTGTTGCTTATAATGATGAAATGAACAAACTTCGGCATGAGTGATTTGGTCACTTAAACTATCGCTCCCTTCAGAATCTATGTAAAGAAAATATGGTGACAGGTCTTCCAATGGTATCTTGCAAAGATGGCGTTTGTTTTGGATGTTTACTCGGAAAACATCATCGGATAGTTTTGAAAAACGTGCCTCTTGGCATGCCTCAGCTCCTTTACAGCTTGTGCATAGTGATCTATGTGGTCCACTTCCAGTTGTTTCATTCTCTGGCTACAAGTATTTCTTAACTTTCATTGATGATTTCTCCAGACACACTTGGGTATACTTCTTCAAATTCAAGAGTGGAGTATTTAACATGTTCTTGGCCTTTAAGGCCTTTGTTGAAAAACAATCTGGACATCAAATTCTTAAGATAAGATCTGATAATGGCGGAGAATATGTTAACAACAAATTTGTCAACTTTTGCACTGAGAATGGAATTTAAATGCAACATATTGTTTCATATACTCCACAACAAAATGGTGTAACTGAAAGAAAGAATCACACCTTAAAGGAAATGGCTAATTGTATGCTTCAATCTAAAGGACTTAGTCTTAATTTTTGGGCAGAAGCAATTAACTATGCAAATTACATAGTAAATCACACTCCTACTAAGGTTTAAAGAATATCACTCCAGAAGAAGCATGGAGCTCACTTAAACCAGATGTAAGTCATTTTCGTGTTTTTGGAAGTGAAGCATGGGCCCATATTCTAGATGAGAAACATAAAGCTTTAGAACCTAAGAGTGAAAAATGTATTTTTGTTGGATATTCTGAAGATGTCAAAGGATATGGACTTATTCCACTTAAGTCCAAAAATGTTATCATTAGAAGAGATGTAAATTTTGTTGAAAATATATCAGCCTGCGAGCCTAGTTCAGCGGATGTGCCACCTCTCTCTATCCCTTCTACTTCTGAAAATATTTCTTCTTAAGATGATGACAGCGAGGATGACAATCCTCCACCACCTTCTCAGGATCCTCCTTTAGCTCCTCAACTTCCAAAATGGGTCTGTGCTACTTGGGATGCAGCAGGCGCTCTTGCCGGTGATCCTATAGATCAGCGATATACACGTTCTCAGTTCGATAGAGCCTCTTCTTTACTAGCTCAAGCTTCAGCGACTTATGATCCTGACATCTTTGCAGAAGCTTCAGGCCATCCAGATTGGGATGCAGCTATGAATGAATAATATCGTTCATTATTGGCAAATGATACATGGGATCTTGTTCCTCTTCCAAAGGGACGAAAACTTGTTGCAAATGGGTTTATAGAACCAAGTATGGACTAGATGGAAAAGTTGATAAACATAAAGCTCGTCTTGTTGCTAAGGGTTTTTCACAAGTTGGAGGCATTGACTATACTGAAACCTTCTCCCCTGTTGCCAAAATGAACTCTAACCGCCTTGTTCTTTCCCTTGCTACCTCTTTAAAATGGGAAGTCCATCAGATGGATGTTAAATTTGCCTTCTTGCATGGGTACTTACATGAAGAAATCTATATGGAACAACCTACTGGCTTTATACAAACAAACTCCAACCTTGTATGTCAGCTTAAGAAATCCTTTTATGGTCTCAAGCAAGCCCCTCGAGCTTGGTATGCCAAAATGGATAGCTTTCTTTTAGAAACTGACTTTTCTAGGTGTCATTTTGACAATACTGTCTACACCAAGAAAGTGGGCAAGTCTCTTATCATTCTTGTTCTTTATGTTGATGATCTTATCCTTACTGGTAGTGATTCCAACCTTATAAACCATGTGAAGTTCAGCCTTAAAAAGAAGTTTGAAATGACAGACTTAGGACACTTGCATTATTTTCTTGGTCTTCAAGTCTTGCAATCCAAGGAAGGTATTTCCCTTTCCCAGTCCAAGTATGCTTGTGATCTTCTACGCCATTTTCACATGGAAGACTGTAAGCCAACCCCTTCTCCCTTTCATTCTGGAGCCAAACTTTCAATCACTTGTACTTCCCCTAAAGTTGATGCTACCTTATACCGTCAACTTGTAGGAAACTTTTGTATCTGACCCATACTCGTCCTGACCTTTCCTTTATTGTTGGCCTTATTGCTCGTTTTATGCAAAACCCACATGAAAGTCATTGGAAAGCAGCTAAAAGAATACTTTGTTATGTTCGAGGTACAGTTCAGTTTGGGATTCATTACAGTGTAGAAGCATCTCCTCTAGTGTTTGGTTTCAGTGATTCTGATTGGGCTGGTGACCCTAATGAGATTGGGCTGATGACCCTAATGATCAGAAGTCTACTGCAAGTTATGTATTCACTCTTGGTTCAAGACCTATTACATGGGCTTGCAAGAAACAAAGTGCCATTTCTCTTTCTTCAACAAAAGCAGAGTATCGTGGTGCCATAGAAGCTAGTAAGGAAGCCTTGTGGCTTTGTCAGATCCTGTCAGAGTTTGGCTTTCAGCAGCAGCATCCGACTACACTTTGGTGTGATAATAAAAGTGCCATTTAACTATGCAAAGATCTAGTCCAACGTCAGCACAACAAACACATTGAACTGCACATGCACTTCATCAGAAAATTCATTCATGACCATGTTCTTGAAGTGCAATATTGTTCAACAGATGATCAAGTTGCAGACATCTTTACAAAGACTCTCACAGAGGTGAAGTTTACTAAACTTAGATTTATGGTTGGAGTTCAGGAAGTTGTCACTAAGGGGGGATAAGCTCTAATGCTTCCTTCCTTCTATTGTGTCATATTTGTACATCCTTCAATCCTATCCCAAGTTGTTCTTAAGGGGGGATGTTAGGATATTCTGACACATAGGAAATAGTTAAGTATAACTTGTTCTAGTGTAGAGTTAGGTAAAGTCTATTTCTTTACTATGTACTTTTGTAACTTACAATCTGACGGTTATGATATGTTCTAGACATGAAGTGATCCTGACAGTTCATTCTCTCCTTGGTATTACCGACACTTGATCCGTGGCTTAACACCTGATTGGTCCATGATCTCTATTTAAAGAGCATGGAAGGTCATTTGTAGGGTAACCTTACATGAGATAAGCTTATGTAAATTTTCATTCTTTTATTAATAAATTGCCTGAAGTGGCTGCATTGGCTTAGGTCGTGCATTGTTTCCCTCTTTGAGGGTTTTAACCATGTCAAGAATACTAGTGTATTGATCTGTGATCTATTTGTGAGCGGTGTCCTTTGGTGTTTTTCCTGAGGAACTTACCTTGTACATTCCTACAAGGAGTACCTATATTGCATACTTTCTATGGACCCTGCTACACGAAAAATGAGAAATACATGAAAAAACATTATTACAATCACATTTTTCATGTATTTCTCATTTTTCGTGTAGCAAGGTCCATCGAAAATATGCAACATTGGTACTTCTTGGATGAAGAATTAAATTATGCATCCAATGAGTGCTCCCACTCAAAATTTAAGTAAAACCATAGGGGGATAAGTTGAAAATACAAGTTGAAATTTTATTTTTCCTATTTTCCTTCTAAAATTTGATGATGTAATACAATCTTATTATATTATTTGGACACTATTATTTTATAATATTCCTTAGGAGGCCCATTTTAGACCTCAAAATTTCTCTAATGTTCCTTCAAAGGATTACTCCCTAGTTATTGCAGATATCCCACATGGATACAATATCTAGAACATTGGATATGATAACACTTGAGCCTTATACTTACCAAGCTCCAATAAAGTGGTTAATGGATTTTTAGAAGTCACAACATTGTACTATTGGAGATTTGTGACTTTTAAATCAAACATAAAATCAAGAATGGTACTATATCAAGCTTCAAGGGCAAGGAGAGATCGAGGCAACTCATTTCATGAGAGATTTAAACTGTATGTTTAGTGATTATAATTAAAAACATTTATTAATGTGGAAATTAAGTCATTTTTTACTTGCATAAGCCTAATATTTGTAAATCCAAGCATGATCCATTTGCAAGTGATATTGAGAACATCCATGTTGAATGTTGGTCAAAAGATAATACTTATGATTTAATTCTACTCAATGAAAAATGAGGAAATATAGTCACATATTATTTTATAATGATGTGGTAAGAGAGGCAACATATGAAGGGGTGGTAGAAGGGGGAGGGATTATCTTTAATCTCGATGGAAATCTGGTAATGAGTTACTCATGGGGTCTGGGTTATATGACCAACAACCAGGTGAAATTACATGGGATTTTTCTAGGAGTAATTCTAGCTAAAGACTTAAATCCTCCTAACCTCATGATTCTAGGAGATTTTCTTATTTCTCTCTAGAATCTCCAGTCTTTTTTAGTCTCAATCAGGCATACATGTCTCTTCACCAAGACTCCATAATTGGTCTCTAATTTTAGTAGGAAATTCGTCAAGCCATCAACCTTTATTTTATTCATATGCATGTCATTTTTCTTCTCTTGGTTCCCTTCCTCTTCTCTAGAAAATAACATGGTTATATTGTGTTCTGGTTCTGGCTCTTTTTCAACCTTGAATCGCTTACTCCTCTTTGTCATTTGACTGTTGGTGTGACACCTAGGCTCTCGTTCCTATATTCCTTTGGCAACCTACAAGCCTCCTCTAGTGCTCTACCCCTTCATATTATGATTGTGCTCCTCTCTTTCTCCATAATAATTGGTATTATAGGTGCTCAACCTTCTCCCTATGTTACAATCGACCTCAAATTAAAGTCTCCCTGACTGTGGGATGTCAGAATTTTCTTGGTTTTTCCTCTTCTTCAAGTGGCAATGAAGACACACAGAGAGTCTTATTTGGGTTTTGGGGGGTCACCCACAATGCTCATTGTGCTCCCACCAGGAAGAAACCCTAAATTTGGATATCATGGAAACTAAAATGAAATTGCAGGAACATATGAGCCTCATCATCTACTTGATGGAAGAAATACAAGATCTCAAAATCAACATGGCTCACAGGGAAGATGAAGTTGACGCATCATGCCAGTAGATTAAAGCTCTTCAAGCCCAAAATTGGATCAGGACAAGCACTAGCGTTGAGTCTAGTGCTTCTAGCAGACGCGAAGGAAATTTTCTTCCATACCTCAACAAACCTTTAGTTGAGGATCCCAACTCTCTTCTGATCTGATAAGTTCAAAATAAAAATGTGCTTTCCTTCTTAGGCAATTTTGTAAATTGTTTTCATATCGACACTTAGTTGTTGTATGTCTCCAAGTTAGGATTTTGGAATCAGTAGAAATCTCCTCTCTAGAGGATCAATTTGTAAGAGCAATCATGTACTCCACTTCCTGAGTAGCTACTGTGTCCAGGCACAGATTTTAATACAATACTACTCATTTATGTGTAAAAGAGAGAGAAAGAGAGAGAGAGAGAGAATATAAGGAAAACGAATTGAAGGGAGAGATTGTTAACGTTTATCAAAATTTGCAAGTACTGATTAATTATCCTATAGGTACATTTTTCAAATCAAGGAGATTAGGTTTTGGATTTGTTCTTTGGTTCAAGTTAGAATTATGATATAACATTTATAAAATCAAACTTCAATATTTATTATTTTTATGTGTGTTACATTAGTTATTTTTTTTTGTTTGATGATTAAATACAACACTAGCATCTTGCTTACAAAAATGAAGGAATTATATAGCCATTGAAAATGACTCATTACAATGTAATTTTTTCAACAAAGAGTTAATGCTATTAAAGCTCTTTTAGATGAAATGCATGAAATTGGTTCCAAGAAAGAAGACTTTAGTGAATCATTTTTGCAAAAATGTCATAGGAAACTCAACCAACATTATATGGATTAGTTGGAAAGGATCTCTTTGGCGGACTTGCAAACATCAAAGATCCGATGGAAGAGAAAAATGACTCAATGGAAGCACAAAACAATGTTGAAGAAAATGATGACTAGTCTGCGAAAAACAATGAATTTGGCATATATGATATTGTTGATTAGTTTTAATTTGTCCTTAAAAAACATGCTCAATTTTGTAACTTAATAATAAGCTATAGTTGTAATATTTTGAGTTTGAGATGTTACTAATATAATAAATATCCATGTATTGTTGTTTTATGGTGAAAATTTTTATTATATTTTTAACCATTTGATATAGTTGATCTTTTGAAATGTATGTTCATATAAATCATTACTTTTTGGAAAATAACATTAAAGATTGTCCTTTTTATATATAAAATACATACATTTTATAGAAAATGGTTAAAAAAAATTTCTCATTTTTTAGTCAATTTTAACTATAAAAATTATTTGTTTAACGTAACATTTTAAGAAAAAGACTTCCAAAATGTGTATTTTTAAAATGCTATATGGCTTTTAAATATACTTCACTACATATTGAAATGAGGATTAAAGAATGTTCGAAATAATATTTTTACAATATATTTAAAAAATTATGACTCTCTATATTAATTAATGACACATAATCATATGAAAATTATTAACTTCAAAAAATAAATAAAAATATAACAATTTTTATTTTTTATTTTATTAAAATGACATTTTTATTTTAATCTTTTAACATTGAAACAAAATTGAGAAAAAGTCGAAAACATTGCTAAAATCAAAGTTGAAAAAAAAAGTAACAATATGTTTTCTACACAAAATTGATAGAAGTTGTGAAAGTAAAGTTTTTATGAAAAAAGAAAAAATTATAAATATCGGTACTTTTGTAAATTAAAAGATTAAAAATATCGAAAATTTGCCCCAAAAAAATGGGGTGCCACTAGTAGCGTCATTTTCAAAATGAGGATTAAAATAGCCATTAAATGTCATTTTTAAAGGAAGAGAACTTGGTATAGTTCTCATTAAGTTCGTAATTTTCTTTTTGTGGGATGCAACCCTCAAAAAGACAAAATAATAACATCAACAAACAAGTTTGACATCCTTTCTTAAGAAAAAACATTTGTGGAAGTGGTTTTTCTCTTAGTTAAGGTGACCTCATCTCTCTTTTCACCTAGAACACCCATATTTCTATATTCTCAAACTAATCCTTCTCTATTGGCTAGTGAAAAGCTCATTTCAAATTGATAGGAGGAAATGATCCTATCTTAGATGAACCTCAACTTTCCTTCGACATCTTAACAAAGAAGAATTCTCGATGACAATTAGAGGAGGACAATGAAGTGGAGGAGGTGGAAGCAGAGAGGTAAGTGAAAAACAAGTAGAAAGTTAATGAAACTAAAAAGGAAAGAAGAAACAAACAAGAAGAAACATGGAAAAGTTGTTGGGGTTGAAGCTTGAAGTTCTGAGAATCTAGGTTTCATTGCTCCTTCATAGAGTGGAGGCCATAAACCCCCCAATGTTGAATAATGAAAATTGTCTCCTAGAATTGCAAAGGCATGGGTATTTGGTTTAAAGAAGAAGCCATGAGAAGACAACTCGCCTATTTTTCCAAAAGACTGTGCTAGGGGCAATGGAAATGCATAATATCAGTGAAACACAGTGGAAAAAATGTGAAGATATTATGCTTAGTTCAAGTGGAGCATCAAGAGGTATTTGTGGTCTTTGGGATAACTCTACATTTCAACTAGAATTTTCCCATCAATTAAAACATTGGGCTACCCTAACATGTCTTATGTATTATGACTCAAGTATCATATATAATATTTTTAATATATATGTCCCTATTTTTTGATTAAAAAAAAAAGGATGGTGTTCTCTGCAAGCTTTAAAGACTCTGAAGTCACTACAAACAACATTGTGGTTGGAGACTTCAATGTGGTTCTGAATAGTAAAGAAAAAGGAGATGGTAATGTAATCAAAGGAGCCTTTCAAAGAAAATATGGAGAATATTACAATGAATTGGGATTTAATAGATATCAAATCTATGAAAGGAAAATACATTTGATCAAATAACAGAATTGGATTGGGTCATATTGCTGCTAGATTGGATTGTTTCTTCATTCAAAGCAAATTTATGTTAACCAACTACATCATATCTTCTAGGATCATTTCATCAGTTTTCTCTAATCATAAGTTGGTTTCTCTTCAATACCACCACTCCCGGAATCTTGTCCATCTTCCATTCATATTTGTCTCACTTAGCTTTAGGAACTCTAGATTCATGGATATTATTTTGAAGGAATGGGGCAAATAGGTTACATGATCACCCACCTTTATCTGGGAACGTAAATTAAAAGCAGTCATTCAAGGCCTCAAGGAATAGGTGAAGATCTTGTATGTATCATTGGAGAAAGAAAAATTGTTAATTTGGTCTCATCTTGAAGATATCCAATTGAGAATGTAAAAGGAATACATCACATAGAATCATCATGTAGAGGATGTTGAAGAATGTAACTAGTATCGGTCTTCATAATTGTACTTGAGTCATGATGTAATATATTTGTCAAAATAAATTTTATTATTATTATATTGACTTATTAAAGCATGGGTTTCATGCTTGGGTCAATGGTCAATAGGTCAAAGCACTCATTATGTGCTCTAGGATTTTGTTGAGTCAAAGTCAAATTTAACTATGTAAACCCTTCTTGGGATCATTGTATTAAAGAAAGAAAATTGTTTGAGTCATGTTATCTCCTCCACCATCAAGTCGGCCTCAAGCAAATTTGGCTTCAATCTCAAGTCGACTTCTCCTACTAGACATGTCGGCTCAATGTATAGACAGAAACCACTATATATACCCCAGTGAAGTCGACCCAATGAAGTAGAAGTCAACAAGTTCATATGGACTACAGACAACAAATTTAGAAGTGCAGAAAACTTTGGTTTTTGGATCTCATACAAGATAACGAAGTACTAAAGCATGACATAAACTCAGGACTGAAATTCTCCACAATTACAGAGGTCGAAATTTTCTATCATTGCAGGGCCAAAGTTAAATTGCAGGACCAAAGTTTCTTCCTATAATTGCAGAAGCCAAAGTTGTTTAAAGAAGGATCGAAACTCTTATTCTTGAAGATCAATTTTGGAAGAATATTACTTCAACTGGGTTGACTTGATTGATAGAGAGAGGTTTTAGAGTCTTGGTTGTCTCACTGTGATTTGAATCCACTAAAGGAAGAGTTCTTGATTGGGTTTTCCCCTACCTAGGGGTTTTGCCCTGGCTGAGCGCCTATATCTTGTGTTCTCTTGTGTTTTTGTGCTTTGGCAATTGTCTTGATGATAATAATGTAATAACAAAGAAGAAGAAGAAATACCTAATCACAAGAAATTGTCAAGTAATAGAGAAATCAAATTAATAAGAAGCCCTATTAGTATTGCCCTAGATTTCTCAACAAAGGAGAGAGCCCTTTGTAGTGAGCTTCATAAAGTAATCCAAATTAGAGGAAGATATGTCGCATCTAAAATTCTATTATGTGGTTACAATCCAGAGATAAGAATACCTCCTCCTTCCATTGGCAAGCCAAAACTAGAATTTTGAAAATTAACATCAAGAAATATCATTAGAGGATGGTTGAAGCCTAAGAGACTTCCTAACAATTGAGGAGGCACTAAAAAGTATTTTGAAGTCTTGTACACAAAATAGGAAGAGACCAATCATGTCTTCACTAGTATTATACTTGAAAGCATCCCTCATTTGATTTTTGAAACTGAAAATGAGGTCTAGACAAAGAAATTAAGGACAAAATAGTAAGGCCATTTTGGGACTTTCCCATGAGAAAGCTCTAGAGCCAAACAATTTATCCCTTCACCTTTTACAAGGATGTTGGGATAGATCATTAAATTCAATTTGAAGTGTATACTCATGCATGTCCATTAGAAACATAAAGCATCTGCTAACAATGCTTCCCATTTCTCATTACTCAATTAAGTTAGCTCCCATCAAAATTAAGTAGAGTTTCATGAAAAAAATCAAAAAATATTTATAGTTGGGGAAAAAATAAATCATCGCTTCACCTTTTACAAGGATGTTGGGATAGATCATTAAATTCAATTTGAAGTGTATGATCATGCATGTACATTAGAAACATAAAGCATGTGCTAACAATGCTTCCCATTTCTCATTACTCAATTAAGTTAGCTCCCATCAAAATTAAGTAGAGTTTCATGAAAAAAATCAAAAAATATTTATAGTTGGGGAAAAAATAAATCATAAAAAGTTTCATTTGGTGAGTTTGGACATCATTAGATCCCCCAAAGATTAAGGTGGTCTTAGCATCAAAGATTCTTCAATTATGAATATGACTATGAAAGTAAAGATCCTTCAGAGATTAATCTTTGGTAAGTTAGAATGATGGAAGAAATCCTTCCTCAAAAAACATTTTTAAGGAAATCAAGAGCATTGTTTGGACACTCTGCTAGATAGCAAGAAGGGAGCACATATCTAAGAATTAATCGGAGTTGTGATGCCTTAAATTGAATCCAAGCTTACCTGGGTCCCAACTAATGGTAAAATGATCAATATCTGGAGGGATATCATAATGGGAATTCCTCAATTTAACCAAAATTATGAACTTCTTCCTCTTAAATGTTTGGATGGGAAACCAAGGCCATAAAACTTTGTTTAGCATATTATTCTAGTCAAAAGATGTGAATTTTTGGATTGGTTGGTCCTCCATTTCATCTCCATCTAATCTGGCTCCTTTAGCCCCAATTGTTCTTAACTATCCTAAAGGTGTGCTTCGTCCAATCATTTAGCATCAAATAGTAGAGGCTAGGATCAATCAGATTACATTGTTAGAGGTAGATACCATGCCTAGATCATATCTCTACCTCTCCCCAAACTCTATAGTATATGAAAGCAAGTTTGGCATAGCAATTTTTTACTCTAAGATCAACACTTTCTATTGGGTAATGGTTCATGGCAAGCTTCTAATTAGAAAGAATCTTCAAAAATGGGAATTCAATGGCCCTCACCATATGCTTTATGACATTTGGAGGTCAAAAACCAATGTCACTTGTACTTTGATTTCATTTTTACTACACAGGCTTAGCAGTGTGCTTAGGAAAAGATCATTCATAGGATAAGTTTCGAACTCTTGGAGCGATATGTTCAATTTATGGCTCAAATATTATAGAGGTTCATTCATACATAAACATATTTTTAGGACAGCTTGGCAAGCAATGTCAAACTTTATCTGTTGAAAGTTGGTTGGTCTGTAACAAAGCTATATTTCAATAGGAATTGGTTAATCTTAGGATAACAACTGCAAAAGTGGGAGGTCTAATGTCATAAGCCATCAAAATTTGTGGAATGAAATGCCTTATGGTGTAGTTGCATGATTGTGAGGAGAAAGAGTGCCTAACACACATCCTTATGTGTTAATTTTAGGCAACAATGGTATGTTCTATGCTTTAGAGCAATTTTACTTCAATTTCTTTATGAGCCCAATATCAATTTCAGTTTAGAAATCACATAAACATGTAAGTAAAATGTTGATAGAACATAAACATAAACAGTAGAAGACAAGCCAAGACAAGAGGACACAAGATGTGGCACCAGCTAGGGACAAACCCCAATGTGGGACAACCCTTGGCCAAATCTTTTGTAGTCTTCAATAGTTCAGCAGAGAGAGATAGTACAAGTTACAAATTTTGATAATTTATAACAGCAACAAAAGAGCCCTAACTAGAAAAGTCAACGTTGGTCAATAGGGCATATTTGACCCTCAAAGATTCGGTCAACTTTAGTCAACTTCGGCCTCCAAACAGCGAGATGAAACAACCCTCAAAACAGTTGAATTTTGCCAAGTCAAAGTCTGGTCAACAAAGATCAACCCTGTGACTAGCCCCAGTACAATCAACACTGATCAAAATAGAGGCCAGATTGCCTCGGTTCTTGTGCCCAAATCTGCGACCTGCTAGGACAAAAGTCCTCCACCCAAAATCACACTAAAATAGGTCAACGCTTGGTCAACGTAGTCCAAAACAGTCTTTTGGAAATTTGGTCAAACCTGGTCAACGATAAAACAGAAAATCATTGTCCTTTCCTTTGCACATGTGGAGAGAGACTCTGCCTAGAAATCTGTACCCAACCAGAAGAAGAGAGAGATGTGTGAAGATGAAGTGTGTCCAAATGAGGAGGAGGCATCATGTATTTATAAGCTCACATTAAGAATGAATAGACATGACTATTGGGCTTCTGAGCCTACATGAGTTTGCTAGCTGACCTTGACAATTTGTCCATAATCAAAATAAATTCATAACTTCATTTGTACATGTCAAAATCGGATGATCTTTAGATCAATCCTACATCTCTCGGAGAGAGGAATCCAAGAAAAATATCAATTGTCATAAATAAGATGACCCATGTGGAGTTTGGCCCTAGTTGCCAATTTTAACATTATGGGATGAGCTTCATTTCAAAGTCAACACTCCTTAAACCCTCATGTCATTCTAATTGGTAGATAAGAATGGAGTAAGACGTCAAAGAGTGGCAAAAAAAAAAGCAAAAACAGATTTTTGTTCTTTTCTTTGATGGAGTGTCAAAACTTGAATCCTAGGGGTGGTAGGCACGGGGGTGAATCGTCCTTGATCCTAAGGGGAAACAAGAATTGAGTTATGAATGGGATATAGGGACAACCACAAACAACTAGGTAGAGGGTTATGCTTTCCTTCAAGGATTAACATCCATGAATGTATCTAGTATTAAGACTCTGATAGCTATTAGGGACTCATCCATAATTGTCTAATGAACAATATGAAAACCCCGTAAAATAGCAAGTTGGCACATCTCATAGCTAGAATAAAAAAGTGCTTCTAGAGTTTGAGGATATTAAGTTTTTTCATGTTTTCGGGGACCTAAATCGGTAAGCATACACCCTTGCCAACAAGGCCTTGAGATTGAACAAAGTAATTCTAAGAGAAAGAAGGAAAATTTTCTTCCAAGCTATCCCCTGGAATCATGAGTTATGTTATAAATTGCAATTTTCCACATTCGAAGTTTTTAAAGCACATAATTTCACCAAAGCAGGGGTTTATACTATTTAGTTGAAGGCAAGATGTAATGTGCATCACCCTTACAACATCTCCACACATACCACCCTTAATGCATTTGCAGCGTTTTAAAGCACTTGGAGTCTTAATGTAGGAGGAAGGTGGGATTATGGCTTATGAGGCAAGCACTAAACCGATAATCGATAAGAAATTTTGGAGGATGTCACCTTCAATTTTGTGGGATTCTCAAGTACGCTTTTTCATCAAAGCTCTATTGGTGTATTATATTGTTGGTCAAATTATTTTGCCATAGGACCTTGTGATTCCAAACTCAGTTGCATTGGCTCTAGTCTAGACCTTTGTGTCTAATAGCTTTGTGGTTTCGTTATTGTTTCACAACATTAATAGTAGGGGGGTTGGGTATCTCAACCTTCTAATTTCAAATAGCCTTCTTTGGTGGCCTAATGTCAATTCCAAGTTTTGAATAGTATTTTGGGCAATACTAGCTCTCCAAGAAATGGACCTTAGACTTGTCGTTAAAGACCACTCTTTGCTCACCTCTTCCTCAAGCCTAGAAAGGATTGGTTCATCACCTCATGTTTGATAGCTCCAAGTTTCCCGTTTGGGTGTTGTTGTGTATACTCTATTTGGGCAGTTGTGGGAGCCTTGGAATATGGATTACATGGAAATTCAGGAAATGAACAAAGCTTTGAGCAGACATGAATATATCATCACTAGCAACATGGTATCCACATTCTCAATAACAACTAAGGTCCATGAAAATGAACACCAATATAATGCTCAAAATGCAGTAATTATGGACACCCTCTTGCAAGAGCCCCAAATTCAAGTCTTAAACACACAGTGTTCAATGTCGAGGAATATAGTATGTACTCTTCATAGGGGCTCTCAATCTGTTGCTTCTAATTTTAGAATGTCAGTGAATTCTATCCCTAATAAACCTAAGGAAGATGGAACAATCCATCAAATGTTTGAAGACACAGACTTGGGCATTCGGGAATCACATTCTACTAATATTGGTTAAGATAAGGCACTTGACAAGCATGTGTTTTATTAGTATCAAGTCTTCTTATGTTATGTAGAAATGGTTTGATTCTTTTTTGAGTTTATATCGGTAGAAACTTTTTGAAACCCTCTATGGTAAATGATTTAGATTTCCATGTAATACACATTAATACTTGATGGTTATGATAGTTGTTTTAAGAAACAACATAATTTTTGTATTACTATGCTGCCCAGCTCAGCTGCAGCTTATTTTTAAAAGAAATTGTTAAATAGTCCTTTGATGACTATCCCACATATATTTTTCTGGACCAGGGCTGTCACATGGACTAGTAGGCCCCCCTAACACTCGTATGACCATAAACCAAACACTGAGGATGTATAAAATATTAACACACTACAACCACAAGAGGCCCTTTAAAGATGGAAACGGTCAGGGCCTGCTAGTTGGGGAGGATCCACCATCTACATTTGATTGACTCAAGCCACAGAATGAGGCTACAAAGCCAAATACCGTTGCCACATGTACTTGAAGAGTTATATCGTTGCTATGCCATACAGGATCATGATGATATGGTTTTGTTTGGGGCCCTTGTCTCAAGGCAATGTTCCTTTAAGTTTTGTTGATAGATGATATGATGTTGCCCTTGTCTCAAGGCAATGTGCCTTTATGTTTTGTTGAATGATGAACTGAGTGATGATTTTGGTCTTTTCATACCCCAGGTAATTTTGATTTATTATACTTCAATTTCTGGGAGGACTATTTTACCCCCTTTTTGAACATGGCAATAAAAGCAATAGTTTGCCACCCTCTTTTTCACCCAAAAAAAAGGTTATAATTAATCTGAAAGGCTTGGGAGTCCCCTGTAAGTCTAAGTCACATGATGATCCTCCACTCTCCTGCAATTACTGCCCCGAATTGGCAACAAGTGGGGATCGAAACAGGAGATAGACAGTGTCTCCAAAAAAAGCCCTGAGATGGTTTGTTTCTTGTAATTTTTTAAGCTGGTTTGAGCTTTTAATTCTAGTTCAGGAAGCTTACAGCGGACAAAAACTCTAAGAAGGGTAAGGGCCAAATTGTAAAGCACTCTGTTGCAGAACGGTGAACCAGAAAGGGTGCCTGTCCCACAATTGTTGACCTGAAGTTGATTGGTTTTGATGGTATACCCCTCCTCTGTTTCCAAAGAGGGGACACGTCTAGTCCGAAAAGACAATAAGATTGAACCAGCATTGAGCAGTCTATAAGAGAGTCCAGGAGGTTGCCCATGTAGCAAAACCACAAGGACTCCCATGGACGATGCAATTTCATTCTGATTATGTCAACTTTTAAACAAGAGATTCATGAAGCGTTGGCTGGCCTCGAGGAGTATTTCTGAAGACAGAAGAGATATTAGCTTTTAAATCTAAAATGAGGAAGATGAAGCATGAGATTGTGGAAACTCTGAGAGATATTTGAGAGACAATGATGAAGTATGCGGCCATCCCACCATATTTGCACCTAAATGACTAGCCTGACATAGAATAAAAAATATTAATGGAGTTCAGAGTACCCACATTACAAATTTTAATAAGCACAATGTATATTGCTAGATCTTAGACTTTTGTGATCCATATTGATAATGAGATTGTCTTTCAAATTCATTGACCAAATCTCAATGATGTGATTAATCCAAAAGACAATCACAATGTATATTGTTATGCCATCTATCTAAGAAAAATAAAGTTAGAAAATCTAGTTTTCTCTTGAAATGAAGGACCAAATATTAAATTGCATGTTTTGCTATTAACTTCCATCAGCAAGATGTTGAAAAGTGTAATTTTTATCATGTTTATTATATTCATTATTATTATTTTATTTTGGTCAAAGCATGTTCTTCATGCTTATAGAGTCGAAAAAAAAAATATTTTGAGTCAAAGAAATGAATATGAGCCAAGTCCCATTTGGACTTTTGTAAACTAAGTCACCTGACACGGGGATTCGGGACACGTAGGATTCGAGATTCGTGGTGTCGGATTCGGACACGCTGACCCCCCGGAACAGGACACGTTATATATTATTTTATTAAAATATATATATATATATATTTAAAAAATATACATATATATTAAAAATTAGATATTATCATATTTCTTACACAAATTTTAATTAATGATACAAATTTATTGATTTCAAACATAGATCTTCATCTATAGCTATTAGCATGCATAGTACATACAAAATTCAAATAAATGTCAGTGGTACTGGTCACATAAATGATAAATCTATTAAAAATTTAAATTATGATTCATAATTCATAACTGAAAGACAACTTACAACTACAAGATAGTAAGATAAACACACTGACAACTGTAGTTTTCTCATTAAGTCATCAAATCAAAATGTGTTACATAGGTAGTGTTGGTGCAATGCCAATGACAAATAGAAATAGAAAATATAAAACAACTACAGGTATACAAGCCTCAAGGCATCAATTAGCATCAGAATTAGCATCATTGTCCCCATCATCATGGTCCCCACTGCTCTCCTCTACATCCTCCTACTCCGTTGTATCCATAGTCGCCTCTGCGTCTGCTGGTATGGAGGTTGACCCCTCTAAGTCATCAAACCTAACAGGCTCTAGCACTGGATCATTGAGATGCATGTTGGCCAATGCCAACTCAACAGTGGTGTCCAGACCCATATCATCAGGAACAGTGTTACTTGGGAGCGGGAGCGAAAGCGGGGAGCGGGAGCGAAAACGGGAGCGGGAGCGACATATTCAGAAGCTCTTGGTTTGGTGCTCTTGATTAAATACGAGTTCCATACCCTAATACATGACAAAATTCAATGGAAACATTGCAATCCCCCAATCCTAAAATCCTGAAAAACTGATAAGTCTGCTGGATTTTGAATGAAATCTAAAATTCTACTTTCTCCATATGAAATCCAATGAGGTCGGAACCGCTCTCAAACATCCTGAGTCATTTCATGGTAATGTTAAAAATTTAAGTAAAAGGATGAAAATGAAGATTAAGGAGAATGTCACTTTTACTTTAAGAATTTAACATTACCATGAATAGCATATCAATACTAGGGCTTAGACTTGATCATGAAGCTGCCAAAATGCTTTACTCCTTGCTCCAACAACACAAATAACTTGCCAACAGCACAAATCACTTGCCAAATGACAATTTTAATGAGCAAACACGCCCTTTTCATTCCTGCGCTGAGCTTAGCGAGTCTTGGAAACCGGACACGTGTCCTAAAATCACGACACGCCCTCGGACACGACGTGTCTGAAACGGACACAACGTGTCCTGTGATTCGGACACGAATCCGGACCGAATCGTGTCAGATTCGCCGGATTCGGGATTCGCAGGGGCTTTAGGACGAATCCGGTGACTTAGTTTGTAAAGAAAAGAAAAATAATTTTATAGAGTCAAAATCCACCAAAATTGTCAAGTCGGCCTGGGCCTCCAAGAGCCACCCAGTCCACCTCCTGGACAGATATATATAGAGGACGGTTCGATCACTTTGGAGGACACTCGATTATCATCATCATACATATCTTCTGCACCTAACTAATGAAGAAAAGGGACGAAGAAGGGAAGGAAGAACTCGCACAAGAGGAAGAATTTCTGTGAGAAAAAGGCCAAAGTCCTGATCTAGTTGCAGACCCAAAATTTCAAGATCGAGATTTCAGGAAGGCCCGAAAATTCAGGAACGAAATTTCAGGAAACCCAATTTCACCTATGTTGACTTTTGACTTTGGAGGTGACTTGGAGGAGGGCCGAACTTGGTGTTTTGGTGGCAGTTTTGGGTCTTGGTCTTGGTCTTGGTCTTGGATATCTCATTTTGATCTTATTCTATAACAGAAGGATTGTTGTTGGGTTTCCTCCCTTGTGGGGTTTTGCCCTGGCTTGGATCCTAATTTCTGGTGCCTCTTTTCGTTTATGCACTATGATCTCTATTTTCTTGTCTTGAATGGTAATTGCTTGATGAAAATAAAGGAAAATCAAAAGAAGAACATTAAATAACTTCACAAGTAATTATCATGTTAAAAAATTCCCCCTTGCATTGGAATTTCAACATGGAAACAGAGCTATGGTGAAGGCAGGAGCACCATTGAAGAAGCTCTAATCAAGACTAAGTGTGGCTTAAAGCTTCTGAGGCACATGAGAAAGTATCTGAGGTATATCAACAAAATTTTGAGGCATACATTATCTATAATACACGAAGACTCATGCTTAATATGATGCGATTTTTGTTCCTGTACATGATACAAGTTCAGCTCCTATATATATAATGCAAGTGTTGTATATAATGTGAAGTTTCTGTTATATAAAGATGATGTGAATTCCTGTAGAGATACAATGCAAGTTCTGTTATGATAATCCGAGCTCCTGTGGACATGTAATGCAAGTCTCTGTGGCAATGTCAATTCTCTGTGACGCAAGTTTTCTGTGACATGACATATTTCTCTCTGACAAAAGTTTCTATGTTGACATATCTCTCCATGGTACGAGTTCCTGTGGATACAAGACACATATTATCTCTATGACGCAAGCTACAGAAAGGCAGCATATCCTCTGTGGCATCCGAACTACTGTGGCAACATTTCTCTGAGACATCCAAAGCTTACTGTGGAGCTCACTGTGGTAACATATTTCTGAGATTCAAGACATCCAAAATGACACCTAGAAACAACAATTCAAGGACTAAAACTATATAAGGTGTCCAAAAAATTTCTGAATAATCAAATGAAAAGTTTTTCCTGTGAAAATTTGAGTGTTATGATTATATGCACTGTATTCTATGATTATATGCGAGCTCTGAGGGACATTACTCTATGCAAAGAACGGAATTTATATGTGAAGGTCTGAAATAACTAACACTCATAATCTCTACTACAGATTCAAGAAAATAAGACTACTTTTGAGGACTAAAGACTAGGTTACTTGCTCAACGGACTTTGGAAGTTAATCAAACATAAAAATCTGAAGTAAAGGCCTCTATGGAACCTGAGACCTCTGATGCATATAACAGTACGAGTGATGATTTCAAAGGCATATAAAGCAAGCCAAGGAAACAAAACTTATCTCTGACATATCTCTCTGAAGGACTGAGCTCCTCTGCAGTATACCTTTGTGCAAGACGAAACGAAAATTCTATGATCAACTCTATACTACAGGACTGAAAGTCTGGGATACGTAAACTCTATGGAAAAGGAACGACTTACTACGAAAGAACTGTGCATAAGGAAGCTCATTTCTATGGCACATAATAACCGAACCTGTGGTACTGAGTCATGTGATCTAAGAAGCTATTGAAGTATGATCCAAATTCTGGGTTGAAGTTGTAATGATCTGAATTCCCTTGTAATGGAAAACCAAATACTTGATGAAGAGCGTTTACATTGAGAATCTGCAAAAGTTGTGTGACAATTCCGAGGATTAAGAGCTCTAAAGTCAGTACACAAATCCGAGTTATGAAGAAAATATTAAGTCCGAACATATAACATCCGAACTGTATCAGTTTTTGTGGAAGAACTATGACTAGATATCTGAAGGTTTATGAAACTTATCTCTATGAAGCACAAGTATGTGAAGCACCTATGTTACCGAGACTCACTTCCAATACATAAAAGAAGGACCTATTACGCCATTAAAGCTGACCTATCTGATTCACTGAACTCTTGCCATATCTAAAATATCTATGTTGGAGCAAAAAGATACATGTCAACTGAAGAAATGTCAAAGGACTGGACCTTTGCAAGGTTGGACTGGTAAAGTTTAAAATGAGGTACGTATAATTTTTTGCGCGTGTCAACTATAGTACTTATAATACTAAGCTAACGATTGAATGCTCTCTTGATAAATAGTATTGTATTATAAAAGAGGTCCGTGTAGAAACATTGGATCGTTGGCATGTTAGCATTTGAAGTCTGTCCTTATATACAAAGATGAGGTTTATGAAATCAAGGAATGAAATGAATTCCATCTCACGTATAGAGAGCTTGCTAATGACATTCCTAGGGTTTGCATTAGTACGCTTTTAGAATTTGCTATTCTTAAACGACAAAAGGAGATTCTAGGGTTTGTAAACCCCAAAGGTTTGAGTGAGAAAACCCTAGGAACAAAAACCCTAACTAATTGTTTCCACTGTAAAAATAAAACCTCACTCTTGAGTATGACAGGAATGACATCATGTGAGGACAAGGTTGATGAAAAGGTCCAAGATTAAGAGAGAGTTGACCCTCAAAAAGATAAGTATTCTACACCTCCTTTCTTTAATTATTATTGTTGCTATTTTGTCTATGCACTTTGCCTTTTGTTCTTTCATAGTCTTCTAATAAAGGTTGTAGGTCAAGACAAGATCTATCTAAGCTTGACTAATAGATGGAAGAATTGAAAGAACGTAGCAAAGCACAAAGACAAGAAGAAAGCAGTTTGAAGTATGCATCAAAGAAGTCAATTATATGGCAACATGAAAAACAAGGCTTAATAAAAAGAAGTTCACCCACTTCAGTCGGAAAGAGGGCGCTTTGATTGGTTCAATTTTGGAACACATTGATTGAGTTGACAGTACTAATGCTGATAAAGATATTACTGATGTTTAGAAGCTGATATGATTTCTTGGAAGAGCATAAGCAGAATTTTGTTGCAATACAAAGAAAGATGTGAAGGCTTGTGCAATCAGTTGTGAAGAAGTTTGGCTCCATAAGGTGTTTGACGAACTACTTGATGACATGTTGGAGAACTAGGAAGGTCGAAGCTCATTATGATGTGATGTAGATAGGAGCCAAGAAGCTACAACAAATCTCCACGAAAGAACAAGTAGTCGATGTATTGATGAAGTTCCTTTTCTTGGAAAAAGGATAAGTATTAGTTTAGACAAGCTTAGGCTTGTGGATATCTCCTCCTTGGTTGAGGAGTGATGGTGGACACTGTATTTGTTAATTTTAGGTATGTTCTATGCTAAGAGCAATTTATTTTAATTTTCACAGTTAGCTCAATATCTTTTCCGGATTAGCAATCACATCAGCATTAAAGTAAACTGCAGATAGAACATAAACATAAATCGCAGAAGACAAACCAAGACAAGAGGACACAAGATGTGGCGCTAGCCAGGGACAAATCCCAATGTGGGGAAACCCTTGATCAATTCTTCTTATATGTTGTTCAATAGTTCAGCAGAGAGAGAGAGAGATAGTACATTTACAACAGAAGTCAACACTTTGACTTATCTAGATAAGAGCATAGATCATCTCTAAGAAGATTATACATGAGATCAGTTGAAGACATGTTGCTTCAACTGATTCTCCAAGGTGACTCCTTCACCTATCATCGTGTTGCATCTCGTCATCATGCTGCACCTCACCGTGCTGCACCCATCATCACAATGTAGCATCTTATCATGCTTCAACAATCATGACAGTAACCATCGCTGTACTGCATCATGTACCATCATGTGCCATTGTTGCACCTTGTTTTGCCACCATGTGCTTGCTGCACCTTGCTTACCATACTGCTGTCCCGACTCCCAATTGTTATTGCAGCACCATGTCTTGCTGCTGTCCTAATTGCTATTGCAGCACTATGTCTTGCTGCTGTCCCAATTGCTATTGCAGCACCATGTCTTGTTGTTGTCCCAATTGCTATTGCAGCACTATGTCTTGCTGTTGTCCCAATTGCTATTGCAGCACCATGTCTTGTTGCTGTCCCAATTGTTATTGCAACACCACATCTTGCTGTTGTCCCAATTGTTTGCTTGTTGTACCTTGCATGCTTGTTGTCCCTTACATGCTACACCTTTATTACAATGTTGTCACACCTTATTATATCATGCTGCTCCACTTACATCAGTTCACTGTTAGGGGATTCTCTAATTGCCACATTGTTGGACTGGTAAGGGTATTCTAACAGCTGTTTGGACAGCCTTCACAACTTCTGTCCCAAGGCTATGATCACCCTTCCCCAGCATTCCTAAACCACACGTTGGCTTGTTATACCCCAGCAGTCACAACTAGCCCTTACGCCTTCCTTATTAGCCTTAACGTAGACATGCAGGTGTACAAGGGACTGCGGCTTGTTACAGCAAGCCTATCCCTTGCTGCGGTTAGAGCTTTCATTCTTCCATAGACTGCGTTAAGGTTCTAGGGCATCCATCTAGGGTAGAGACCCTTTTCTAATCTGCATTGAGGGCTTACATTGCTGCCCTTCTTGACTGTGTATACCTCTTCATAGGTTATGTTAGGGCTTCTCCATAGGGCAGCGTTAGCTCTTCTCCATAGGGCAGCGTTAGGGCTTCTCCATAGGGCAGTGTTTAGATCTCTCCTCCATAACTGCGTTGAGAGCTAGATCATCCTCCTTAGGACTGTGTTAGGGCATCCTCCTTAGGACTGCGTTAGGGCTACTTCCTCCTAGATTTCTCTCACACTAAAACCCAAGACAAGTGGAGAGAAATCAAGAGAGAAGTTGTGTGTAAAATGACTCTCAAGTCATCTCCTTTTATACTAAAACATTGAGCATATGAGGGGTTTATTTGGTTGTTGGCCGACCTTGACGAATTGCCTTATAACACAAATAAATTCATAACTCCATGAATACTTATCGGAATCGAATGATCTTTAGATCAATCCTACACCTCTCGATGAGAGGGATCCAAGAAAAATATCGACTACCATAAATAAGATGACCCATATGGAATTTGGCCCTAATTGCCAATTTTAACGCTCCCTCTCAACTAGGGAGAACTCCATCCGCTGATCCATATGTTAGTGCCCTGCACTGCACTGCTCTGCTCTGCTCTCCTGAACCATGAAGAAGAAGAATTGCTCAAGAATGTCTCATACCATTCTCTACGGACCCGAAGTTAGTTTTATTAGTTCCAGATCAATATCACAAGAAAGTGTCTCAAACCACTCATACTGATCCCAAATCAATGAAGGTCATCCTAGCATAGGGAGTACGGTAGATACAACGATGCGTCCATCGATAATACTACTATGGTCCCTAACCCCATTTCCCTGCTCATTGATCAGATGAGAGGTACTTCCCATGAGTCCTAGACTGCATGGGTAGGATGCCTCGACAGGAGAACCAATCATCCTATCCCTAAGTCGCCTCAGGGTATCACAGGGGAAGGTTGAGCCATTCACCCTGTATACAACACACCATTAGGGGAGGGTGAGTCGCCCTAAGGGTCACGTGTTGCTCCAGTAAGTACCCCAAGCCTCCCGGAGCTCCCAGAGCTTCAATGCATGCAACATGCAGGACCCTCATAAGAGGGTCTCTCAACGACTCCAAGTCGTTAGGGAAAGTCACAAATTTGACCTTTCCCCGGGGCTTTGACAGAATGTTTGCGACCTGTACATCAGTCTCAATGCGATGGAGCCTCCTCGCTCATCGACATACCATATCCCTGATAAGGTAGTATTTGATGTCTATCTGCTAGAGCAATCATAGAATACGAGATTCCTCAATAATCGAATCCCCCCTGGTTGACATAGAAGATCACGGTGGTATCCATCATGTGTACAAACAGCTCACTGAAGAGCTTCCACAACCAGGCAGCTTCATACGAGATCATACTCGTAGCTATGTATTCGGTCTTGGCGGTGCTTAAGGCAACCGACTTCTGCTTCTTGCTCATCCATGATATCGAAGCAGAATCCAAAGAGAACCAGCACTCAGAAGTGCTCTTGCGATCATCCACACTGCTTGCCTAGTCAGCATTCGAATAGTCATGCAGCTTCACATTTCCAATAGTGTATCTCAATTCATGAGAGATTGTGCCCCAAAGATATCTAAGAAGATTCTTGGCACCAATCCAATGAGGCTCAACCATATATGAGCTCATCATGCTAACTGCAAAACATATGTCCGGACGGAAGTTCACCAAGAACATCAATGTGAATGAGTTTATGAAACTCAAAGGCATTTCCCAAATCTGGTCCGGCATCACTACCATATAACTTCTTGAAAGTTAAGATCCTCGAGGTAGTCACGGGCTTGCAGTTTACCGTTCCACATCCGAAATCCAACTCCCTCTTACTTCTGCAAATGAGAGGGTCTGCACCTGTCAAAAATAGGTCGTCCTTAGAAGGTGTCAGTATGAGAGGTCTATCATCCACAACCTTCGAGCAATGGTTTGAATCGGTTTCACTCCTAGTGAATCTCAGCTTCATTAGACATCTATCAATCCTCTCATACTATGCCCGGGGTGTTTTGCTTCAAGCCATAGAGGGCTTTCTTCCACCTGTATACATGAGATTCTCGATCATGAATCTCAAACTCCTCAGGTTGCTCCAAACCTATGGACCTGCTACACAAGGGGAATGGTCCTCTTGTAAGATTTTCATTCGGTACATCTCGGACATGTACGTTCATTCTCTTCTTGAATTCGGGCATCCCTGTCACCATCTGACTCACATCGGGTAGGGTCCCATAATAAGTAGACCTCCGGTGCTATAGATGAGATATATCAATTGACATGATCCCCAATGGACCATCCTGCAACTTGATACAAATTGCCAACCCTGAACCCATGAGAAAAAGCATCTTTGAAAATCTCATTTTCAAACACATACCTTTCCATCGATGAATGCCACCCTAGCCTTTGATTTCCATTGTCGAAATGGACACCAGGTTCTTCTTGCAATCAGGTACATAAAAGAGATTCTGTAAATGAATTGGGTTACCCTCATTCAATTGAAGGGTAACATTTCCTACACCCTTTCCAGGATAGGTGGCATCGGCTCCAAGTATAATCCCACGATTGTTTCTATCTCTACCAAATTAGAGAGAGCACCCTTCTATCCGTTGAAGTGCTTTGGAGCACTACAATCAATAAGCCAGATTCCCAAAGAAACTAAAGGAGAGGGCCAATACAAGATAACGCTTCTTTATCTTATCAGAAACAACATTTGATTCTTCATACCTGGGGTTTCTTGCTTCTTTGAAGATTCGGCCGTTACCTACATTACCTGTCATTCCTCTAATCATTGAAGATGTCCCTAGAATGATTGTTATCATCATCAAGTGATGTGTCCTTACCATTCGGACACTCCTTCGCATAATCGCCGAACTTATTGCAACCAAGGCTTCTGCCTTTCCTTTAACCCTTAGATCCGAACTTCCCATTGAAGTGAAATTTAGGTAGACTATTAGAAGCTTCTGCTACGCCATTCTGATAATGTTCTCTGCTTCGATTTCACCCTTGGTGAATTTGCAGAGGGATGAGGAATCCACTGATCCTTTTGTTCTTTCCCAATTGTCTTCAGTGATTGCTCTTTCACTCTTGCTTGGGCTTTGTCTTCACCTCACCTCTGATACCATGTTAATTTTAGGTATGTTCTATGCTTAGAGAAATTTATTTTAATTTTCACAGTTAGCTCAATATCTTTTCCAGATTAGCAATCACATCAGCATTAAAGTAAACTGCGGATAGAACATAAACATAAATCGCAGAAGACTAGCCAAGACAAGAGGATACAAGATGTGGCGCTAGCCATGGACAAACCCCAATGTGGGGAAACCCTTGATCAATTCTTCTTATATGTTCTTCAATAGTTCAACAAAGAGAGAGAGAGAGATAGCACATTCACAACAAAAGTCAACACTTTGACTTATCTAGATAACAGCATAGATCATCTCTAAGAAGATTATACATGAGATCAGTTGAAGACATGCTGCTTCAACTGATTCTCCAAGGTGACTCCTTCACCTATCATCGTGTTGCATTTTGTCATCATGCTACACCTCACCGTGGTGCACCATGCTGCACCCATCATCACAGTGCTGCATCTTATCACGCTTCATCAATCATGACAGTACCCATCACTATATTGCATCATGTGCCATTGTTGCACCTTGTTTTGCGACCATGTGCTTGTTGCACCTTGCTTACCATACTGCTGTCGCAATTGCTATTGCAGCACCATGTCTTGCTGCTATCCCAATTGTTTGTTTGTTGTACCTTGCATGCTTGTTGTCCCTTACATGCTGCACCTTTATTACAATGTTGTCACACCTTATTATATCATGTTGCTGCACTTACATCAGTTCACTGTTAGGGGATTCTCTGATTGCCACATTGCTGGACTAGTAAGGGTATTCTAATAGTTGTTTGGACAGCCTTCACAACTTTTGTCCCAAGGCTATGATCACCCTTCCCCAGCGTTCTTAAACTACACATTGGCTTGTTATACCCCAACAGTCACAACTAGCCCTTACGCCCTCCTTATTAACCTTAACGTAGACCTGTAGGTGTATAAGGGATTGTGGTTTGTTACAGCAAGCCTATCCTTTGCTGCGGTTAGGGCTTTCATTCTTCCATAGACTGCGTTAAGGTTCTAGGGCATCCATCTAGGGTAGAGACCCTTTTCTAATCTGTGTTGAGGGCTTACATTGCTTCCCTTCTTGACTGTGTATACCTCTTCATAGGTTATGTTAGGGCTTCTCCAAAGGGCAGTGTTAGCTCTTATCCATAGGGCAGTGTTAGCTCTTATCCATAGGGCAGCGTTTAGATCTCTCCTCCATAACTACGTTGAGAGCTAGATCATCCTCCTTAGGACTGTGTTAGGGCATCCTCCTTAGGATTGCGTTAGGGCTATTTCCTCCTAGATTTCTCTCACACTAAAACCCAAGACAAGTAGAGAGAAATCAAGAGAAAAGTTGTGTGTAAAATGACTCTCAAGTCATCTCCTTTTATACTAAAACGTTGAGCATATGAGGGGTTTATTTGGTTGTTGGCCGACCTTGACGAATTGTCTTATAACACAAATAAATTCATAACTCCATGAATAGTTATCGGAATCGGATGATCTTTAGATCAATCCTACACCTCTCGATGAGAGGGATCCAAAAAAAATATCAGCTTCCATAAATAAGATGACCCACATGGAGTTTGGCCCTAGTTGCCAATTTTAACAGTATTCTCCATGTGTCATGTACTATGGCTAGGGCTAACAGTCGTAAGCCTAGTAAAGGCACTGGTAAGGAGAATGGTGGATTGGATAAGCATCTAGGACTGATATTCTTTGAGGATTTGTACTTTGACCAGGACTAACTGTTGTAAGTCAAGTACATTAATCCAAGATAAGAATAGTCTTGAGGACCGATATTTCCTAGTGTCAAATATTGTGACAATGGATTAGGAAATAGTCCTATGAGGACATACCTAGTGAACACTCGGGTGGGGTATGCGCCTGAGAGGCGGTGGTGTCCAAATTTATGCCTCCAATCATTTTGCTTGGTGAGATAGAACTTGTTAGTCAAGGCCTTGCTATTTTGACAATGTTAGCTATGATGATGTAAATCATCATTGATGCTTATCAATCCAGATCCTTTCTTATATGAATATTTCAACTTGAGAGTATCCTGTTGTGTCATTATGAATACCTCCCTAGTTAAAAGGGAGTGTTGAAAAATGTAACTAGTGTCGGTCTTCATAATGTAATAAAATATAATTTTTATCATATTTATTATATTCATTATTATTATTTTATTTTGGTCAAAGCATGTTCTTCATGCTTATAGAGTCAAAAGAAATGTATTTGAGTCAAGTCCCATTTGGATTTTTGTAAAGAAAAAAAGAAGAAATTTATATTGAGTCAAAGTCCACCAAATTTGTGAAGTCAACCCTCCTTGGGAGAAAGTCGGCCTGCGCCTCCAAGAGCCACCCATTCGACCTCATGGACACATATATAAAGAGGACAGTTTGATCACTTTGGAGGACACTCAATTATCATCACCATACATATCTTCTGTACCTAACTAATGAAGAAAAGGGACGAAGAAGAAGGGAAGGAAGAACTTGCACAAGAGGAAGAATTTCTGTGAGAAAAAGACACAAGTTCTGATCTAGTTGCAGACCCAACATTTCAGGATGGCCCAAAAATTCAGGAGCGAAATTTCAAAAAGACCAATTTGACCTATGTTGACTTTTGACTTTGGCGGTGACTTGGAGGAGGGCTGAACTTGGAGTTTTGGGTTTTGGTTTTGGATATCTCATTTTGATCTGATTCTATTAAAGAAGGAATGTTGTTGGGTTTTTCCCCTTTGTGGGGTTTTGCCCTGGCTTGGAGCCTAATTTCTGGTCTCTCTTGCCTTTTTGCACTATGATCTTTATTTTCTTGTCTTGAATGGTAATTGCTTGATGAATAATACAGGAAAAACAAGAGAACATTTTATAACTTCACAAGTAATTATCATGTTAAGAAATCCCCCCTTGCATTGGAATTTCAACAAAAAAAAGCCTCAACAGAAATATAGCATATTCTCAAAATTATGATAGACATATCCAAAATCGTAAACAGCAATTTCTCATCTAATATACTTGGTTTTCCCAATATAGTTGCTAAGAGAGGAAGAGGATGCAAGAGTTAAAAAATGAAAAAAACACGCCAACCACATTTGAATATGAAAAAGAAAACAGTAAAACATGCTCATCTTTGGGACAGAGATATTGATTGAATGTCATTGAGGGAAGATAGATTAAAACATCTTCATTGCTTCTGCATCAAAATCACAAGACATAAATAGTCATTTCTCTAGCATGTCTGCACTTGCAACAAATCTTGGAATGACATCGTCCTGTAATTGATCAAGGAGAAATGCATAACAAAACTAGAGCAATAATCATATGCTATAACTGGTTTTAGAAATCAATAGCACCCCAAAAAATGAAGAAAAACTAGTCTAGAATTTTCCTAGTTTTTAAAGAAACGTTTTGATGGTTCTTTTTGGAGCAATAAATTGAACCAAGTGGGACTTGAAGGGATGCTTATCAACTCGCTAATAAATTGAACCAACTGGGACTTGAAGGGATGCTTATCAACTCGCTTAGGTATTTATATATACCTCTGAAAAATCTAGCATACATGGTAACTATCTTCGGTGGTTGTGTGGCAATGACAAGAAACATAAAGATTCGCAGATATCCAAGTATGTGTCCAAAGTGGTGTGCCCATCAGCCAAAAAGCAAAAACCAATTTCTTGCTATTAGTTGTTTCTTTCATTCAGTTTCCCTTCTTTTTGCATCGCCTACTTGACCTATAAGCGCCTCTATTAGGCTGTAATAAAGGTTGTTCAGTGTGCGGCTTTGTCATCATGTACGTTCTGGTAAACATCTTGCAGGATACAGTTTCAGTTGAGTATATAGCCTGCCTTGTTTTTTTCCAGAGTCAATATCTCTACATTGCATAGATCTCCTCTATCTAAGGGTGCAATATATCACCGGCTATAAATGTGTGAACCCTGTTGTGTATCTCAATCCAGCTGTAACCGGGGACTTTACTGACCATTTTCTCTTTCTTCATTGTTCTTATCTTTGCTTCGTCGTCCCACCTACCAGCTAATGCATACATATTTGACAGCACCACATATGATGTAGCATTTTGTGGTTCCAACTCAAAAAGTTGTTCTGCTGCATACTTACCAAGATCCACATTTGAATGGATTTTGCAGGAACCAAGCAGGGCACCCCACACAGCAGCATGGGGTTTGAATGGCATCTTGTGGATGAAATCCAAGGCCTCATTTAGAAGTCCTGCACGGGCAAGAAGATCCACCATACAAGCATAGTGATCAGCTCTTGGTGTAATGCAATATTCTCGAATCATGGAATTAAAGTACTGCCAGCCTTCGTTCACTAGCCCAGCATGAGAACACGCGGACAATACACCCAGAAAGGTAATGCCATTGGGTTCCAAGCCTGTTTGTTCAAATTGCTCTATGAGTTCGAGCACCACCTTCCCATGCCCATGCTGGGCAAATCCTACAATTAGTGAATTCCATGACACTACATCTCTCTCAGGCATTTTGTCAAAAACCTGGCCAGCATCCCCCATGCTTCCGCATTTACCATACATCGCAATAACGGAATTATTAACACAGACATCCAGCTCAAATTCTGATTTTACAATATGAGCATGCACCTGCTGGCCGGTACCTAAAAGTGCTAGGCTAGCCAGTGCACTCATAGCACTAGTAAAGGTTGGCTGAATTGGCTTCATGCCTGTGCGTTGCATTTGGACAAAGAGTCTAAGAGCTTCCTCGCCCTGCTTGGTCTGCTCATATCCTGAAATCATTGCAGTCCACGAGACAACATCCTGGCTAGGCATCCTCTCAAACAGGCAGCATGCTTCATCTATCCTGTAACTCTGAAAATATCCTGAAATCATGGTAGTCCATGAAAATACATCTCGATCAGGCATTCTGTCGAACATATGGTGAGCATCTTCCATCCTCCCACTTTGAGTATGTCCTGCAAGCATAGCATTCCAGGATACCATATCTCGTTCAGTCATTTGTTCAAAAACTCGTTGTGCATCATCAATACTACCACATTTAGCATACATCGTAATAAGAGAATTTTGCAAAATGACATCGAAATCCAATCCCATTATGATAGTGAGGGCATGCACCTGATATCCATGCTCTAGTATCGCCAAACTGGCACAGGCGTTTACCCCACTGGTTAAAGTACACAGATTTGGTTTCACTGACGTTTGCTGCATTTCCAAAAAGAGCCTCAAGGCTTTATCCCCGTGGCCATTCTGGGCATATCCTGCAATCATCGCAGTCCAGGAGATCACATTTCGCTCAGGCATTTTGTCAAACATATAACGTGCATCCTTCATTCTACCAATTTGAAAATACCCTGAAACCATTGCAGTCCACGTAATTACATTTCGCTCAGGCATTTTGTCAAACATATCTTGCGCATCCTCCATTCTGCCATTTTCCACATAAGCGGTGATCAGAGCATTCCATGAAACCAAATCTCGTTCAGGCATTCTGTCAAACAAATGTCGTGCATCCTCTGTTTTTCCCTTGAACCCAAACCCAACTATCATCGTAGTCCAAGAGACCATATTCCGCTGTGGCATTTTGTTAAACAGTTCGAAAGCCTCCTCAATTCGTCCATTCTGTATGCAACCCTTAATCATAGCATTCCATGAGACAACATTGCGCTCAGGCATGTTGTTGAACATTGTTCGAGCTTCGTCCATCCTGCCGCTCTGGGCATATCCTGTAAGCATTGCTGTCCACGAAACAACGTCGCGCTGAGGCATTCTGTCAAACACATGGCGTGCATCTTCCAATCTTCCTTCTTGACAATATCCCGTGATCGTGGAATTGCAGGAGACCACATTTCCAAGCTTAACCCGAGAATTTCTATTGTTTTCGCTTTTATAGATTAGTGCTTTTCTTTGCTTTTGTTTGCACTGAAGGGCGCTTAAATGTCGAGCATAAGACAGCTTTCTCTTGTTGAGTACAGAGCCTTTGGAAAACCTGAAGATACCGAATATACCAAGACGAGGGCAAGGAAGGAGGAAGATGATCATCGTTTATGTTAATGCCATTTAGTTGACATTCCAAAGGCTTACAGTACTTCTTCGTCCTTCAATGAGTACCAAGGATTAAAACATCCTTATACTCTTGCGGGTTGATCTCATTGCTCAGATTTGTTTAGTGCAAATATTGTTTACATATTCGTTAATAGGTTATTATTTTTATTTCAAATTGTCATGTTATTTTTATTTTAAAGGGTAGAGTGTGATATTTTTTTTCATAAGTAGGAAAATTTATCATAACTTAGTTGTTAAACCAGCGATATTTACTAATGCAACCTGACTCATCAAAAAACCACATCATCTGGTATAACTTGATGGTGGTCCGTAAGGGGCAGGCTGCTTTCACTCGTGCCGGATCTCTCTGGGTTTTGGGTTGTTAACTTGTTTCCTGCTAGATGCCTCTGGGTTTTGGGTTGTTCAATAAGAGTTCGTAGCCAAGCAAAAATAGTGATAGGGCATACTACAGCCTATCGGATGCCTCTGGGTTTTGAGTTGTTAACTTGTTTCCTGTCGCATGCCTTTGGGTTTTGGGTTGTTAACTTGTTTCCTTAGATCCGAAAAATACAAGCTCTTAACCAAACAAAAACAATTATAAAGCATACTAAAGCGTAATAGATTATAATAATATATGACATGTTTAAATATTCAATTGCTATTTTTTTGTCTTATCAAAATATATATGGGGCATGTTTTAATATTCAAATTGTTTTTTTTTCTTATAAAAAATACAAACAAAACTGCACACCTAATTATATAATTACAATGCCTAATCTCTCAAACAAACAAAAAATCATACATTTAATTTGCTTATTATTTTAAAATTAAATTATGTAAAAATCATTTTTTAGTTAATCCTTGCAATAAAGGTAATTGACTTTATAAAATCATACATTTAATTTGCTTATTATTTTAAAATTAAATTATGTAAAAATAATTTTAGTTAATCCTTAGGTAATTGACTTTGGAATGCTATAATTTTCTATAAAATGCAATATTTATGAGATTATTGTAAATAAAGATTTTTTTTATTTTTCATAAATGAAATTACAATTTTTTTATTCGTTAAAATATTTGAAAAAACTAATTACTCGTGGTTATATGTAATAGTGAAAAAAAATGAAAAATAGAAAATTTATTTTTTATTTCAAAAATAAAATTAAAAAGCCAAGTGGCCTATGACAAGTGTATGAGTTTTTTATGAGTTTTTGTGACAAAATGTATTTGAAAATAATAATAATAAGCAAAACATGAGTCTTGGGTTTTGTGAAGTTAGAAATGAAATCGTGGCACAATGACATGTTTATTCGAGACTATACATGTTTTTGTTAATAAAAATTATTGTTTCAAGAAAAGCATTGATGATAAAATCTTTCGGTCAGAGTTCATTGAAACCAAAATTTAATTAAAGGAAAACTATGCGTCATTTCACTTGATGTTTGGGAGTGAACAATGGAATTTAATTAAAGAAATTTGTATTCTACACATTTAAGAACATTGATGATCAAATCCCACTGCTAATTTGCAGCAATATTAACACACCTTGAACATTCAATATATCACCTTGATTGTAGAGGGGACATTTTGGGATTCATCCTATAAACTTGGCATTGAGAAGTGGAGGTGCATTTGTAGAGTCCATTGGTGATGTAGTATTTTGCAAAGAGTTGTGAAACTTGTTATGAGGTAGAGTTATAGAAAAGCATGAAGAAGAATACAAAGATTAAAGTGTGTGAAGTAGTAGGCAAAACAAGAAAAATATAGAGCAGTGAAACCAGTGAGTACATATTTTTTCATTTACAAACCATTTATTTTCAATGTGTTTCGAGTTGAATCATATTTTGTTGGGTTTTTTTTTTGTGTTTTGTTTTTCCTTTGTTTACATGTGTTTGTTAGTTTGTATGTTTCAAGTTACATGTATTTGGTTGGCTTAACAATATGCATTTGTTTGTTTGTGTTTCAAGTTATATGCATTTGATGGGCTTAACAATCTGCTTCCATGAAGTACGAAGCAACAAGTCAATGTCGTAAAATCTGAAGCAAGAATTCAGTTGACATTTATATAATATAGTCGTAGTCTAAGTGATCTTACTAGTAGGTCTTACATGCATTTATTAGTTTGTGTGTTTCAAGTTGGTTTCACAATGTGCATTTGTTTGTGTGTTTCAAGTTACATGGATTTGGTGGGCTTAACAGTCTACTTTCGTGGAGTGTGAAGCAACAATTTAGTTAACAGTAATACAATAACATAAATTATGAAGCAACAATTCAGTTAACATTAATACAATATAGTCATAGTTTAAGTGACCTTAGTAGGTCTTATTCTTTGTTCTGATATGTGTGTCTTGTGATGTTGTATGTTAGAAATTCATGTCTTCTTAGGTAATTGTGTTAGGGTTGGTAAGAGTTTTCAAAGCGGGCCACAATTTATAAAACTCTTGTGGCATGACTTGAAATCTTCAGCTATGTATTGTAAGACTTTCCAATATTTCGCTTTCAGTTAACTACACCAGGCTTGAGTGGAGGAGATGTGTGGCTTCAAGAACTAAATGTTTTATATTTTTGTTTGTGGTTGCGGACATGACCACCGAGTAGGTGACAGTGACCCAGTCGCCTTCAAGTAATCCTATTGAGGCTAGCATAATGGATTGAGACGACGTTTGGTGTTGTGTGTAGAAATTATATGATGTTGAACTAATAGGATGATACCAATCATTAAATTATTTCAAACAAGTGAAAAAGAAATAAATTTGAAATGCATGAATGACAGTAACTTGAAACTGATATATGAAATTATTAACTTTCATTTGATAATTGCATTTTAACTATATGCCTTATGTTTTCTCCTGATTTATGTATCTTACAATTGTATGTTAAAAATTCATGCTTTATTAGGTAATTGTGTTAGAATTGGTAATATTTTTTGAAGCATTTCAATCCTTAGTCCCCCTTTCAGTATTGAAATTACCAAGTACCAAGGCTACTAATTCATAACTGATAGGCCATGCTCTAACTTTCAATTGTTACGCATTTACATTTTTACAAGGGTTTTAACTCTCCAATTTAACAGGTGAAGCTCATCTTCATTTGTATCCACGTAATGGAAAAAGGAATTATATAACTAGAGAAATAATTAGACCTAAGTCTAGATATCTGAGCCATCTTTTTCAATACGATTATAGATTCAATATTTGCTTTTGGGCTCACCTTGTGCGAAGTAGTGGAACTTAACCTTTTATGTCTGCGGTTTTGTACATACTTTAGTTTCACACTTGATTTTGTTGCACACATTTCAATTTTACATGTTGTTGTTCCGTGTAGGCACGCATGGTTTAGCTAGAGTGATAATTTCCAATATGATTATAAATTCAATATTTGTTGTTGGACTCACCTTGTGCGAAGCAATGGAACTTACCCTTTTATGTCTGCACTTCTGCACATAGTTAAGTCTTGCACGTCTTTGTTTCACATAGATTCGAGTTCTACAGGTCTTTGTTCCATACATACTTTAACTGTGTACATTTTAGCTAGAGTGAAAGAATAATCTTGTATGCTAGATATTCATGCATTATTAGGTAATTGTGTTAGACTTAGTTTGTGTTTGAACTTGGCTTTACAATGTGCATTTGTTTGTGTGTTTCAAGCTACATGGATTTGGTGGGCTTAAAAGTATGCTTTTGTGGACTATGAAGTAGGAATTTAGTTAAAAGCAATACAATAACATAATTATGAAGCAACAACTCAGTTAACAGTAATACAATATAATCATAATCTAAGTGACCTTAGTAGTAGGTGTTACTCTTTGTTCTGATGTGTGTCTTGTGATTGTTGTATGTTATAAATTCATGTCTTCTTGGGTAAATATGTTAGGGTTGGTAATAGTTTTCGAAGCAAGACACACGTTATAAAACTACCACGACGCAAGGTGAAATCTTCCATTATGTATTGTAATACTTTCTCGTATTTCACTTTCGAATAATCACATCAGGCTCGGCTGGAAGAGATGTGTGGATTCAAAAACTAAAATCCTTCCTTCTCTTTCAATTTTATGATTTTGTTTCTATTTGTGACTATGGACATGGTCACCGAGTAGGTGACAACAACCTAGTTGCCTTTAACTAACCCTGTCGAGGCTAGCGGAATGGACTGTGATCGCTCCTCGTGTTGTGTGTTGTGTGTACATATATAAATATAACAATTATATGGTGTTGAACTAATAGGATGATACCAAACATTAAATTATTTCACACAAGTGAAAAAAGAAATAAATTTTGAAATGCATGAATGAGAAAAACTCGAAACTGATACCTAAAATTGTTAACTTTCTGTTGAAAGGTGTGCAACAAGAAATGCTTGTTGAGAATGCAACAAGATGATGGAGCTTAGTGAAAAGAGTCACCTTCATTAAGTGGGCCCGCAGGCAAATTATGGTGCAAGTTCTATTTTTGGATCCCAGCAGGGATGATCACAGCAGGAGTGACCACAGCAGGGATGATCACAGCAGGAGTGACCACAGCAGGAGTGATCACAGCGGGAGTGATCACAACATGAGTGATCACAGCAGGAGTGATCAAAGTCTATTTTTAGACTGGCTGTCAAAAATAGAAAAGTCAAATATTATTGTCTCATAATAATATTTAGACTATAAACTTGATCTTATTCTCTTGGAGCACTTCAGTTTGAGCTACAGATGTGGCACATGCAGCTATCAGAAGGAAGTATGCTTTCTTTGTGGGTCAGTTGAGTTGTTGCATGCATGACTTCAGTTAGAACTCAATCAGTTGAGTTTGGTGGAGTTGATTGTGGAGTTAATGGAGTTGTGTTCAGTTTGACTTGGTTAAACTAGTTGTAGTTAGTCTAACTGCAAATAGACTAATGATGAGTTGTTAAACTAATTATTAACTCATAATGCAACTATAGAATACATCAGTTAACTCAGTTGCATGTCAGTGCATGTTCAGTTCAACAGGGACAGGTGTTAGAGGATCAGATTGCTATCAGTTGTGACTATAGTTGTGCATGAGGATTTGCACAATCAAAGGGATTGAGTATGCCAATGAATTGGCCAATACCAAGTATTATAGCCTCTGCTCACGTCTTTCCCAGTGTGAGTGATTCTTTGGAGGTTAAATACGAGTTTGGTAAACCATTCTCATTCATTCTTGAGCAGGTATTGAGCTGTGGAGGCAGGCAAGCAGTGGAATAGATTTGGAGATCAGATCTTAGCTGTATTGTGTGTAACAGGTGGAGCTGGTACTGGATTGCTTGTGATAAGCATTGTACTTTGTAATGTTACATGTTCTCAATCATTAATATACAGATAGTTGGGGTTTTTAGCGAGATGCTTTCCCCGGGTTACATACTGTGTTAATGTGTGAATGCTCTTGATGTTTTATTGTTATTGATGCTGATATATTGTTGATCAACGTAGAGGAGCTTATGTATTGTGCATGTATTCCGCAATAGTACATGATCAGGATAATCTCCATTGAATATGTGTTTATTATTCAAAATTTCTACATGGTATCAGAGCTGTTGATCATCTGATCTACTATTCAGGAAGTGTTTACATTCTATTTCTTCAGGCAGAGTCTGTAATCGGGCCAGGTAGCCTCTGGATTCATCCTTCTTTTGGAAGGTGAGATATCCGGTGAAAGCCCATACAGTTGATCTCTGTACAAGAAATATTGTGTTCTCATGAATCTTAGATCCGAGGCAGTTGAGTTGGTTGCTGGTGGAATTCGAATTTGCAGCAGTGTTTTCTTGGTGTCAAAACTCAGATGTCTTTCACAAGATTGCGATTGGAGTATGCCCTTGAGGGCAGCTCAAACTATATTGCATGGAAGGACAGGATGGAGGCAGTATTGGATGATAACGGGCTAAAGGAGTTCATAGAGACGGATGTCCCAAAGCCTACTGATGCTACTCAAGCTGATGCTTAGCAAAAGAAGACCGCAAAATGTCGAAGGATTCTGTTGGAGGGCGTGAAGGATCACATTGTGTCCAGCCTGCATGGAAAGACTTCTCCATATTTGATGTGGAAGGCTTTAACAGATCTATTCCAAAGCAAGAGCGATCAGAGGAAGTTGGCGCTCAAAGATAAACTCAGAAACATCAAATGCGAGAATGGTGACAGTATGCCCAAGTATCTCACGAAGTTCACTCAGTGTCGAGATGAGCTGGGAAGTGTGGGGGTTACTGTCGATGATGAGGACTTGGTGAGCTTGGCTCTCCTTGGTCTTCCGAAGAGTTGGCATTCCTATCAGGACTTTGTCAATGGTTGGGAGAAATTGCCAGGATGGGAGAGACTTTGGTCAGATCTTGTGCAAGAGGAGATCAGACGGAGCACCAGAGACGGTTCTTCATCCATGCAGGATGAGGAGAACTGTGCCTTAGCGAGTAAGGCGAAGAAGGGGAAGGGGAAGGTTTCTCTTTCTGAATCCAGTTCTTCCAATGATGTGAAGAAGGTTGACAAGGCGAAGGTGAGATGCTTTCGTTGTCATGAGTTGGGTCATTATGCTACTAATTGTCCAAAGAAGAAGTCCAAGAAGGGATCCGGGGAAGGATCTGAAGGTGAGGCACTTGCTTCACAGTTTGAGTTGGATTTCACACTATTCACATGCATGGTTTCATCCATGATGGGAAGTGGTTGGTTTCTTGACAGTGGAGCTTCTTTCCACATGACCGGTGACAAAAGTTTGTTCAGTACTTTGGAGGAGAAAGATCTCCAGATACTCATAGGGATGGGTAATGATGAGAAGTATAGTGTCTCAGGTGTAGGCATGGTTATTTTTCAGAGGGAGCATGGAGTTCGCCTTACCTTGACCGATGTCAAGTATGTACCAGGACTGAAGACAAACTTGGTGTCAATCGCGATGCTGGAAGACAGAGGCTATGATGTAGTCTTCAGTAAGGGAAAGATTTTCCTTAGACACATCATCACTAGACAGGTGAAGCAGATTAGTTCACGGGTCAAGAACCTGTATGCTCTTGAGGTTCAAGATGCATGCAAAGCCTTGAGCAGCAAGGCAACTGATGGAGACTTGGTGGTTGAGAGGGAGCGTATATTACCTCTCGACATGCAAAGCCAGAAGAAGTCTCAGACGATTGTGGAGGAGCCACGATTGGTGCAGCAGCTTCAGGAGGTTGTGGAGCAGCCACAACAAGGGAAGCTGAGAGGAGATCGAGTAGAGACATCTACTCATCCAGAGACCTCTAGTAGGGGGAAACTTCGAGCCAGGTGAGCTGAGGGATCACATGCAGCCATACCTCCAGGTAGGAGGTGGGGTGATGTGGATTGATCATCCCAAGGAGGAGGGGCAGGATCCTTGAGGTACCCAACCTCTTGGATGAGACCTTGCTACGAGAGCCCCGATGTGGAGTAGTAGGAACTGATTGATTGGGTAGAGACAGATGCGGATGGAGCGGAAGAGAGAGCGACAGTGCAGGGAATCCCAAGACAGCGCATAGCTAGCAGGCTGCAGCAATGCGAGAGGCACAAGTGTTTTGCACAGTGCTAGGTGGCACAGAGAGGTGTGCAATGGTGCGAGATGCATGGAGATGTTGCAGTAGCACAGATGTCAGAGAGGGAGCACTTGTCAGCAGCAAGTAGAGCTTCAGCATCAGAGGGTGTTTCTAGCCCAACAGGGAGGTCAGTTGGGAGGTGTAGTGCGGATGCAATGCTGGGAGATAGAACTAGCAGTAGCACAGATGTAGTCAGAGATCAAAGTGGCAGAGGCTAGAGCAGTCAAATACTGAAGAGCACAGAGATGCAGAGTTTTCAGTCGACAGAGGCAATAGCAGTCAAAGACTTTGATGACAGAGCAAGTGGACCGGCCAAATGTGTTGCATGGAGAACATTCCAGAGTTACAGGATCGGGTTTGAGAGGAAGCCTTTCTTGTTGAGAGGGAGTGTTGAAAAGTGTGCAACAAGAAATGCTTGTTGAGAATGCAACAAGATGATGGAGCTTAGAGAAAAGAGTCACCTTCACTAAGTGGGCCCGCAGGCAAATTATGGCGCAAGTTCTATTTTTGGATCCCAGCAAGGATGATCACAGCAGGACTGACCACAGCAGGGATGATCACAGCAGGAGTGACCACAGCAGGAGTGACCACAGCAGGAGTGATCACAGCAGGAGTGATCAAAGTCTATTTTTAGACTGGCTGTCAAAAATAGAAAAGTCAAATATTATTGTCTCATAATAATATTTAGACTATAAACTTGATCTTATTCTCTTGGAGCACTTCAGTTTGAGCTACAGATGTGGCACATGCAGCTACCAGAAGGAAGTATGCTTTCTTTGTGGGTCAGTTGAGTTGTTGCATGCATGACTTCAGTTAGAACTCAATCAGTTGAGTTTGGTGGAGTTGATTGTGGAGTTAATGGAGTTGTGTTCAGTTTGACTTGGTTAAACTAGTTGTAGTTAGTCTAACTGCAAATAGACTAATGATGAGTTGTTAAACTAATTATTAACTCATAATGCAACTATAGAATACATCAGTTAACTCAGTTGCATGTCAGTGCATGTTCAGTTCAACAGGGACAGGTGTTAGAGGATCAGATTGCTATCAGTTGTGACTATAGTTGTGCATGAGGATTTGCACAATCAAAGGGATTGAGTATGCCAATGAATTGGCCAATACCAAGTATTATAGCCTCTGCTCACGTCTTTCCCAGTGTGAGTGATTCTTTGGAGGTTAAATACGAGTTTGGTAAACCATTCTCATTCATTCTTGAGCAGGTATTGAGCTGTGGAGGCAGGCAAGCAGTGGAATAGATTTGGAGATCAGATCTTAGCTGTATTGTGTGTAATAGGTGGAGCTGGTACTGGATTGCTTGTGATAAGCATTGTACTTTGTAATGTTACATGTTCTCAATCATTAAAATACAGATAGTTGGGGTTTTTAGCGAGAGGCTTTCCCCGAGTTACATACTGTGTTAATGTGTGAATGCTCTTAATGTTTTATTGTTATTGATGCTGCTATATTGATGATCAACGTAGAGGAGCTTATGTGTTGTGTATGTATTCCGCAATAGTACATGATCAAGATAATCTCCATTGAATATGTGTTTATTATTCAAAATTTCTACACTTTCTTTTGATAATTGCATTATTACTATCTTATGCTTTGTCCTTATTTATTTATCTTACAATTATATGTTAAACATTCATGTTTTCTTAGGTAATTATGTTAGAGTTGGTAAGATTTTTTGAAGCATTTCAATCCTTGGTCCCCCTTTCAGTATTGAAATTACCAGGTACCAAGGCTACTAATTCATAACTGATAGGCCATGCTCTAACTTTCAATTCTCACTTTTATTTATCACTTTTACAAGGGTTTTAACTCTCCAATTTACCAAGTGAAGGTCTTCTTCATTTGTCTGCACATAATGCAAAAAGGAATTCTATGATTAGAGAAATCATTGCACCCAAGTCTAGATATTGAGGCCACCTTTTTTAATAGATTCAATGTTTTTTGTTAATTCACCTTGTGCAGAGCAGTAAAACTTATGTTTTTATGTCCACACTTCCACACATACTTTAGTTATGTGCTTAATTTTGTTCCACACATTTTAGTTATGCACGTCTTTGTTCCGTACAGACTTTAATTGTGCACAATTTAGCTAGAGTGATAATTTCCAATACAATTATAGATTCAATATTTTCTTTTGGGCTCACCTTGTGCGGAGCAGTGGAACTTACCATTTTATGCATGTACTTCCGCACATACTTTAGTTCTGCACATGTCTTTTTTCGCACATATTCCAATTTTGCAAGGCTTTGTTCCATATAGACTTTAACTGTGTACAATTTAGCTAGAGTGAAAGTATAATCTTGTATGCTAGAGGTTCATGCATTCTTAGGTAATTGTGTTAAAATTGGTAAGATATCTAGACCTAAGTCTAGATATCTGGGTCATTTTTGCAATACAATTATGTATTCAATATTTCCTTTTGGTCTTGCCTTATGCGGATTAGTGTAGCTTACCATTTTATCTTTGCAGTTGCGCACAAATTTTAGTTTTGCACGTGTTTGTTTCACATAGATTTAGTTCCACACATATTTGTTCTTAACTCTCCAATTTCCTAGGTGAAGGTCATCTTCATTTCTCTCCATGTAAGGCGAAAAGGAAGTTTCTGACTAGAGAAATATTTACACGTGTCTAGATATCTGGACTGTGATTTCCAATATTTGCTTTTGGGCTCATATTGTGTGGAGCAGTGCAACTTACCCTTTTATGTCTTCACTTCCACATATACTTTAGTTTCACAAATGTCTTTGTTCTACACATATTTCATCTCGGCACATCTTTGTTTTGTAGAGACTTTAACTGTGCATAAAGTTTGGGTAGAGTGACTATAATCTTGTATGTTAGAGATTCATGCAATCTTAGCTAATTGCATTAGACTTGGTAGTCACATTCTTTCCTTCAATGTAGTCACATTCTTCTTTGCAAAGAAAGAAAACCCGAAATAGTCTGGCAGCAGGAAAAACCCCCATTATTTTATTATATGTTTCAATTTTTATCATATTTTGTTGGTTTTTTTTTGTGCGTATTTTCTCTGTTTAGATGGATTTGTTAGTTCTTGTGTTTTTAGTTACATGCTGCAAAGATTTATAAAACTCATTAGTCATTTAACATCATATGAAGAGTTGTGGAACTTGTTATGAAGTAGAGTTGTAGAAATTCTAAAAACAAAAAAGATTGCAGAGATTAAAGTCTATGAAATCATTAGCACAACAAAAAAATACACAGTTGTCAAACTGATAAGTACATCCTATTTTTATGCTTTATGTGCTTTGATTTTTGTTTGCAAAGCATTTATTTTCAATGTGTTTCAAGTTCAATCATATTTTCCTGGTTTTTTGGGGCTTTGTTATTACTCTATGTACACACATCTCTTAGTTTGTGTGTTTTAAGCTACATGCATTTGGTTGGCTTAATAATATGCATTTTTTTGTTTTTTGTGTTTCAAGTTACACGTATTTGGTTGGCTTAACAATCTACTTGCATGAGGTATGAAGCAACAATTTAGTGACTTATTGCAGAGACCTAATATAATGCAGACAAGTGAAGAAAACAAATAAATTTGAAATGCATAAAGTTACTTACATGAAATTGTTGTTAGTAATCGAAGAGAATCTGGAAAAAAGTAGAATAGTTCTTGACTATTTGATTCTCCATCAACTGCAAACTATGCAAAAAAATAATAATATTGGGACATCAAATGTCTGTCCATGATTGTTTGAATATGTCTGAATCATATAGAAGAATTAGAGATTTGATGGCATTTAGTTTGGCTCCTCAAATGACTAGACAAAATTATTCAAATGCAAAATGGCAGTAACTTGAAACTATTGTCTAAAACTATTACGTTTTTTTGCCATTATTGCATTATTTTATTACTTACAAAAAAGATAATATGATTTGTTATTAATTTATTTAATACAACTTTATTATTTATAATTTACAGCTGAGTGTAGCTACTTTGGGGTCTATATTTGTCTTATGTGCATCCAAGTAGTTTCATTTTTCTCCACGTAATGCAAGAAGATATTCTACAACTAGACAAATCATTATCTTCAAATCTAAATATTTGGCTACTTTCCCAACATGATTATAATTAAATATTTCCTTTTGGCCACACTTTCTATGGAGTAATGAAACTTACCCTTGAATGTGTACTCCTGCACATTCCTTTGTTCTGCATAGACTTTATCTAGAGTCATAAGTCTTCCCGATTTGGCAATATTGCTATGTCTAAAACTATTGGAAGGCATGTGAGGATGTATATCATATGCTAAGAGAAATGGGCTTGCTCATTGTAAACACTTTCTAGCTGACTACTCTTGGATAGTTCTGCAGTCACTAATGTTAGTGGTTCATAAATATACATGGCAATGCATCAATCAAAGACACAACAAAGCATGTCATAGGTCATAATCGAAATATGCACAAACAGCTATAGTTATATATATATATATATATGCTTAGAAAGACCATTTTTATGCTAGGTACATTGAGGCTTTGCTCCAACTAATTATCCCTAAACTAGATTCACAGTTTGAGTCAAGTGGTCAAGCCAAGTGGTTTATTTATTATCACTAGTCACAACTACCATAGTGGACCTTCAATCTAATCATAACCAAATATACAGACTAACAAAAGGCTTGGTAATGTATCATTCGATTTGAATACAAGATGTGTATGCTTTTTTAGCTGATTTTTTAAAAGTGAGTATTGTAGGAGTCAAGAACCCATTATCCAGGAATTTTGTTGACAAAGACTTACAAAACAAAAAGTATCTAAAGCTGAAACCAACCTTGTGTTTCATTTCCTCTATGCATAGTGAACCATGAAACTCAAATGAAAGAATGAGAAATTAACTGAATTAGTTACTAGTAAGGGGTTTTATCCAAGTTTTGTATTCGAGACTAAGGAGGGAAGGGCACGTGGGCCTCGTGCAAGACTACACGTTGACTAACCCTCATATTTCATTGTCTAATCATCTTGTTTAAGGTGATTTCAAATTATAATTATCATATTTTTTATTTGTTTTAATCTTTTTTATATTTATAAAATTTTAAAGTGAGTTATTCAAACGCAGAATGACAATAATTTGAACTGTCTTATGAACCTATTATCGTTTTTTACCATTTTGCACTATTTTATTACTTACAAAAAATATAAATAATCATTTATGAATTGTTAATTTATTTACGACAACTTTATTATTTATAATTTACAGCCAAGTGTAGCTACTTTGGGGTCTATATTTGTCTTCCATGCATCCAAGTAGCTTCATTTCTCTCCATGTAATGCAAGAAGATATTTTATGACTAGAGAAATCATTATACTCAAGTCTAAATATCTGAGTTGCTTTCCCAACACAATTATAAATTAAATATTTTCTTTTGGGCCCACTTTGTGTGGAGCATTGAAACTTACTCTTATATGTGTACTCCCACACATGCCTTTGTTTTGTATAGACTTTAGCTAGAGTCACAAGTCTTCCTGATTTGACAATCTTGCTAGGTCTAAAACTACTAGAAGGCATGTGAGGATGTATGGCATATGCTAAGAGAAATGGGCTTGCTCGTTGTAAATGCTTGCTAGCTAGAAGTGACCCTCAATCAAATCAAAATGAAATACAAAGATTCATAAAAGGCTCAGTGATGTATCATTCAGTTTTAGGAGGTTGAATATAGGATATGTGTGCTTTGTTAGCTAGCTTTTTTAAAGCAAGTATTGAAGGAGTCAAGATCCCATTACGCAAGCATTGTTTTTATGAAGCCTTGCAAAACAAAGAGTATTTTAAGCCACAACCAATCTTGTGTTTCATTTCCTCTGTGTAGAGTGAACCACGAAACTCAAATGAAAGGAATGAAAGAATAACCAAATTGGTTATTGGGAAGGGTTTTTATCCAAGTCCTGCATTCGAGACTGAGGGAAGGGCATGTGGGCCTCATGCAAGACTGCACGTTGACTAACCCTCACATTTCTTTGTCTAGTTGTCCAATTTAAGGTAATTTCAAGTAATAATTATCATATTTTTTATTTGTTTTAATATTTTTTATATTTATAAAATTTGAAGGTGAGATAAATTTAAGTTGTATTAAAACTAAGAAAAAATGTCTAAAAAGTGAAGTAGGGAAAATTAAATTTACATTTTTTTGAAGCGTGAGCTATACATTTTTGTATCAATACCACTTTGCTTCTTATTTATTTCAAGACGGGAATAAATTTGAAATGCATCTATATGTCTGATGCTCCTTACACTTGGTAATATTTTTTTGAAGTGTTAAAATATTCAATGCGCCTTTCAATATTGAAATTAGTAGGTAACAAGGCTAGTAATTGATAATTGATAGGCCACTCTCTAATTCTCAAATTTATCACTTTTATTTACAAATTTTACAAGTGTTTTAACTCTCCAATTTACCAGTTCAAGGCCATCTTTGTTTGTCTATAGGGAACACAAAAAGGAATTATATGAATAGATAAATCATTACACCCAAGTTTAGATATATGTGTCGCTTTTCCAATACGATTGATTCAATGTTTGCCTTTCGGCTCACCTTGTGTGGAATAATGGAACTTACTCTTTTATTTCCACAATTTTGCACATACTTTAGTTCCGCACATGTCTTTGCTCTACACAAATTTTAATTCCGCACAAGTCTTCATTCCATGCAGAATTCAACTCCGTACAAAATTTTGTTGGCATTATGGTGTGCATGGTTCTAGCTAGTTGATGTTGGCATTGGTTCATGATTAGCGCTCATGTTCACATTGATATCAACCCTATGTATTCTAGTTGATGTTTGGATGCCTTCCTTGTAGCATGGTTGCGACTAGTTGAGTTGGCATGGAGTTGGTTGTGTTGGCATTGATGTCAGCCTTGATGGTCAGATGATGGTAGTGATGTTGTATGATGGCTTGATGGTTGATCTTGTGCTTGATGTTCATGACCTAGTGCAGGGACTAGAGATGACTTTGTTGTAGTAGTGTGTTGGCTTGATGAGGATGTTGTTGAGGTGCTACAGTGTGTTGCATCGGTGATTATAGGTTTGTTTAGATGTGTTGCAGCTTGTGTAGGTGTTTGAGGAGAGTAGAGGACTTTTTGGTAGACAATTCAATCCTTGTTTGTTGGCTTCTAGGTCAACTTGGTAGTGGCACTTGGGAGACATGTTTGATCCATTTACATAAGTGTCACAAGGCTTGGAAGTGATTTGGAGGCATGTACAAATGTTGGAGAAGGTGATCCATTAGGTGGCAGAGGTTCAGAGCAGAGGATCTTATGCTTTTCTCCAAACACATGCAGATAGGCTTATGCATGCGGTTGAAAGGCTCCAACCATTGGGAGATATTTTTGTGTGTGTGGTTATAACTGAGAATTTCTAGTCTTGTGGGTGTGGTAATGGCTTAACATGATAATTCCTCTGCATTCCTCACACACATCTAGAGTATTTCAACTTGTATATTCGGGGAAGATTATAAATTAATTGTTAAAGGTCAGAAATGGTTGATTAAGTCCTCTAATGGGTGTGAACACCTTTAGTGCACAAGTAGTGATGATTATGGTTGGATTTCTTCAACTTTGTGCACCCTTGATCACAGGCCAAAAGTGGAATTCACCCATAATGTTTTATATTATTCATTTTGGAGTTGGGTGATGGTTGGTTCAGTGTGAGAGTGAGTTAGAGAAGGCTCCATAGAGGAAATATGCTTCAAATCTAGTTGTGAGCATAGATACTTTTGTGTATGAGTGTAAATGGAAGTGTTGTAGCAGAAATATGGAGCAGAGCATCAGTGTTCAATAAGATTCGTGGTTGTTTTATCAAAGTTTATTTGGAGGACATGGAGTAGAGTTTATGCTGCTGGATGATTATATTATTGATCATTGCATTTGCACCACTATTTGCTGGAGTTGAGAGTATGTTATTTATGGTGCTTTTAATCTATTTTTGATGATGTCTTGTTGTTGGAGATCATATGCATAGCTAAATCAAGTTGAGCAAAAAGTCTTGGGATACAGTTTGAAAATGAATGAAATCGAGGTCCGCATAGTGTAGAGGAGTGATGTCTTCATGAGAGTGGAGCATTGATTTCAAAGCCTCATCAAAAGGAACAGTTTCTCCATCCAATCAGAGTTGGATAGTCCAGTTGGAGTTGGTTGAGGATTGTTGATCGTGGTGGCCTTCAGTGGATGGTAGTCCATAGATCCGTGTGAGAACATAGTCTTCCGAGTTGATCAATAGAATCGAGTCTCCTAGTTGATTGGTGTTGGCCTGTTGTATATGAGGTCAAGTCTCTTGATTGATGGGAGTTAGTCATCTATGTAAAAGACATTATTTACTTAAGATAATATTCAGAGCAACGCAACTGTAGCAAGGGCGGTTTTTCTCCCATAAGGGTTTCCACCAGATATCTTGTGTCTCATGTGTGATGATGTGATTGTTTGCATTATTTATGTTATTGCTTATGGTTTTTAGTTTCTACTCATATGGTGCACATATTATGATTTGTTATTAGTTGTTGGTTAATATATGTGAGATTCAGTAAAGAATTTTTTATTGGTAAAAATTAAAAATAAATCATACTACTGATTCAACCCCCTCTCTCAGTAGTGCTCAAAGGTTTCCAACAACCTTAGCTGGAGTGACGAGTGTAATGTTGTATGTTAAAAATTTGTGTGTTCTTAGGTAATTGTGGTGATAATGTTTTTCAAAGCGAGGGACTTAGGGCGTGGGTCCAAGGAATGAACTATAAAGTCCCACTACACGATGTCAAATTTTTTCATTTATCATAATATTTTTATGTCTCTCACTTCCTGTTAACCACACCCCGTTGTCTTATTGTTAAGGCGTAAGCAGTTACAAGAAGTCCCACACCGGGACATGAAACTTTTTGTTAAATGACATAGAATTCCCTAACTCACAGCTCATGTGCAAGAGAATTGTTGTTCAGAGCAAGCAACACAAATTTCTTCCTCAGTTATGGAAGCCCAGTGAGAATGTATACATTGTTTCATTAGAAAATTTGAGGGAAAATAATTTTTATTTTCTTTTAAAGGGTCCAATTTAAGTCATTTTGAAATATGTATTCAATCTGAATTTCATTTTTCTATATGGAAAACATGCTTAAGGGTTAAAATTGAAAAAATTTAAGTTTTGTTAATGTAATATTAGAAATGCATGTTGTTGAAGTCTGAAATTGTTCTCTTTTTTACAACCGTTTTTCCTCTCCTTTACCTTTTTATAACCATTTTGTTACAGTTTCGGTCAAAACAAGGTCATCATAGACACACTCAAGCATCCAAAAGGTATTGCTCAGTCATTTTTTAGAATCTATTGTTTCTTTGTGAAATATAATTAAAACATCTCTACAACTACAGAATCTTGCTCATTCAGCAGCTAATGTAGAATTATGCAACTATCTTCGTGGTTAGGCAAGTTTCAATGCACTAGAGGACGAATGAAAGGAACCAGTAGATGGAAATTGTTCTACACATGAATGTCCACGTGTCTATATGATCTAGAAAAACACAAATATCAAAATATTTAGAAGTCAAACCAAACGTCAAATCTGGCTATGACATTCCAACAGTCAAGCAGATTTTGGCAGAAGATCGTGGAGAGATCAAGCGAGCGTGGAAAGGATTCAGGAGCTGATGTGTTCAATCAGAATCCCTCATGACTTTCCATTTTAGTAGACAATCATGAGGAGATATACTTTCAATTTAATATTACTACTTAGTTATCAGATTAGCTAAATTGCCTCTCGGCATAGGACTCTTAGATCAGTTTTAATAAAGGAATGTATAAAAAGCCTTAAGGTGAAACCAAAAAGGATAGTAGTGGTTATTAAGAATTATATGGAATCTTTCTTGAAGACTCCAATTATTAATATAATACTCCATTTTTAATCAATGTGTGGTTAAGCAAGTCGATTGAATCAGTGATGAACTTACACTCAACAGGAGGGCCCCCTGGAGAGTTGTAAGAGTATATAGTTTCATTTATACTGCAATTTCTTATAGTTTTCCTTTCTGTCAATATGTTCACTTTTTAGCAGTCTAATTCATTTTTGCTTGTATAAATGGAGCGCTCATAAAAACCACCCAAAAAAAAATCAGAATGCATTTCGTTCAGCAATTCAATTTCAAAACTCAATTAAATTTCGTGGATAATGAATATATGGTTTTCAGAGTTTATTAGCACACATTAGTAACCATTTGAAGTTGCAATCTAATGTGATTTATTTCCTCTTTGAAATTCATTTCCTTTCTACAAATTAGCATTAGCATCTCTTTTCTGCAATTAGTGTTAAGATTTCTTTTCTGCAAATAGTGTTAAGACTTCTTTCCTGCAAATAGCAGTAGGATTTCTTTTATGCAAATTAGAAATAGACTTTTAATTCTGAAATTATAAAAAGTTGTGAGATCCGGGTGGATATTGGTGGCCACCGCCTATTCCACTTGGACCCCCACCATTATTTATTTCATTTTTTCAATTTCCTTTATTGTAGCACAATTTACTATTTTTGGCATTTTTTTCGGGCCTTGAACTTTTGGAGCCGTTTTGAGGCCCTAAACAACGTTTTTTTTTTTTTTTTTGGAAAATCACCATCATCGAATATATGTTTTCAACTAAGTATTTTTTGTCAGCATTTGTAGTCCTCGAATAGATCTTTCTAACGAGGTATCATATGCATCAACGGAGATCGTATGCCAAAGTTACGACCCCGGGAAGTTGATGTACTAATTTACCCCAATGGGGCCCATAGTTTGGTGTTTCATCTCCTAGGGTTAGGTCTTTGGATGTTTGGGGTTTAATAAATAGGCCCTCAAGCCTCATTGTAACATAGTTTAGAGGCATGTAGCCGCCACATCTCTTCTCAGAGAGAAGCTACCATCGCCCGAGCTAGTCTTATTTTCATTTTGTTTGTAAGCATATTTCAGTATTTGATATTAATGAAATGAAGTGTTATTTATACTGCATCTTTGTGTTTATGGTTATATCTATAATTTGTTGTGTTCCTATTTAAATCCGGATCAGTGGTATCAGAGCAGTTTTCTCTTTCTCTGTTTTTCTTTGCATGTCCCCAACGAGGTCGAGGTATAAGGAGTTAGGGCTCGATTTGGTTGAACCTTTGCAAGATCAGCCTCGCAAACCTCGATGGTTGCCCATGGGGGAAGAAAAGAAAGACGATGGAGCAGGAGATCCTATCAAAATATTGCTTGAGGAGGCCCTCGAGAAACAAAGGAATGCGATGATGGATAACTTTGCTTAGATCCTTCAACGATTGCCCACCGGCGGTGCATGCACATCCATCAACCACTCTGGAGGTGCCACTCCTTTTAAGGTAAAAGTAAACTTTGATATTCCCATATTTGAGTGCCAAATAGATGCAGACGTCATAGATAAATGGTTAAATCTGTTAGAAGGATTTTTTTTGTTCATGATTTTTCTAGTCAGGAAAAGATTACTTTTTCTCTTCTCAAAGCCGCCCCCCACGTCAAGGACTAGTGGGAAACCTACTCTGAGCAAAAGGATGGAAGCGCACCCTCACTGTTTTAAGCCACACCCATTTGGAATTCATTCTGGGACACCATCAAGGAGCAATACTACCCTATTGGGAGCTATGAGGATAAATACATAAAGTGGACCATGTTGCGGCAAGGAAGGGACCAAGACGTGTCGAGTTTACCAATGTTTTTCATACCCTTCGCACGAAGTTGGGTATCAAGGATTCTGAGAAACATTGGGTACTCAAGTACCGCGGCTGTCTACAAAGGTACATCCAGGATGAGATGGAGTTCCTTAACATCTCCTGTCTCGGCACGGCGCACCGATACACTGTCAAGATCAAGCATAAGCTTAAACAGAAAAAGCAAGACTTTGGATCTGTGAATCCGAAGCAAGGGAAAGGTGCCCCCAAACTACAGAACAAAGGACAAAGCTAAGGCGGAGCGACCTAGGACAACCCGCCAAAGCCGCAAGTAAAGCACAACACCGCGAAGCCGAAGAAGGACACGGGAAAGTGGTGTGAGTTCCATAAGAGCTCCACTTACAACACAAGTGAGTGTCAGGCCAAGCAGTCACTATTGTTCGAGCTAAAGGCTTCTAAATCAGATGCATGTTCCGACTCTGAGTCAAAACCCGACAAGGGGAATGACAAAGGGAAGCATATTATCGATGTGAAGCCCAACGCCACTATTGCCACCACGAAGATCAAGAAGGAGGAACCTAAAGATCCAGAAGAGGATGAGTGCCTTTTCCACTCCCAAATGTGGGTAAAGGGTTGCCCACTATAGTTCATTATCGACAGCGGGAGCCAAAAGAACCTCATTTCAGTAGAGGTCGTGAAGCAGTTGGCCTTTCCGACCATAACACACCCACAACCATACACCATCCGGTGGCTTCACCAAGGATGGGATCTTTGCGTCAGCCAGCAGTGTCGCCTTCCATACAACATCAAGCCCTTCGCGGATGAGGTATTATGTGATGTTGCTCCTCTTGATGTTTGTGATGTATTATTAGGCCAACCATACTTGTGGAAGCGACATGTTTTGTATGAGTCAAGGCCTCACGCTGTTATTTTTACCTTGGGAAATAATTTGTACATGATACTGGAGTTAGCACCACCTACCGCCATCTCTTTGGTTATGGCAAAACAATGCAGTAAGCTCATTTCCCAAACCAGGAAATTTGTTTTCCTGATGATACGCCCTAAGGAAAAGACAAAGACGGTGGCCATGACCTCCAGACAACGCCCCTCCACACGACAACAATAGATGGACAAGGTCATGGAGGAGTACGAGGACATCTTCACCTCCCCCACATGGGTGCCTCTGCATTGTCAGGTTAAGCACTCCCATCGATCTAACCCCAGGTGTGTCATTGCCCAATGAACCCATATATCATCACTATGTTATAGAGAACGATCAAATCAAGAGGTAGATTCAGGAGCTGTTGCAGAAAGGTCACATCCGACCGAGTTCATCGCCCTGTGGGAGCCCGATCATGCCCTGTGGGAGCTCGATCGTGTTGGTACAGAAGAAGGATGGGACTTGGCAACTCTATATTAACTATCAAGCGTTGAACAAGATCATTGTCTGGAATAGGTGCCTGATCCCATGGATCGATGACCTTCTAGACCAACTCAAGGGGGCAAAATATTTAAGCAAGATCGATTTTAAAGTCTGGATATCACTAGGTACCAATCGAACCCTCTGATGTGTGGAAGACTGCCTTCAAAACCAAGGAGGGCCTTTTTAAGTGGTTGGTTATGCCTTTCGGGTTGACGAATTCTCCTGCAACCTTCATGAGGCTGATGGATGACATCTTGCATCCATTCACCAACTCATTTGTAGTGGTATACTTGGATGACATCTTGATCTTCAACCAGAGTTGGGAAGAGCACCTCCACCACATCTGACAAGTTCTCCAAACACTGCAGCAACACAAGTTGTGTGCCAATTTGGAGAAATGCACTTTTGGCATGACCCAGGTTCAGTATCTGGGATACATTATTGATGAACGGGGGGTGCATGTGTATCCAGCCAAGATCTAAGTCATTCAGGATTGGCCAGCCCCAACCACTCTGATAGAGCTCCGTAACTTTCTGGGTCTTGCCAATTTTTACCGCAGGTTCGTATTTGGGTTCTCTCATATCACTTGGCCCTTGAGTTAAGTCACCAAGGGAGGAGTGAAAGAAAAATTATTTTGGTCTAAATGTCAATAGAAGGCGTCTGCAGAGTTGAAACATCGCCTCTGCTCTGCACCAGTGCTCACATTACCAGACTTGCAACAACCATTTGAGATCGAGACAGATGCCTCTGACTATGCTATTGGGGCAGTCCTTACTCAATAGCAGCATCCAGTGGCATATCATAGCGAGACACTTTCAAACACATTCCGGAAGTTTCCCACTTATGACAAAGAGATGTATTCCATTGTGTAGGCCTGCCAACAGTGGAAGCATTACATTTTGGGGAAGGAAACAGTCATCCACACAGACAACCAACCCCTACAGTTCATACAGATGCAAGGGAAGTTGCAGAATGATCTCCATTAGAAGTGGTCCACATACCTGCAACAGTTCCATTTGAATATCAAGTACAAGAAGGGTAGCACCAATAATGTTGCAGACTGAATCAGCCGACCCCCGATCATGGCGTTAACCACTGTGCTCAACTCTTATGGGCACGAGACTTCTGATTGGAAACTTCTCTACAAAAGCAACCCAGAATTCAACCACACATACCAAATTCTCTTGGAGGGTTAGAAAGTTCCATATTTTCACCTCCAGGATGCACTGTTATGCCACCTGGGACACCTTTGTGTTCCTTCAAGCGAGCGTGCCAAGATTATTTGGGAAGCACTATAGTTGGGTCGCTAGACATTTTAGGGTCGAGAAAATAGTGGCAGTAGTGCAGAAGTATTTCTACTGGCCGAATTTTCGACAGGATGTCGGGAAGTACATTAAATCATGCACTGCCTATGCCATTTCCAAACTGACCATCAAGAAGCAAGACCTCTATAGTATGTTTCCTACCCCTAGTCGACCTTGGGAATCCATCTCCATGGATTAGATGTCAGGCCTTCCTTCTACTAAGCATGGCAACGATTGTGTTTTTGTGGTCGTCGACAGATTCTCGAAGATGGCCATTATGGCGACTTGCAAGAAGAATATCACAACAGAAGCCATTTCTAAACTCTTCTTTGAACGAGTGTGGGTACACTTTGGTATCCCAAAGCCTATCTTAGATAGGGACAGCAGGTTCCTCAGTACATTTTAGTCCAGTCTTTGGTCGATGTTGGACACTAAGCGCACTAAGTCCACAACTTTCCATCCCCAAACCGATGGCCAGGCAGAGGTCATCAACAGGATGATGGTACACATTCTGCGCATGTACAATTCAAAGCATCCATGCACATGGGATGAGATCCTCCCCTATGTCCAACACAGTTATAGCCGGGCTCTCCACAACTCGAGTGGACACAACCCTTTTCAGGTGGGCTAGGGATTCCAGCCATTATGTCCCATTGATGTGGCCATACCATTTGCAGCTACTCAGGCAGATTCATCTCATGTCTAGTCTAAAGCCAACAAGGAAAACAACTTCATTCAGCACATCTGCCAACAGGTCCATGACATTCTGGAGAAATCAAATGCTAAGTACAAGCAGTGACATGATCAACATTGGGTGCCACACAAGTTTCAAGTGGGCGACAAAGTCTGGTTGCATTTGCAGAAGGAACGCCTTACCAGATCCTATCAAAAACTTAGACCACTCTGATATGGTCCTTACACCATTACCAAGGTTGTGGCAGACAATGCATTTGAGCTCAGCCTTCCTCCATTCCTTGGCCTGAACCCAGTGTTCAATGTGGATCGCCTTTGACCATACTTCCCACCATTGTTGGACACATCAGACATTGCAGAACAACTCACACCTACAAAGTTAAATCCAGACTGTATGGAAAAAGCCACAACTGATCGGATCATGGACACATAGATCAAGAACACTCGACAACAAAGAATCCAACTATATTGAGTTGTCAAAGCAGACCAACTCCTTCACCAGGCCAACTGGCTCACAAGGGACCAAGTTTAGCAGAAGTTTCCTCATCTCATGGGGGAACTCAACGCAATGGGGACCATTGCTTCCTAAGGGGGGAGAAATGATCCAGGTGGATATTGGCGGCCACCCGACTATTCCACTTGAACCCCCAACATTATTTATTTCAGTTTTTCAGTTTCCTTAATTGTAGCATAGTTTACTATTTTTGGAAGTTTTTTCGGGTCCTGAACTTCTCGAGCTGTTTTGAGGCCCTAAACAACATCTTTTGGAAAAATCACCATTAGTGACAACAAGTTTTGAACTCAATATTCCCTGTCATCAGTTGTATTCCTTGGATAGATCTTTCTAACGAGGTATCATATGCGTCAAATGAAGATCGTATGCCAAAGTTACAACCCCGGGAAGTTGACATACCAATTTACCCCAACGGGGCCCATAGTTTGGTGTTTCATCTCCAAGGGTTAGGTTTTTGGATGTTTGGGGTTTTCCATTGCTTATCAATAATAAATAGGCCCTCGAGCCTTATTGTAACACTGTTAAGAGGCATGTAGCCATCACATATCTTCTCATAGATAAGCTACCATCACCCGAGCTAGTCTTATTTCCATTACGTTTGTAAGCATATTTCAGTATTTGATATTAATGAAATGAAGTGTTATTTTTGTTGCATATCTGTATTTATGGTTATATTTTTAATTTGTTTTGTTCCTATTTAAATCTGGATCATGTGATTTCAATTCATAGATCAATTTTCAATTCAATTCAACATTTGGTTTTGAAGTAGATTTAATGAAAATAACATGTGTGTGATAACTCGTTGATCTAGTCTAATATTTATCCATATTTAGATCAGTTTCATCCAAAATTAGAATCCGTAGAATATATTGTGCACATGCACTTCATAAGTACATGAACCTTGGTTGACAATTAATGAAGTAATTTAAGATCAATTAAATTACTCAACATTTTGTTGTTGTTGCCAGGGAAGTGTATATAGGATTCCATTCTCGGTTTGAATATTATTTTTAGATGCAGTCAATCTTGAAGAAGCATAATTAAAGCATGATAAAAACCATTTATGCATAGAGAAAGGGATTCTAGGGGTAGATTTGTAAGTAGGGGTAGAAGTTCAATTCCAACATCACCACTCACTCTCGCTAGACCTCGTCGTGCCACAACATCTATTGACACTCGCATTCCATCCATAGCAAGTAGACATAGACTCCCTAAGGTGAATAGGTATGAAATCCAACCTAGAGGATCACCAATTTCTTCTACTGAAACTATATTTTAAGAACTAACATCCCCAACAAAAGGAGTAATATTTCTCTCTTTGACAAGAGAACAACTCTTAGGACAATAACTAGAGGTACCTAGTGAAGAAGAGGAGGTTTATTCTGATATACCATTAGTAGAGGAACCAAAAGAAGAGTTAGACAATCCTATCATTGAACCTTATATCAGCTCTAAAGAACCTACAATGGCAAGGGAAGGGGAAGGTGGTGGTGGAGGAGGTAGGGGAGAACCATATCCTTATGAATTTCCTATCTTTGATGAAGATACCACGACCACAATGAAGAATATATCACCTTCTGTTCTCCCTAAATTCCATGGTTTAAGAACTAAGGATCCAAAAGCATTTATTTTTGAGTTTGAAGTCTTATGTAGGTCTTATGAATACTTACTTGATACTCATAAATTGAAATTATTTCCAGCCACTCTTTAAGGATGGACCACTTAAATGTTTTATGGGACTAGGAACACATACTATTAGAACATGGGAAGAAATGAAAAGTGTGTTCTTAGAAAAATATAAGGATTATTGTATGCCTCATAACCTTAAGGTTGAAGTCTTTAAGATGATGCAAAAAGAGGATGAAAGCCTTGAAGACCTAGTCAAAAGATTTTCCTATAATGTTAAAAGGGCTAGGATGCATGAACTAGATTATGAAACATTAAAATCTCTTTTGTTGAAATCTATAAGAAATGAGTGGATTGATCTTCTCAATTTAATGGGAAAATGAGATGTTTCCCAACTTTCATTTTGTGAAATCTCTAATTTGTGTAAACATTTTTCAAGAGGCAAGGTTATAACTAGTAAGAATCAAAGATATCCTGTCATGTCAAGAATTAGTAACTCTGTAACTAGAATAATAAGTAGAGATGAAATAGGTAATTTGCTTGATAACTTCAAAACATATATCCTTGGGAATCTTGGTGAGAAACTAGATACTCTCAAGATAAAAAACAAGCAAAATGTTGAGAATGTTGCATTATCTATTTTTTGTCCCAGATGTAGAAAAAACATGCCTTGAGAGAATGTCCCCCTTGATAGTATTGAAATTTTTGTCATATGTGCTGAAAATCATGATACAAAGGAGTGCCCCTTAATATCTTGTCTTAAGGTTGTTTTTCAAGATGAGGCTGGAACAAGCCAAGCTTAATCACTCTATTTTGTTGCTAAGAGGCCATGGAAAAATAAGCCACCAAATATGACTCAAGGTTTCAATACTTAATATTAGTCATATGCACAACCACAAAATAATTGGCCTGCACCCATGCCTTGGAAACCTTGGTTCCTATAACCTCAAAATTCATCTTGGGCACAAGGTTGGCAAAATCCTTATGGTAGAAATCCTCAATTCCAACAATCCTATTATTTTCCACCACAATATTTCCTTCCTCAACCAAACCAACCCCCTCAATTTCAAGTTCAAAATCCAAATCAACAACTTTCATTACCATCCACATCATTTTTTAAAGAATCCAATCAACTACCTGCTCAACCACTTCCAATTCCAAATAATAAAAACCAACAAGTTGTCTATAATATCGAAGGTCAAAATTTTCAATCTTGTATGATAACTCCATTAGGTCTAAATGATGTTCAACTTAGATCTAGTAGGGTTTTGCAAAACCAGTCACCAACAATTTCCATCCAAAAATCTAAAGAGGATGAAAGTTCGTGAAAAAGATGCAAATCTTGATTAAGAAAATACTCCTCCAAAGGAAGATGTTCCTATACAATTGAAAGATGAGAAAATAAAACAATCTCCTACAGTTCCTCTAGTAGAGCAACCTTCTATTTCCCTACAAGATCCACCTTTTCCTAAGAGGATCAAAATTGATAAAGGAATAGAAAGGAAAATCATTCTACCAAATGATGATATGCTAGATGAACTTAAGAATATTTGCATCCAAATTCCTTTGCTTCAAGCTATATAGGAAATACCAATATTTTCAAAAACTATTAAGGAGATATGCATTAGGAAACCACGAAGAAAAAGAAAAGATGTCAAGAAAATCCAATTGGTAGGAAAAATTGTTGATATTATGAGGGGGAAACTAATTTTTCAAAAATATCTAGATCCAAGTATCGCTATTGTAAAAATCCACATCAATGGTATCGAGAATCCAAACACTTCGATTAATTTAGGAGCAACCATCAATATCATGAGTAAACAAACTATGGATAAATTAAACCTTTTTAATCTTCAATATACCCCTACATTGTTGCAATTAGCAGATAGATCTATCATCAAACCAGATGGTATATTGGAAGATGTGTCTATTTCTTTAGATTCTTGGGAATATCCTATTGATTTTATGATTTCAACTCCCAAGAATAATTTAAGAGTCCATCCATTGATCCTTGGTAGACCTTGGCTAGCTACAGTTGATGCATTTATAAGTTGTATATTTGGTGATATGTATATTTCTGATGGAAACTCCACTAATAAATTCACATTATATCCACTTGCAAAAACAATAACTAAAGTAGAAAGTGAAATTTGGATAGATGATGATAATGAAGACTTTGAAGATATTCAACCAGTGTTTACTCTTTCACAAATAGAAAACTAATCGATAAACTTAATGAATAATAATTATTCTTCTTCATGCTATGAACAAGATCAAAATTTTCATGAACAATGCAATATTGAATATTTATCATCTCACCAAATGGCTTTACATTCTATGGAAAAGTTTGGCAATTCTCAAGTAGAAATCTTTCCAGGAAAAATATTAAATATTAATAATAACTTGGAAGAATTTCAAAAGAGGAAATTGATAAATATGTTGCAAAAACATTCCTCTGCTTATGCATGAGAATATACTGATATGAAATGGATTGATCCTAAAACTTGTATGCATCATATTTATATCCAGGAAAATGTCAAACCAGTTAGACAACCTCAGAGAAGGATGGATCCGAATTTGAGAGAAATTGTTAAGGAGGAATTATAAAAGTTACTTAATGAATTTCATTTATCCAATATCAGATTGTCAACGGGTGTCACCTTTGGTAATTGTTCCAGAGAAAAATGGGAAATGGAGAGTGTGTATTGATTACAAGGAATTGAAAAAGGCTACTTTGAAATATCATTTTCCACTACCTTTTATAGATCAAGTATTAGATACCTTGGCAGGGAAGAAATATTTTTCATTTCTTGATGGTTTTAGTGGATATAACCAAATCCAACTAGCACCAACAAATCAATATAAAACTACTTTCACATGTCCATGGGGAACATATGTCTGTAGGGTACTTCCCTTCGGATTATGTAATGCACCTACAACATTTCAAAGAGCAGTTTTAGGTATCTTTTCTGATCTAATTCATGATTGTGTGGAAGTTTATATGGATGACTTTACTGTATATGGAAACACTTTCGAAGAAGCTCTTGATAATTAGAAAAAAATCTTATTAGATCTAAATAAGAAAACCTTTCATTAAGCCATGAGAAGTGGTTTATGATGTTCAATGAAGGGATTGTTCTAGGCCACCATATTTCAAGTAATGGGATTAAAGTGGATACATCTAAAGTAGAAGTGATTTCTAAAATTTCAATTCCTGTTTGTTAAAGAGATGTTAGAATTTTTCTTGGGTTCACTGGTTATTTAGAAGATTCATAGAAAATTTCACAAAAATTGCCTCTCCACTTTTCAAACTTCTTACAAAAGATTGTGAATTTGTTTGGAATTTTGACTGCCAAAAAGCATGAGTCATTGAATCACAAATTTTAAGAGGACCTAATTGGTCTCTTCCTTTTCACATTTCTGTCAATGCTTCAGATACAAATTTAGGAGTTGTGTTGGGACAAAAAGATCTAAATCCTTATGTTATGCATTACACAAGCAAAAATTTGACTCCAACTTTCATTCATACAGACCATTCTGCTATTAGATATCTAATGAACAAATCAATTACTAATGGTAGAATTACAAGATGGTTGTTATTATTGCAAGAATTCAACATTACTATTCTTGATGGACCAGGAAAAGAAAACACAGTAGATGTTTGTCTTTCTAGAATGCAGAATAATAATGATGATGTTCTTGTAAAATATAATTTTCCTAATGAATATATTTTTACAGTATCTACTAAAACACCTTGGTTTATATTTCTAATTATTGAGCTACATGAAAATTACCTCCACAACTATCAGCCAGGGAAAAACAAAAATTTATCAAAACCAGTGCACCTTCTTCTTGGATAGATGGAGAATCATACAAAACCAGACATGGTTTGATCATTCGAATGTGTGTTCGAGAATATGAAGTACCAGAAATTTTAAAAGCTTGTCACGATGAGCCATGTGGAGGACACTTTACTGACAAAAGAAATGCTTACAAGATCCTTCTTTTGGGATATTATTGACCATATCTTTTTAAGGATGCCAAGGAATATGTCAAAAGATGTGATAGTTGTCAAAGAATGGGGAAGCCTATTCCATCAGATGAAATGCCTCTACAACCACAAGTACTTGTAGAGCCTTTTGAAAAATGGGCTCTAGATTTTGTTGGATCAATAAATCCTCCATATAAACAGAAAAGGTATATACTCATTTGTAAAGATTATGTTATAAAATGGGTAGAAGCTAAACCTCTTTTTTTTTGCAACTAAAAATGTGGTAGTTACATTTATTTTTGAGGATAACTTCACTTGTTTTGGTGTTCCAAGAGAAATTGTAACAGATCAAGGTACTCAATTCACATCCAAGTTGGTTGAATATATCATGGAGCAATATAATATCAAGCATTGAAAGTCTACTCCATATCATCCATAAGCCAATGGACAAGTGGAGTCCACCAATAAGGTACTTGAAGCAATTCTAACCAAAATTGTGCATCTGCATAGGAGAGATTGGAAAGAAAAGCTTCCAGAGGGACTATGGGCATATTGAACCATGTGGAGAAATACAATTGGGTATACTCCCTATGAGCTTTTCTATGGAAATAAATTTTTGCTTTCAATTGAGTTCGAAGTGGAAACCTTTAGGAAAACAACTAAATTGAGCCTTGATCTATCTAAAGCTCAAAAATAAATACTAGCACAATTGAATGAGCTAGATGAGATTCGACAAAATGTTATCCAAAGAACCAGCATAGTTCAACAACAAAGATTAAAATGGCATGATAAATTTATCAAAGCTAAAAAGTTCAAGCTAGGTGACTGGGCTCTTTATTTTTATTCCAAATTCAAATATTTTCAAAGGAAGTTTCAAACTCATTGGCTTAGTCCTTACGAGATAGATACTATTTTTGGTAATGGAGCAGTCAAGATCAAAACTATTGATGATGAACAAGTTACTTTCCTTGTTAATGGTCATAGATTAAGATTCTATCATAAACCACTAACAAAGGAAGAGTTTTTCAAATATTTGCAAGAAAATTTTGAATTCAAGTTGGTTAAGAAGGGAGATTTTTCTCCCCATTCTCCAACTCCATTGTAATTTTTCTTATCATATATATATATATATATATATATATATATATATATATATATACATATATATATATATATATATATATACATATATATATATATATATATATACATATATATATATATATATATATATATATATATATATATATATATATATATATATATCTATATATATATAAACATGAAAACCAACAATGTTGGCATGCTTATACAAAAATCTTAACTAAAAACTAAGAGTTCTTGGCGGTTTAGATTTTCATAATTCCCTTATATTTTCCCCATTTCTTTTTATCCCTCTTCTTCTAATAAGTCTACACGTGGTCAAGCAACACTTCTGAAGACCAACCTTCTTCAATGATCACCAAAGAAGCAACAACAATAAGGAAATCTCCTATGATCGAGCAACAAATATCAAAGAATAAACAACAACAAAATCAGTGTCATTCTGCAGCTAATCTTCAATCCCGTAGCCAATTCCAAATTCTACAACCAAAACAATCCAACAATCTACATTCAGAATATCTACAACAAGAGAATATCATAACGAGGTATGTATGATGTTACATTATTTTCATATAAGGGCATTAGATTTTAATTCATTGGATGATTTTATCATAAGTCTTGGGCAATTAAAGGACCTTATGAACTACTTGACATTATATCTCACTATCCTAACTTTTATATCCCTATTTCATTATTATGGCTTAACATGTCACATCAAATCCATTCGAAATCACATGAATCTTATCAATCCTATGAAATCGGATCTAAAAATAATGGGAATCATGAGAAATGGTTTAGTCCCATTATAAGTTAAACACCCCGCGAGCAACTCATTCCATTATCATTTCACTCCATTTCATACCCCTCGCCATCTAGTCTACCTACCTTTCCTCTTGTCAACCCTCCATCACCTTTGTCAAGAAAGAAACAGTTCAGGACTGAGACTTCTCTCCACCATGGGTATCATTGTCCGATCAGAACCTAATGGAATCAAGTTTCTTTAGGCATATCCACGAGTTAGAGAATAGTTGTAGTAAAGTGGCTGGCTCAAGTTCTTTGAAAAAATTGATGGGCATGAGACATAGGTGACCATAGCTTTTGCTCGGGCTTTTGATGGGGTAAATGCAGAAATTGGAAACATCAAACTTATACTAACAGAGTCCATCATGGTAAAAGCTACAAAATTACCAGAAACATAGAGAATTGGTTTAACAACAGGAAAATCAAAGAGAAAGACTGGGTAAACTTCCTCAGGGATCCAGGTATGGACATTTCTATCTTTAAAAAGGGAATTCCAGTCACAACATTGAAAGGAAAATGGAGGAATTTACTATTAGTTATTTAGAAATTTTTAATCTGTGAAGGAAGGTTTAGGACCATGTTCTTTTATCATGCCCAACTTCTGATGAATTTTATTGATGGGAATGAAATAAATTTGCCATATTTCTTGCTATGTAGGCTTAGAAAGATGTCATCTAGTGTGCGGCAAGAATAAAATACCCTCGATAGTTCTCTCTATCATCATGAACTCATAAAAATCCTCATAAAAGCACATCTAGAAGCCAAAGGAGATAATTGGCAGGATTTTCTAGTCTGAAATCATTTTGTAGAAGCTCAAGAAGAAGAAACTAGTAAAAAGGTTAAAAGAAGTTGACACAGGTCACTCTTAAACCCTAACCCTAAAGAAGAAAATGAAAAGGAGGGTTCAGGTCAGAATGAAATAGAGGCATTAGAAGACCCACTTGAAGATGATACTCCTCTTTCTCAGTATTTGGAAAAATGTAAAAAGAAAAATGAAAAAGAAAATGTTAGAAGAAATAAAGCCAACTCAAGTACCAAACTACCTAAAGAAAATGAGGAGACAGAAAAGAAGAAACAGGAACAAACCAACAAGAGGAAAAGCATCCAAAACATTAAAGAATTAGGGATAAAATTAAGAAGAAATAGAAGAATTTCTAAACTCTCAAACGTGAAATCTCCAAAAAATGTTGATCTTGAAGAAGAAAGTTACATGACACCACCTTAGACACAGAGTACGACAAGGAAGACACCAGAAATTGATCCAGTACAACAAGAAATCTATGATTATGTGGAGTTGTTAGAGAAAAAAGCGCAACAATAGGTAAATTTCTCTTCTCAGAATCAAGAAGATACATTCAATGAAGAAACCCCTCTATCAAATCATATTCCTAAAAAATAATATAGAATTGAGGATGTTCTGAATCAAGATATATGTGAGTTATAAGTTCTCAATAAACATCTCAAACCGGAACAAGAAGCATCAAAGATACAAAATGAAATATTAAGGACTCAGAATAACAAGATATTTTTGCATCTATGCCATTGGGATAAGAATAACAAGAAACTCAAAGTAAATAATAGATTCCTCAAAAATAGAATTAGGGGGTTACATAGAAAATTCCTAATGAAGAAACCAAGGACAATCCTTGGCATCAAAAAGAGAAAGAAGAGCACTAGTCTAGATGTGGTTGCATAGGCTTCTGAGATTATACAATGAAGGAAAGAAGGAACCAATTTTGAATTTGTGATGCATGAGGACATGAAAAACCTTTAGTGTGGGGGAATGTTGAAATCTGAAAATTTTCTCTTTTTGACAACCCGTTTTCCTCTCCTTTACCTTTTTATGACCATTTTGTTGCAGTTTCAACCTAAACAAGGTCATCATAGACATACTCAAGCATCCAAAAAGTATTGGTCATCCATATTTTAGAATCTATTGTTTCTTTTTGAACTATAATTAAAAAATCTCTACAACTACATAATCTTTCTCATTCTGCAACTAATTTAGAATTCTGCAGATATCTCCATGGTTAGACAAGTTTCAATGCACCAGCGAACAAATGAAAGGAACCATTAGATGGAAACTGTTCTACACATGAATGTCCACCTATCTTTATGATCTGGAAAAACACAGAGATCGAAAGATTTAGAAGTCAAACCAAAATTCAACTTTGGCTATGACGTTCCAACGGTCAAACAGAGTTCGACAGAAGATCGTGGAGAGATCAAGCGAGCGTGGAAAGGATTCAGGAGTTGATGTGTTTGATCATAATCCCTCATGATTTGTTCTTTCAGTAGAAAATCATGAGGAGATAGACTTTCAATTTAATATTATTTCTTAGTTGTTAGATGAGCTAAATTACCTCTCGGCATAGGACTCTTAGATCAATTTTGATAAAGAAATGTATAAAAATCCTTGAGGAGAAACCAGAAAGGGAAGTAGTCGTTATTAAGAATTATATGCAAACTTTGTTGAAGACTCCAATGATTAATATAATACTCCATTTTTAATCAATGTGTGGTTAAGCAAGTTGATTGAATCAATGATGAACTTACACTCAATGGGAGGCCCCTGTGGAGAGTTGTAAGAGTAGATAGTTTCATTTATACTTGAATGTCGTATAGTTTTCCTTTCTCTCAATACATTCACTTGTTTAGTAGTCTAATTCCTTGTTTCTTATCTCAATGGAGTGCTCATAAAAAATACCAAAAGAAATATTTTCAGAATGCATTTCATTCAGCAATTCAATTTCATAACTCAGTTAAATTTCGTCGATAATGAATATATGGTTTTTAGAGTTTATTAGTGCACATTAGTAACCATTTGAAGCTACAATTTGATTTTCCTCTATGCAAGTCATTTCCTTTCTGTTGTCACTTTTTCTAGCACCTGTAGCACAAGTGCTTCAGGAGACATAGAAAACTTCCTAGAGACAACCTCTGGGTTGATTGTAGACCAGTGCCTAGGACATCTTAGATAGAGGAGTGCATGGAAGAATATTAGTGAGGGGTTTTGGCAACACTCCAATTGTCACGTAGTTAAAAAGATAATAAAGGGGGCTTGGTTCAATAGGCCTTCATTAAGGTAAACCCAAGCCAATACAGGGATCCAAATGTTCAAGGCGTAAATCGGATCAACTTCAAAGAGAAATGTCTAGTTCTGGTGGTCGACACATAACAACAAGCAGCTTAATATTGGCATTGCAGTAAAGTAAAGAGGAGGAAAGGGAGGAGGGGATTTAGTGTGTAGGGCTGATTGCAATACATAATCCTAAGAAATGATTGATCCAGCAGAAATAGGGAAGAGGGAGGCGATGAAAGAGTGGAAAGAGTGGAGCGTGAATTAAGGTTTCATGCCATATACCTCATGGGTACCTTTATCACCAAACAACATGACTAAATCTGGGCTCATACAGGTACTATAGGTTAATCTAATAACACAAGTAAATTTGTCTTGTACACATGTATTGTAGGTTATAGACTAACATAAGTAAATTTGTCTTATACATAGGTATTGTTCGTATTTAGCAGCCTAGATAAATCCATGAATCAGAGAGAAACCAACAACTTCATCACACTATTTCAGAGAAAGAAAAACATGTATGAAATGAGATTTAGAGAGGGGAAACATATTGCGCATTGCCATGATTGGAATCACCAAAGAGTTTCAGAAATCTTTGAAATGAGTCCCATTCACCAGTCCATTTACATTCAGCAATCTATAACTCAAGTCCCTCATGAACAAGCTTCATAGAACTGAAGTGGAACCACAGAATTTGGACCACTGCAGGTGCAGAATTCCAGCACCTCTATTAGGTGTTTCTCCCCCCTATTTAGAAGGAGAGGGAGATCTTGGAAATTAATTACAAAATATCTTAGCCTGAGCATCCAGCTGTCTGCTAGACTAGCTATCTTGGCCTACGATAGCTCTGCTACCCACAATGATTACAATCAAGATCTGATTCCTTTTAAAATGTAAGAAATATAGAATAAACAAAAAATAAGAAAAAATTGACTAATGGTGAGGAAAACATCTCCAAGCCATCCCTGTTATGGCCTTTGTTCAAGCCACGTCTTTTCCTTGGTGTTCTTCTCCTACTGCTCGACCAGTTTCTATCGCTTTCGCCTTAACTGCTTGAATCACTCATTCTCCAGAGCTGGGAGTGGTTCAACTGTGAGTTTAATGTCACGGTACAGTAACAGAGGTCATCTAGGCAGTAATTTGTCTTCCCTCTGCATGGACCTCCATGCTAAATCATCAAGTCCTCATGAGCTCCCAGACATTCATTTACTCACAGAAGACGTGCAGTGAAGCAGTCGAATTCATTTATGCGGTCTGTGTAGTCCTTGATTTCTTATTACAGGGGCCTCTTCAGGATTAGCCCATATCGATTTGTCATTGCTCCATGCCTTCATTCAATGCCTCAATTGCTGACCCATCCACCTTCAAAGCTTTGTACCACGCTATCGGAACATTATTTCATCGAGACTTTTACTATAAAAGGCGTTACAGGACAGCAAGCCCCGATCTCCTTAGGCCCCCTTTGGTTTAGCCCCTTTCCTTTTAGTTCCTCTAGTGGCTGTGCACTTAGCCAAATATCGGATCTCCTCTACATCAGAGGTTCCCATTCAAGGCTTTTATATTGGAGCTGCAACATGTTTGCGATCTTCGATTGCGATAGCCCTTTAGTGCTTACCCCTTGGTTCTTCGGCTCTTTATGTGACTATGCCCAACCCCCTTATCAGAACCCCCCAATCGGAGGTTCACAATTGACAATTCCTTTTTGATCCACACCACAAACATCGATCGTTGATCACCGATTACCATTCGTGCTTAGCCCCTGGTTCTTTTAGCTCTTTATGTGACTGTGGGCCAGCCCCTGTATCAAAAGTTTCCAGTCGGGGTTCTTTTATATTGGAGCCACGACATGCTTGCAATCTCCGATTATGATAGTCCTTTAGCGCTCGGCCTCTAGCTCTGCCTTTGGTTTTTTGTGCCTTGTGATTGTGGACGAACCCCCACATCGGAGCCCCTTTATCGCACTTTCCCATGTGTGCAATGCGTTACAAAGTGCCGATAAGCCTCAACCTCCGATTTACGATTACCGATGTGACGTCATCACTTCCATGTGGCATTTCTTGGGTGGTGACACATGTCACCTAGATATGCCCTCTTTGGACCCTTGAAAGTGCTAGATTTTCATGCCACATGTCCTTTGTGTTGACACATCATGATGACGTCACAAGGTATGGCCCCTTGGAGGAGAGAGAAAAGGCTTGCTTGAACTTGGTTTTGTGTTGAATTTATTTGTTAAATGCTTTTTAGCCTTTCCCTGCATTTTAAAATCAACAAATCGCAACTTGCAATATCTCAACATTTTAGAGTTGTCACCTCGTTGCCCCGCCGATATGTCGTTGTCGCTCTAGACCTCAGATGTGTGAGCCCTTAATGCACGATGTATTTGTGATGTTGCGATCGCCAATCACCGATTCACCCCACCGATACAGGACCTCCAGTATATCAGACATCTAACATGCGATGCACCGGTATGCCATGAGCCATGGACCCCCGATCGCCGATGTGAGATGCCACTTAATCCTTCTGATATGAGAGTTTCGATATCGGTGATGGCTCCACTGCTGGTCCTCTGTCATTTGCGATCACCGATTTGCAAGATCAGTGGAACCTCCAATCTCTGATATCGGTGATCAATGATTGCTGGTTTTCTCTGCCCTCCCATGCTGCTGCTTTTAGAAAGCTCTGATTCTGATTTGTGATATGCTCCTAGACCTCCGATCTATTATTCTTTCCTCCTTTCAAAGGTGACAAAACCCCCATATTTAACGAGCCATATTGTATGATTCCAGGGTCCATTTGAGGAGCTCCATATACCATTAGAAAGCTTATTACAAGACCTATCCAATGAAGAGGGTATGATTTAGCTTTGATGGCTTCTGTGTCTTGTAAGATGGATGCAAAATTTACTTCTCTTTTGCACTTTCGGTGTCTAAAAACACATTTTTCAGTGAGTGACAACATTGGCTCCAACTGGGAATAATGCCTTGATGGCAAGGTGCTGAGAACTTGCAAACTAGTAGCCTTCACCCTTGGGCATGGAGTTAAAAATATAATGAAGTTATATAACCAGAAAATCTCCATGGGACTTTATTTGTTGGTAGTTCTTTCCTCATAAAGCTGAAATGCAGAAATACAAATTCTAACAATTGGAAATTAAATACTCGACTAGTGAGCTTATTTATATACAACTCCTACTTATGTACAGGGCTCAATTCACCTAAGTGAGTTCACCCTCCAATGGAGCCAGGCCAACATTTGGGCATTGCTCCTAATGCCTCCATGTTGCTCAAATTTAAAAATCAAAACAAGCATACACCATGAAAAGTCTTCAAACAAAAAAACTGATACATGCTCTAGAAACAACCTCTGCTGCTGACTTAAGAATGTCGTCATGTAGTTAGCTACACGGTCATAGAACCAACAAGAAGAATTTGTAGTTGCCTTATTTCCATGAAAAAATTACTCACCAATATCTTCTTGGTCAAGGCAGCCGCAAATATTGTTCAGCTCCTCAGCTTTAGATTTTTCGAGAAAAACTTGTTGCTGGAAGCTTGCACCCCACTTACTGGTAAGCCACCCCCTTTGAACATCGTGGCCATCTCATCCTCCTCTGAATAATATGAATCATAAATTGAAGGAGGTTCTTGTTCTTGTTCTCCAGGTGAAGGATGTGCACTATAAACTGGAGCCTATTTATTAACCTCCTGGTGGGCCTCCTCTTCTTGTGTAGCTTCCCATGACTGGGAGCATTGTGGCTCTGCATCACTTGACTCTCCATCAGAGTCATATACATCATAAGAAGGAGAAACATCAAATTCGGCCAAATAAGATCTCTGAGGGTTTATTTGCAGCTCGATGATGTTTCCTTCTTCTCTTTCTTGATCATTGGGTGATGCTTCTTGATGTGAGTAGATGTTTTCTTGGAGCGGAGCTCCACAAACATCTTCAGCAGGATCATTAACCTCAGGAATATTTTCAACATTAAAATGCGCACAACAATCTTCAAACAAAGCATTTGGTGGATATAATCTTTTGCAATAATGATTGAATGCTATGTGAAAGCTCTTTAAGGAAGATATGCTACCATGAGGTATTGTCCTATACCAAACTCTAGCATCCTCGTCTAAAGAATACATGAACAATTTCATTTGTACATCTTCAAGAAAAATACCCTGTTGTTCCATGCATTCATGAAAATATTTGAGGTGTTGGTCAAGCCTTCTATCTGTGTCTCCACTGAATCTAGGCAAATAGGTATTCCATTCATGAACTGAAGGGACATGATTGGGATAACCAACAATAGAAGAAAAATCCAATGGGGCAAATTTGTTGGCTAGGAATTCAGGAATGGCCATTTTGAAAACCCCCTAGGTGAGTGATCTCAGCTTTAAAGGTAGGGAAATATTTCGGTTGCTTTAGAATCAGAGTGAGTATGAGGCTACTTGAAAGCCAGGACGATCAAATAGAGATATGGACACTGGAGTAGCCGGGATGTTTACCATAAGATTGAAACAGTAGAGTCGCCAAGGCGAGAGATCTTCAACCCACGCTTCCCTTGCTCACCTAACAGAGGGAATGTAAAGATTTGTCGTACCCAGGGAAAAATATTCTAATTTGTTCCCTGTCAACGGCGCTAGAAATATGTAGTCGCTTTTTCTAGCACCTGTAGCACAAGTGCTTCAGGAGACATAGAAAGCTTCCTAGAGATAGCCTCTGGGTTGATTGTAGAATAGTGCCTAAGACATATTAGATAGCGGAGTGCATGAAAGAATATTAGTGGGGGGTTTCGGTAGCACTCTAATTGTCACGTAGTTAAAAAGATAATAAAGGGGGCTTGGTTCAATAGGCCTTCATTAAGGTAAACTTAAGACAATACAAGGATCTGAATGTTTAGGGGGTAAATCGGGCCAACCTCAAAGAGAAATGTCTAGCTCTGGTGGCCGACACACAACAACAAGCAACTTAATATTGATGTTGCAGTAAAGTGAAGAGGAGGAAAGGGAGGAGGGGATTCAGTGCATAGGGCTGATTGCAATACATAATATTAAGCAACGATTGATCCAACATAAATATGGAAGAGGGAGGAGATGAAAGAGCAGAAAGAGTGGAGCGTGAATTAAGGTTTCATGCCATATACCTCATGGGTACCTTTATCACCAAACATCATGAGTAAATCTGGGCTCATACAAGTACTACAGGTTAATCGAATAACACAAGTAAATATGTCTTGTACACATGTACTATAGGTTATAGACTAACATAAGTAAATTTGTCTTATGCACAGGTACTGTTTGCTATTTACCAGCCTAGATATATCCACGAATCAGAGAGAAACCAACAGCTTCATCACACTATTTCAGAGAAAGAAAAACATATATGAAATGATATTTAGAGAGGGAAAAACATACTGCACATTGCCATGATTGGAAACACCAAAGAGTTTCATTAATCTTTGAAATGAGTCCCATTCACCAGTGCATTTACATTCAACAATCTATAGCTCAAGTCCCTCATGAACAAGCCTCATAGAACCAAAGTGGAACCACAGAATTTAGACCACTGCAGGTGCAGAATTCTGGAACCTCTATTAAGTGTTTCTCCCCCTATTTATAAGGAGAGGGAGATCTTGGAAATTAATTACAAAAATATCTCAGCCTAAGCATCCAACTTTCTGTTAGAATAGCTGTCTCAGCCCGTGATAGTTCTGCTGCCCATAATGATCACAATCAGGATATGATTCCTTTTAAAATGTAAGAAATACAGAATAAACGAAAATAAGGAAAAATTGACTAATGGTGAGGAAAACATCTCCTAATCATTCTTGTTATGTCCTCTAGTCAGGCCACGTCTTCGCCTTGGTGTGCTTCTCCTATTACCCGGTTGGTTTCTGTCACTTTCACCTTAACTTCCTAAATCGCTCGTTCTCCAGAGATGGGAGTGGTTCCACTGTGAGTTTCATGTCACAATACAGTAACAAAGGTCATATGGGCAGTACTTCGTCTTCCCTCTGCATGGACCTCCATGTTGAATCATCAAGTCCTCCTGAGCTCCCATACATTCATTTACTCACAACAGGTATGCAATGAAGCAGTCAAATTCATTTCTGCGGCCCGTGTAGTCCTTGATTTCTTGTTGCAGGGGCCTCTACAGGATTAGCCCATATCGATTTGTCACTACTCCATGCCTTCATTCGATGCCTCAGCTCCCAACCCATCCACCTTAAAAACTCTGAATCACACTATCAGAACATTATTGCATCGAGACTTTTACTCTAAAAGGGGTTACATGATAGTGAATCTTTATCTCCCTAGGCCCCCCTTGGTTTATCCCCTTTCCTTTTAGTTCCTTTAGTGACTGCGCGCTTAGCCAAATATCGGAGCTCCTCTGCATTAGAGGTTTCCAAATAGGGTTTTTATATTGGAAATGCAACATGTTTGTGATCTCTGATAGTGATAGCCCTTCAGTGCTTACCCCTTGGTTCCTCAACACTTTATGTGATTGAGGGCCAACCCCCTTATCAAAGCCCCCCAATCGGAGGTTCGCAATCGAATATTCATTTTTGATGCACACCACAATCGTCAATCACCGATCACCCTCCATGCTTAGCCCCTGGTTATTTTAGCTCTTTATGTGACTATGTGCCAACCCCTATATCAAGGGTTTCCAGTCAAGGTTCTTTTATATTGGAGTTGCGACGTGATTTCAATCTCCTATTATGATAGTCCTTTAGCGCTCAGCCTCCATCTCTGCCTTTGGTTTTCTATGCCTTTGTGACCATAGACTGTTCACAAGGTTAATCCTCTCTGCGGACAGAGATGATCCCTCTAGCCCAATGAGTGGGTCTAACAACTGAAGTGAAAATAAACTAGACATCTTCAAGAGACAAAAAAGCATGCCAAAGCCAATAGAAAATCCAATAACAACCTACTTAATTGATCAAGGAATCTCAAGCTAAATAATACATGAACACATATATTTTGGGAAGATGAACCAGTAGTTGTATATTATTAGGAAATAAAGGGAAGCCTACAACCAAAGCCTTGATGTTGAAAGGCTCCCCTTTAGTGGTAGTCCAAGTTCAAGCCAATAACTCTCCAAGCACTCCTTCTCCAATTCAAATGAATAGCCTTAGGCACAATCTCAGCATAAGGGTGCAAATAGACATAGACCAATCATTTGTGAATGGGAAAAGATGAATATATAGGCTTGGAAAGGGAGTTAGGATCTCTATAAAGATAGGAGTAGGTCCTCATCTCAAGGGGGTAGTCATAGGGATAAGACCAAGAGGCCAAGTTGGGAGAATTCGACCTCATTCATGCCAAACAACCTCCAGCTCGCCGCTCTGGAAGCTTCTAGATCACGAAGCTTCTCATCCTCTTTGGGAAAATTGCCTTTTTGTGGATAATCGTGGGTATACAAGGGAATAGAGCAATGCCATCATGGGCCAAGCGTGATGCAACAAGTGACCATCGTGGTTTTTAACCTCATAAGAACAATGAGTCTCAAAATCAGGGTTTTAGAGCTATTTGTTCAAGGGAAAGCTCATGGCATTTTCCAATCAATATTCTAGGGAGGATATGAGCTACATAACTGAATAAGTACATTGCATGATGGTCATGTTTTGGGCACTTTAGGGTATGTCATGGGGAAATGCAAGAGGTGTGAAAAAATACTGTGTAACAGATGCCCCCTATAGCATGAAGGCAGAATGGGGATTGATGGCTAAGATGCTTTACGAGCTTTTGCAAGGATGAGGACACACACTGTCAGGAGACCTGCAAATCAAGGATGCATATACATATACATATCTGAGATCAAGACATGAATCCACGACATGGACGCAACCATCTGGATGATGAATACTATATGAAAAGATCCATGGTATGGGCGCAACCATCCAGATAACAAGGATCATCATAAATATAAAGTCCCACGGTATGGTCACAACCATTCGTATAGTAGAAACATGTGTACAATCATGAACAACATATAACTCCATGCAACCTGAGTCATATCAGAGAAGACCCAAGGTCTTGCGCTCCATCCCGACCTGATCAAAGTATGAATTATAACATGCGAATGAACGTGTCACAGTCGAACATGCTAGAAAACCACCTGATTACCGGCCATTGATGTAGACCATTAACAGGCATGAGAGGAACCACCCATAATGACAATGGCTCTCAAGGTACGACAGTACAATCCGTGAATGTGATAAAAAAGCTAAAATCGAACACTCATGGAATCATCCGATTGAAGGCCAATGACGAAAACCTGTCGTCGGATGCGAAGAAATTACCATTAAGGCATGCAAGCTCTAAGGTACTGAAAGGGAGTTTCTAAGTCATCTTCCTAGATAATGAGCTGAAGTCAACAAGAAGTGACCAGTCGAAGGAGGGTCATAATGATTCCCTCATCATTGACACGAAACAAGGAATAAAGTGGAATAATTTTCAAGGCTGTACCAATGACTCAAACTATGTACAGGTAAATAACTATAGATTGGACTTCTCATGAACATATTGGCGACACGACTTTGGAGTGTGGCAACATTAGACTCAACATAGGACCAAGGGTCATAATGACGAGGTGGAATAATCAAATGAGAGGCAAAATGGATCACCCAAACCCGGAAGGACAAGTGACTAAGTGAGGATATCCCAAACCCGACACAAGAAACAAATGAGTGTCATGTTCAAGAGTGACATGATACCAATACAAAGGATGTTTCATCTTCACTTTTCCCCCGCTATTTTTAGCGAGTACCTCTTTATTTTTACACAAGCTTGAAGAGGATACCATATGATTGTCATATAAGTTCACCCTTCGGATGAATCCATCCTAGTAACTTTTATGAGCCCTAGGAAGGAGAAGCTCGACCTCATCATGGTGACAATTCTTTCATCGTTTAATTTTTACGAGTCCGACGGAAGAGTAACTCAGTGTCTTTTTCATATTTAGAGAGTTTGAAAAAGAGACGAAAAATAAAACTCCATCAAGTCCCTTTTCGTAATTTATCTCTCGAACTGATAAGGAGAGGAACAAGGGGGCTCGACTGATAAGGAGAGGAACAAGGGGGCTCGACTGATAAGGAGAGGAACAAGGGGGCTCGACTGATAAGGAGAGGAACAAGGGGGCTCGACTGATAAGGAGAGGAACAAGGGGGCTCGACTGATAAGGAGAGGAACAATACGCATTTCTCCATTATGCTTTCAGGACCCAATCCCATTACGACGGTCGGTATGCTTTCAGTTACCAATACCCAATCACCAATACCACATTACGCCTTCAAGGTAAGAATACATCGAGAGAACCTCTTAGCCATGTTCGACTAAGGTGTACCTTTTTCGTAAATAATCAACCCGAAAAAGGGGTAAACATATATTGAGACAACGTCGATTCATTTACTTTAACGAGTTCAAAACGACAAGTACTCGACAATATTTTCTTATTTTTGGAGTCTAAAAAGAACTGAAAGATTACTACTCCCGGAGGAACGAGTGGTAAAAAAGGATAGAAACTGGTTCCAGTAATGATGGAACTGCTCAAAACATGGAATGGTCAAGAGGCTGGCTAATAAAACCACTCATCGTAGATGTTCCTCGGGCAAGGGTAAAACAACCAAGTGAAAACGTATGATCAGCCAAAGAGATGGTGACGATGGAATGAAAGAACCAAGGCTCATCTAACAAAAATCGGCTGATAAAAATAACAATCATGAGATGTAAAGTGGGAATGGTTTCATTTTTACACAAGCTTGAAACAGAGAAAAACTATGCTTGGATTTGGTTTCATTTTTACACAAGCTTGAAACGGAAACAAACTATGCTTGGGTTGTGTTTCATTTTTACACAAGCTTGAAACAAAGATAAACTATGCTTGAGATAAGTTTGCATGCCCCCAGCATAATGACTCAATTCGAGGTACATGCCCCCCAAGCTTCATTTCATTCACCTAAGTGGATGGAAAGAAGGTTCACTTACGAGATCAAGTGAAAGACTCGACTGGGATTTTACGAGATCTAATTGAAGACTCAAATTGGAAGGGGAATTGTTTCATTTTTTAACGAGGTGGACATAGGAAAAGAAACATGCTCATGGAGACCTATTTCATTTTTTAACGAGGTGGTCACAGTAAAATAACTATCCTCACAACCTTTGTTTCATTTTTCAACGAGCTTGATGCAAGACAAGGAACTCTGCTCCACGGTCCTTGTTTCATTTTTTAACGAGCTTGACACAAGACAAGGAACTTGTCTCCACTCCTTTGTTTCATTTTTTAAAGAGCTTGACGCAAGACAAGGAACTCTACTCCACTCCTTTGTTTCATTTTTTAAGAAGCTTGACACAAGACAAGGAACTATTCTCCATGGTCCTTGTTTCATTTTTTAACGAGATTGACACAAGACAAGGAACTTTGCTCCACGATCCTTGTTTCATTTTTTAATGAGCTTGACACAAGACAAGAAACTTTGCTCCAACCCTTATTTCACAGACCAAAAGAGGCCATGGCTTCCAAGAGGTTCGCATCAGATGGGAGAACAATGCTCTGGAAGGGAGACATGTCCAGGGATCCAAATGAAAAATCGGGCTCCAATGCCCCCAGTACATGATGTACTACATCACCTATGAGATCATTAGTAGGTGTGGGCATGGAACAGGTGGCCACGTAATTAACCTGTGGCGGGGGTGATACTGATTGCATATAATAAACACTTAGGGATGATGGTCGATTGGGAGTTGATTCAGGACCAATGAATGTAAGTTGATCAATGATCACAATGCTTCCTTCATGCAGGAAACACATCACTCGAAAGAGGGAAGAAACAAGAGCTCCCATGACATAAACATAGTCACGGCCAAGGAGTAGATTAAAATCCAATGGGCCTTGGACAACCATCACGTCTATATAGATAGTCTTTCCTCCCAAAGTAATAGGAAACTTAGGAAGGATCCCTAACGGTTGATTAGTTCCTCTGTTAAAAGATAACATATTTTGGGTGACGGGGACAAGTTGAGGAGAACCTAAAGTGTGCCAAGCAATTGAGGACAAAATACTAACAGATGCACCCTCGTCTATGACTGTGTTAGGTACGGCCATATGGTAAACTTGTACTATAATCTGGAAAGGCACATAAGATGGAAGGCAATATCCTGCCAGTCGACTCCAATCAAAAGAAGTGACTAAACTACTCGGAGGGGGTGTCATAGGAACGTGAGAGTTACCCTCTTGCTCGATGGGAATAGGAGAAATGCTCTAATGCACCTCGAGAATGAGAGAATTTATTTCTAGTTCATTCGAAACTGAAGGGAAGAACTTGAGCAGTATGAGGTTCACTCTCTACCGAAAAAGCACGGTTAACTAAAGGTGGGGTCAAGTCTACCAGTTTCTCAATCAATTTTTGGTCGAGAATGAACTCACGAGACTCACTTTTAGAGAGAGTGGGATTGACCAAAGATGACTTTCGATCAAACACTAGATCAACTAGCGGAGGATCAGGGGAAAAATTTTGATGCCCAGTTGGAAGACGAGGTTGAGAAGCTGTAAGGTTTTTCCAAATCTTTGGAAGCTTCATCCATAAGAGGACAAAGGTGAATGGGATGATTACCTTCACACAACTTACAAGGAAATTTGACTTTTCCATTTTTCCCATGAGATTTACTAGTTGAAGGTTTATCACCAGCATGATCGCCAGAGGCTGATGAAAAAGGTCGATGTGAACCTGTGGACCACACTTCTAAGACCTTGGGAATACTAAGACAATTCCGAAGAAGGTGGTCACCCTTACATAACATGAAAGGGAATTTTACTTTCCAGGGCTCGTTGGAAGATTTTTCTTCATTAGTTGCATCGGTAACAATAGTTGCTTGGTTTCCCCCTTGCTTATTTTTCTTCTTCTTCTTCGTCCTCTTCTTCTTCTTCTTAGCTTCCTAGTTACTAGAATCCAGACTTTCACCAAGCGAAGAGGAAGAACGGGGTGAAGAAACAAGTGAAGAAGGCAAGGGGTCAACTTTAAGATCATCATGATGTTGATGTTGTTTAGGTGGAGAAGAACTCGGTTGAAAAGCAATTTGAACACTGGAAACCACTGAGGTTGAAAATAACCAAACTGGCAGACCAATGGTCAATCCAGGAAGGGACAACATTGCCATATAGGGAGCACTAGTATTTCCTAAAGAAGGAAAAGGAATAGGATTCCCATCAGAAGGGTTTCCTTGACTGGTAGACTCAGGAAATGTTTCCATTGGTATCAACCTAAGATCTACTAAGGAGTATTTCCACAGGAAGGATGTTGTTCCATGGTCAATTAATTTATTTTAGAATTTGAAACAAAAACTTGGCCTTTTCATGTTTTAAGAGTCGAGAAAATGACGAAAATGTGACTCTAGTCGCTTTTGTTGTTTTAGCGAGCTCGAAAGGACAAGTGGTTGATGATATTTTCAAATTTAAGGAGTCAGAAAAGATCGAAATGACTACTCAGGATACTCTAGGAAAAAAGGATTACCAAGTAACTGTGAACTACAATATACACCTTAGCAAATAAATTTACCAAGGACTTGACGTACGTGCAGGCAATCTCCCCGAATGTTGTGTTTGGTGTATCATGTTTATAGGGCGGCAGACTCAGCTTCCTATGGATAAAGGTTTGCAACCTATAAGGGTCTCCCTTTATATACTCGACGGTACAGGGAGCACAAGTCCATGCTAGCGCTATCTAATGCAAAAGCGAACGACAAATGCTAAGTTTTATAGACATCGGAACACGTCTCTAGCCTAGACCACTAAGTGTGAACGTTAATGTTTCAAATGATCCTTAGATTAATTTATAGATTTTAAAGTTTATCTTCAATTATGTTTCAGTTTTGGTCTCAAAATGATGTCACCTAAACACCTATGATGCAACTATATGAGAAAAGGAAAACTTTCGTTTCAAAGAAAGATAGACTAATCAAGGGAAGAAATTTCAATCAATAATGCATCATGCAAAATGCCTTGCATTAAATTTCACTTTCGTCTTCCAAACACAATGCCAAAAGTAAAAAATATTTTCACTTTTCTAAATGCAACTTTTCGAAAGAAAAACGATTTTTACTTTACTAAGATGCATTTATATGAATTATGCTTTTCTTTTCAATTTGAATGATTTGATGCACCTAATACAGTTTTTAGCTTTCAATCACTGAAAAAATGTAATCTATTCTCAATGATGAATCTCAAAAAATAACTTTTCAATGCAACTAATCTAATGCATTTCCACGAGAAGTAAATTTCGAAGTACAAGCTAAAACAAATGCAAAACGATGTTTTCAATGATTTCCACAGAAAATAAGACTCAACCAATCAACAAAACAAGCATCTCAGTGACACCAAAAAGCAACAAATGATGATCAATTGACGAGATACCCCAGAATTCAATCATATTTCACTTTGAATCCAAGGAGACAAAGTTTTCAAATTAATCAAGGAAATCAATAAAAAAGCTGACAAATCCAAGCATACAAGATGGGAAAAGACCTTAAGGGCAAAGACACACTGGATTCTTAGGAAGAAACCTCAAAAATTATCACATTCGAGGATCATCGCTACTTTATACACCCAAAACCCGTGATCATCAATAATTTGCATAGGAAAACCCACGATGGCATCACTACTTTGTATAGCAAAAGTAGTGATGATTTCAGCGTGACCAAATAATGAAGAAAGAAAAAAATTCATCGTGACTGTTAAGGCCAAACCCGCGATGGGTGAGGAATATGGGAAAAAACTAAAAATATTCCAAGAAACAATCTAGACTTATCACTCTAAGGCAATAATCAGTGATGGTATAAACCCATACTAATGCAAACAAGTCGCAAAATTGACGGTTGGTCAAACTAGACAAAAGATCAGGGTGAATGATTGAAAGGAAAGGATTATAGGCTCCCCAACAAAGTCGCCATTTTGTTGACAAGGTTAATACTCTCTATGGATAGAGATGATCCCTCTAGCCCAATGAGTGGTTCTAGCAACTGAAGTGACAATCAACTAGAGATATTCCTAGGTTATAATTGAAAAGAAGAACGAAAGAGATGACCTATCTCATTTCGATGCTATTCCGATTTCCTTTGTTGAGGGCCTCGAACCGCTTGTGTCACAAACTTGTTCCTGCTTCTCTCAATGTTTATGTACCTGCACAAGTGATCAAGAGACAACAAAGCATGCCAAAACCAATATCAAATCCAATAACAACCTACTTAACTGATCAAGGAATGTCAAGCTAAATAATACATGAACATATATATTTTGGGAAGATGAACCAGTAGTTGTATATTATTAGGAAATAAAGGGAAGCTTACAACCAAAGCCTTGATGTTGAAAGGCTCTCCTTGAGTGGTAATCCAAGTCCAAGCCAAGAACTCTCCAAGCACTCCTTCCACAAGTCAAATGAATAGCCTTAGGCACAATCTCAGCATAAGGGTGCAAATAGACATAGACAACCATTTGTGAATGGGAAAAGATGAATATATAGGTTGGGAAAGGGAGTTACAATCTCTCTAAAGATAGGAGTAGGTCCTCATCTCAAGGAGGTGGGTCATAGGGATAAGAACAAGAGGCCAAGTTTGGAGAATTCGACCTCATCTATGTCAAACAACCTCCAGCTCACCGCTCTGGAAGCTTCTGGATCAGAAGCTTCTCATCCTCTTTGGGAAAATTGCCTTTTTTGGGATCATCATGGGTATACAAGGGAACAAATCAATGCCATTGCAGGTCAAGTGTGATGAAACAAGAGACCATTATGGTTTTTAACCTTATAAGAGCAATGAGTCTTAAAATCAGGGTTTTAGAGCTATTTCTTCAGGGGAAAGGTCAAGGCATTTTCCAATCAATGTTATAGGGAGGATATGAGTTGCATATTTGAATAAGTACACTACATGATGGTCATCTTTCGGGAACTTCAGGGTATGTCACATGGAAGTACAGGAGGTGTGGAAAAATATTGTGTAACACGGACTAACCCCACATTGGAGCCCCTTTATCATACTTTCCCATGTGTGCACTGCGTTATAAAGCGCCGATAAGCCTCAACCTTCGATTTGCGATTGCCGATGTGACATCATCACTACCACGTGACACTTCCCGAGTGGTGACACATGTCACCCGGATATGCCCTCTTTGGACCCTTGAAAATTCCAAATCTGCATGCCACGTGTCCTATGTACTGACACGTCATGATGACGTCAGCTACCTTGTGTCTTTATCGGATCCAATCTTGTGCTACCATGCGGTCCCATAGAGGAGAGAGAAAAGGCTTGCTTGAACTTGGTTTTTCGTTGAATTTCTTTGTTAAATGATTTTCAGCCTTTCCCTACATTTTAACACCAACATATCGCAACTTGTGATATCGCAACATTTTAGAGTTGTCACCCCGCCAACCCGCCGATATGTCGATTTCGCTCTAGACCTCCAATGTGTGAGCCCTTAATGCATGATGTATTTGTGTTGTTGCGATCGCCGATTGACCCCACCGATACAGGACCTTCCGTATATTGGAAATCTGACATGCGATGTGCCAATATGCCATGTGCCATGGACCCCCAATCATTGATGTGTGATGCCACTTGATCTTTTTGATATGAGAGTTGCGATACTGGCAATTGCTCCACTACTGGTCCTTTGTCATTTGCGATCACTGATATGCGGGATCACTGGAACCTTCGATCTCTGATATCAGTGATCGGTGATTAGTGATCGCTGGTTTTCTTTGCCCTTCCCTGCTGCTACTTTCTGAAAAATCCGATTGTTATTTGTGACATGCTCCCGAACCTCCGATCTACGATTCTTTCCTCCTTTCAAAGGTGACAAAACCCCCATCTTTAACAGGCCATATCTTCTGGTTCCGGGGTCCATTTGAGGAGTTCCATATACCGTTAGAAAGCTTATTCTGAGACCTATCCAATGAAGAGGGTCTTATTTAGATTTGAGAGCTTTTGTGGCTTGGAATATGGATGCAAAATTTATTTCTCTTTTGCACTTTAGGCGACTGAAAACAAATTTTGCAGTGAGTGACAACATTGGCTCCAACTGGGGACAGTGCCTTGCTGACAAGGTGTTGAGAACCTGTAGACCAGTAGTCTTCACCCTTGAGCATGGAGTTAAAAATATAATGAAGTTATATAACCAGAAAATCTCCATGGGACTTTATTTGTTAGGAGTTCTTTCCTCATAAAACTGAAATGAAGAAATACAAATTCTAACAACTAGAAATTAAATGCTCAGCTAGTGAGCTTATTTATATACAACTCATACTTATGTACAAGGCTCAATTCACCTAAGTGATTTCAACCCTCAAATGGAGCTAGAACAACATTTGGGTGCTAGACCTAAAGCCTCCATGCTGCTGAAATTTAAAAATCAAAACAAGCATGCACCATGAAAAGTCTTCAAACAAAAAAACTGATACATGCACTAGAAACAACCTTTGCTGCTGACTTAAGAATGTCGTCATGTAGTCAGCTACAGGGTGATAGAACCGACAAGAAGAATTTGCAGCTACCTTATTTCCATGACAAGTCTGCTGACCAATATCTTCTTGGTCAGGGCAACCGCAAATATTGTTCATCTCCTCAGCTTTAGATTTTTTGAGAAAAACTTGTTGCTGGAAGCCTGCTCTCCACTCGCTGGTAAACCATCCCCTTTAAACATTCGCATCCATCTCATCCTCCTCTGAATAATATGAATCATAAATCGGAGGAGGTTCTTGATTTTGTTCTCCAAGTGAAGGATGTGCATTGTAAACTGGAGCCTCTTTATTAACCTCCTGGTGGGCCTCCTCTTCTTGTGCAGCTTCCCATGACTAGGAGCGTTGTGGCTCTGCATCACTTGACTCTCCATCAGAGTCATATACATCATAAGAAGGAGAAACATCAAATTCGGTCGAATAATATCTCTGAGGGTTTATTTGCAACTCGATGATGTTTCCTTCTTCTCTTTCTTGATCATTGGGTGATGCTTCTTGATGTGAGTATATGTTTTGTTGGAGCAGAGCTCCACAAACATCTTCAGCGGGATCATTAACCTCAGGAATATTTTCAACATTAAAATTCACGCAACAATCATCAAACAGAGCATTCGGTGGATATAATCTTTTGCAATAATGTTTGAATGCTATGTGAAATCTCTTTAAGGAGGATATGATACCATGAGGTGTTGTCCTATACCAAACTCTAGCATCCTCATGTAAAGAATACATGAACAATTTCATTTGTACATCTTCAAGAAAAATACCCTGTTGTTCCATGCATTCAAGAAAATATTTGAGGTGTTGGTCAGGCCTTCTATCCGTGTCTCCACCGAATCTAGGAAAATAGGTATTCCATTCATGAATTGAAGGGACATGATTGGGATAACCCGAAATAGAAGAAAAATCTAGTGGGGAAAATTTGTTGGTTGGGAATTAAGAATGGCCATTTTGAAAACCCCCTAGGTGAGTGATCTCAATTTTAATGGTAGGGAAAGCTTTCAACTTCTTTAGCATCAGAGTGAGTATGAGGCTACTTGAAAGCCAGGGCAATAAAATAGAGATATGGACTGTGGAGTCGCCAGGATGTTTACCATAAGATTGAAACAATGGAGTCGCCAAGGTGAGAGATCTTTAACCCACACTTCCCTTGCTCACCTAATAGAGGGAATGTAAAGATTTTTCGTACCTAGGGAAAAATATTCTAATCCGTTCCCCGGCAACGACACCAAAAATATGTTGTCACTTTTTTTAGCACATGTAGCACAAGTGCTTCAAGAGACATAGAAATGTTCCTAGAGACAACCTCTGGGTTTATTGTAGACCAATGCCTAGGACATCTTAGATAGAGGAGTGCATGGAAGAATATTAGTAAGGGGTTTTTGCAGCACTCCAATTGTCACGTAGTTAAAAAGATAATAAAGGGGGCTTGGTTCAATAGGCCTTCATTAAGGTAAACTTAAGCCAATACATGGATACGAATGTTCAGGGGGTAAATCGGGCCAACCTCAAAGAGAAATGTCTAGTTCTGGTGGCCGACACACAACAACAGGCAGCTTAATATTGACGTTGTAGTAAAGTGAAGAGGAGGAAAGGGAGGAGGGGATTTGGTGTGTAGGGTTGATTGCAATACAAAATCCTAAGCAACAATTGTTCCGACATAAATATGGAAGAGGGAGGAGATGAAAGAGAGGAAAGAGTGGAGCGTGAATTAAGGTTTCATGCCATATACCTCATGGGTACCTTTATCACCAAACAACATGAGTAAATCTCGGCTCATACAGGTACTACAAGTTAATCGAATAACACAAGTAAATTTTTGTTGTACACAAGTACTTTAGGTTATAGAATAACAAAAGTAAATTTGTCTTATACACATGTGTTGTTCTCTATTCAGCAGCCTAGATAAATCCATGAATCAGAGAGAAACCAACAACTTCATCACACTATTTCAGAGAAAGAAAAACATATATGAAATGAGATTTAAAGAGGGGAAAACATACTACGCATTGCCATGATTGAAATCACCAAAGAGTTTCATTAATATTTGAAATGAGTCCCATTCACCAATCCATTTACGTTCAACAAACTATAGCTCAAGTCCCTCATGAACAAGCTTCATAGAACCAAAGTGGAACCACAGAATTTGGACCATTGCGGGAGAAGAATTCTGGCACCTCCATTAAGTGTTTCTCCCCCCTATCTATAAGGAGAGGGAGATCTTGGAAATTAATTACAAAAATATCTCAGCCTAAGCATCCGACTGTTTGCTAGACTAGTTGTCTTGGTCTACGATAGCTCTGTTGCCCACAATGATTACAATCAAGATATGATTCCCTTTAAAATGTAATAAATACAAAATAAACGAAAATAAGGAAAAAAATGATTGATGGTGAGGACAACATCTCCCACCCATTCCTGTTATGGCCTTTGGTCAGGCCATGTCTTTACCTTGGTGTGCTTCTCCTGCTACTCGGCCCGTTTCTGTTGCTTTTGCCTTAACTGCCTGAATCGCTCGCTCTCTAGAGATGGGAGTGGTTCGACTATTAGTTTCATGTCATGGTACAGTAATAGAGGTCATATGGGAAGTACTTCATCTTCCCTCTGCATGGACCTCCATGCTGAATCATCAAGTCCTCCTGAGCTCCCATATATTCATTTACTCACAATAGGCATGCAGTGAAGCAGTCGAATTCATTTATGCGGCTAATGTAGTCCTTAATTTCTTGTTGCAAGGGCCTCTATAGGATTAGCCCATATCGATTTGTCACTGTTCCATGCCTTCATTCAATGCCTCATCTACCGACCCATCTACCTTCAAAGCTTTGTACCACGCTATCGGAACATTATTGCATCAGGACTTTTACTCTAAAAGGCATTACAGGACAACGAACCCCAATCTCCTTAGGCCCCCTTTTGTTTATCCCCTTTCCTTTTAGTTCCTCTAGAAACTGCGCACTTAGCGAAATATCGGAGCTCCTTTGCATCAAAGTTTTCGAGTTAGGGTTTTTATATTGGAGTCGCGACATGCTTTCAATCTCCGATTGTGATAGTCCTTTAGTGCTCAACCTCCACCTCCGCCATTAGTTTTTGAGCCTTTGTGACTGCAGACCAACCCCCACATCAGAGCCCCTTTATTGCACTTTCCTATGTGTGCATTGCGTTACAAAGTGCCAATAAGCCTCAACCTCGGATTTGCGATTGACGATGTGACGTCATCACTGCCACGTGGCTCTTCCTGAGTGGTGACACATGTCACTCGGATATGCCCTCTTCAAACCCTTGAAAATGCCAGATCTGCATGCCATGTGTCCTCCATACTGACACGTCATGATGACGTCAACTTCCCTGTGTCTTTATCGGATCCAATCATGTGCTCCCATGTGGCCCCATGGAGGAGAGAGAAAAGTCTTGCTAAACTTGGTTTTGCGTTGAATTTATTTGTTAAATGCTTTTCATCCTTTCCCTGCATTTTAACACCAACATATCGCAATATCAAAACATTTTAGAGTTTTCACCCCACCGATATGCCGATGTTGCTCTAGACCTCCGATGTGTGAGCCCTTAATGCGTGATTATTTGTGTTGTTGCGATCTTTGATCGCCGATTCACCCCACCGATATAGGACCTCTGGCATATTGGACATCTGACATGCGATGCACTGATATACCATGTGCCATGGACCCCCGATCGTCGATGTGCGATGTCGCTTGATCCTTCCGATATGAGAGTTGCGATACCAGTGATCTCTCCGCTGCTGGTCCTCTGTCATTTGCGATCACCGATATGTGGGATCACTGGAACCTCCGATCTCCGATATCGATGATCGTTGATCACTGGTTTTCTTTGTCCTTCCCTGTTGCTGCTTTCAGAAAACTCTGATTGCGATTTTTGTTATGCTCCCAAACCTCCGATTTGCGATTCTCTCCTCCTTTCAAAGGTGACAAAACCCCCATCTCTAACATGCCATATCTTCTGATTCTGGGGTCCATTTGAGGAGTTCCATATACCGTTAGAAATCTTATTCCGACCCCTATTCAATGAAGAGGGTCTGATTTAGCTTTGAGAGCTTGTGTGGCTTGGAAGATGACTGTAAACTTTACTACTCTTTTGCACTTTGGGTGACTGAAAACACATTTTGCAGTGAGTGACAACACTTTCTACAAAATAGCATTAGCATCTCTTTTCTGCAATTAGTATTAATATTTCCTTTCTGCAAATAGTGTTAAGACTTATTTCCTGCAAATATAATTAGGATTTCTTTTGTGCAAATTATAAATAGACTTTTAATTCTGCAATTAGAACAAGTTGTGATTTCAATTCATAGATCAATTTTCAATTCAATCCAGCATTTGGTTTTGAAGTAGATTTAATGAAAAGAACATGTGTGTGATAACTCTTTGATCTATTCTAACATTTATCCATATTTATATCAGTTTCATCCAAAAATAGAATTCCTAACATATATTGCACACATGCACTTCATAAGTACATGAACCTTGGCCGACAGTTAATGAAGTAATTTAAGATCAATTAAATTACCCAACACACATATGATTTATTTGATTGATCATCTTTCTAAAATGAACCACTAGATCTAAGTTTAAAGGTGAATGTCCTTCTAACAATATGCAATTTTATAGTGTCATTATTGGTTTGTATGTTGACATTGAATCATCTTTATTTTTATATTGTTTGTAGTAATGATTTTTGCATTTTGTAAAGGATGATAATATTTAGATTGTTAGAATGTTGAAATAATAATATATTTTCTTGTTTTGATTTAATTCTTTGTTGATTTGAAAGGGAAAAAATCATCTCAATCTAAGGTGGAACTTGTCCAACTTTCTTGGAGTCATTGCAAATCTATACAATTTCCATTTGATACAAGGTATGCACATTTTAGCAACATGTAAATGGTATTAATAGAGATTGTTTTGTCGATATCTAGAAAGAGAGAAAAAAAATACCATTCTTGTTCTTCTTCTTTTATGTATGTTTTCATAAAACTATAATGCATAGATAGCAAAAAGAAAAACACAACAAATGGATGTGCTTGAGGCACAAAACAAACAAGAAGATGGAGACAAGCATATGACTGAACTAAAAAAAATTGTTGTGCATGAAGAACTTGATATTAATCTTGTTTTGGAAAAACACCATTTGACTCATATAAACAACTTTAATTTTATTGTTGGAGATTGCTTGTTTTATTCTCTGCAAATTCTTTTGTATAATAGATATACTTTTACAAAATTGAGACAAGAGTCAATACAACATTTCAGATTGTTTGCAAAATTATTGCAATGAAGCAATATTGTCTTATAAAAATGAGTTAAATACATATTCATTGACGAAAATGCATAATGTCGATGATCTTGAGGTTTATCTTCAACATATGTCACTTTCTGCTTCACTTGAGTGCCCAAGAAATGAGAGGGGACTCTGGGGAGGCATTTTTCATACATTAGTTGTCAAACTGGCTCAACATACCAATAAGAATTTGGTCAAAGACGAAAAAGAGGTCATACACATTTCAATTCATTTGTAGGCATGCACACATATGACATATTATTTCATGATGACAATCCCCTCGTTGGACATTTTGAACCACTCTTATGCAAAAAAGAAAATATAGATATCCATGGTTCTGAAGGCAATGTGGCATGCATTAATCGAACAACAATGGACACAAATAGAAGCAAATATGTTATCACAAGGACTTAAACAAATGCAAAATTTCAAGGGTGCTTAGGGTGAAAGCTCATTTCAATGCATTTGTCATCTTATGCAACATGAATATGATGTGGGTTGCTTGCTCACATTATGGCCCAAACTATCTCAAATGATATTTTGCAAGGTGAACCTTTTGCATTAAATTACATAAACCACTATGTCAAAGTTGACATACTAAAAGATGAAACAGGAATTTTGGATTATGAACGTTATATTTTGTTTTTGGCACTCCCATATGAAAAAGGAGACATATAAGATGGTATTTTTTTGTTTTTCCTGGAAGGGTTTTGTTTTGCAATTAGACATTTGTGTGTGGTCTATATATAAAGGAGATATTTTACTCAATTTGACTTGGACAAGTCCAAATCAGTGACGTTTAATGTTATTTAGTATCAAACAAATCTAGCGCAATGCTATTTTGTACCATTGGAACATACAGGAAATATATTTAGGAATAGCACATCAATGCTTTCAAAAAGAAGCAATCATATGGAACTCAAAAACAATTCCCTTCAAACAATTAAAAACTGTTTCTTATAAACAAGAGTGAGGCAAACATAAAAACATGAATAGAAAATAAAAAGTAGTTGTAGTTCATGATAGGAAGAGAAAGTATAAATCAAAGAACATTGTCTCACTCATTGAACAAACATTTGAAAAAACAATTGTTGACATGCCTATCTATGATTCTCATGTTGTTGTCAAACTTTCTTTGGAAAAGATGTTATAAGAAATAAACAAATTTATTTTCAAACAAAACATGTTGAAACTATGAACATGGAACTGGAACATGAATACACTTGCAAGCGTTGTTAGAAATCCTTGGATCGTGGTGAAATTCCTATATTTTCATGCCCTCAATAAATTATATGTAATAAAATTATTCACATCGTATGCAAAGTAACCGAGTTAGAAGAACAACTAGTATCAATGTGCTTACCATTCGTGCAAATTCTAGAACTAGGCCACAAATATAGAGGTCAACAAATGGGCCTAACTGGAGGCATAATCAATGTTCCCACTAACATGTCATGGATTCAACATGTGCTTCCACGTGACATAAAAGAAACTGATACAATTATTGTGGCAATAAAGAGAAGACTCTGCTACAAAAGTGCTTATGCTTATGGTCACATTTGGCCTCATATGGTCATGAAAGCGTTGTATCGCTTATGCAAAACCATGCTTTATTGAATGGAGATGGTTGTTATAAATGAAAATTGGAAGGAAAATATTCTAGAGGTCACAAGTACACTAGCAATTGAGATAGATATTGAAATAGAGTTTGATATCAATGACAACAACAAAGAGCCAGTGAGAAAAACATCGTTGGATGGATTCATTGAATCACATAACATTTATGATCTTCAAAATAATCAGTTAAACATTGTGCTTGAGGGATATAGACCATTGGGAATTTTTCAAGACAAATATTATGAGGAAATGAGCTTCCCTACACTTTTATATGGAGAAAAATGTGTAGATGACATTATAAGAAAATTTACATATCAAAAAATTGCACGAGGATCATGGATTTGCATACCATATCACAAATTTGTTTTAGAAGGCAATATGCATTATGCTTAGACAAGTTCTCAACTGTGTTTGGGTAAGAATAAGAAAACGAAAACTAAAGGGAAGAAAACTATTAGCAACAGATGTTAAGTCAAAGCCAAATCTAGAACATATTCTTGAATCAGAAGTTGGTTATATGGATCTAAGAACAATCCGTGCATCCCCAAATTATTTTCTTAGTTTACGTAGGAATGTTTATGCAATGATATGACAATTAGATCCACTGATTTTTTTGTTTCCTTCAGTTGTGGTGACCATTGCTGGAAACCACTACTCAATGCAATACGAGTTATCAAAGGCAAAAACAACCCTTCTAAGATATCAGAAGACATGATTGAACCCTTATTAAGAAATGATCGAGTAACATGTTTATATCACTACAATAATAGGATAGATGCCCTACGACAAATAGTTTCCCATGATAAGTATCTTGGTGAATTACAATACTATATTTTTGTAACAGAATTCCAAAATAAAGGAAACCATGCATTGCTATGGACAAAGAATGCAACAGTCTATGGAAGAAATATGAATGTTGAGATATAGCACTTTGTAGATAGATATTTGTCCTGTTATTCATGAATTCTTGTAAATGATATTAAAACAATTCAACATCATCATCACACAAATTCTTGTAGGAAAAAGAATTGTTCATTGTAGGTTTAATTTTCCCATTCCTCCAATAAGGGAACATGACTATAATTGAACTAACTGAGTTCACAGATGACCAAAAAAAAGGTGAAACCCATTTTTGAAATTCTAGAACATGCCACATACAATGAAACATGTATGTTTGACAACTTTTTTACATATTTGGGTTTGTTCGAGCATGAATACTGCTATCACTCTAAAATTTCCCTAGGGTTGTTATCTTGTGTCAAAAGAAATATTAGAGGTAACCACAAACCTACTTTTGAGATCAGGATATAGCCTTCCTAATGCTCAGAGAGGGCTCTCTCTTTATGATTTAACTTTGTTGAGTTAATTGATTTTAGGCTAGTTATTTAAGCTTGAGTGGGTTTTGACTTTGATTTGGTGGTGGAATCACTGACTTAGGTGGATAGAGGGATGCCTTTTACCATTGGGCTATGGGGTCAAGTGTCAAGAAAAAAGGACTGAATCAAGTTTTAAAGATAGTGTTCATAAGGCAAGGTAGCTAAGTAAATTCAAATTTTTTAGGCTGGATGGTGAAGTGGTTTTCAATCGAGGTCAAGGAGCAATTAAGGATTCCTCAAATTGGATAATGATGGAAATGACAGAGGTCAATCGAAACTAGGGAGCAATGAAGGATTCCATACTTTGGATATCAGAAGAAAACATTAAAATGAATAATTGTTCAAGACAGAGTGTACTTAAACAAATTCTGTAATAATATTCCAGTTATTTCATTCAATTTATATAACATGCAAATATGTGAAACACTTAAGAAGATAACAATTTGACAAACAAAAAATACTTCACTGAATTGGCCCAACACATGAATCCTGTAATACAATGCCTTTATTACTCAATCCAGTCTGCTAACTTGAAAAAATGGTACAATGAACCCTTAGGTTTCAGATCAATACAACTATAGAAATGTTTAGAAATCCACACTCTATACTTCGAATTATGAAGTATTTATACAAAAACTTATTACAAAATATCCCAAACTGTTTTGGGAATTATTCAAGGAAAAAGAAAAATCTTCATGCAAGAAGATAGAGACAGATATGTAACTGCTGCAAGCTGTCCCTGTTTATTTGGCTCTGTTGTCAGATCTTTTGTTGTTTTTTCTCCTTTGTTGTTTGTCTTCCATGCTGACTGTTCTTTTACTTTTCCTTTTGACTAATACTCTTTCATCTGATACTCTTTGACTTAGTTGATCTATTGCTTTTGTTTCACTGCTCTGTATCTACTGTTAACCTTGCATTTTCACAGTAAATCATTTAATTTTTCCCAATTCTCTATATCTAGTAATTTAATATTTACCATTCTCCTATAGACTTCATTAGCTTCTGTGTATTTTGCAAAGGTGGGCTTATTTACAAAAAGATTCTTTACCTCATGCTGGAGGTAAAAGAGGTTCTCAAAAGTCTAGTAAAGAACCTTTCTTGTAGGCATCCCTTTCATAGAGGAACTATTGGCTTGCTCCCTTGCCACTTCTCTTATTTTCTTGTTATAGTCTTCATGTGGCATTAACCTGTCATTTATTACCAATGGATTTGGTAGACCTTTCTGCCTCAGAGCATCAAATTTGACCATGAACCTGCCTATAGCTAGCTCCATGGTTTGGCATTTGTCCTCAAGCTACATCATCAGGTTCCTCTTGGTGATTACTTTCTTCACCTCTAGTATAGTGCCAGTCCTGTCAGCTATGTCAAGCTCCTACAGTTCATATTTATTCTTTGAGTTAAGGAGTTGGATTATTCTTGAGGCTTTCTCTGGCATATTTCCAAGTTCGGCCTTAACTCTTTGAATTGCTTCACCAACCTCTTTGACTAAATCTTTTTGGTCAAAGATAACCTGTATAGATGGCCAAATATCATTGACAGAGTCAATGATATTGGCCCATAGATGCTCTTTTGCTTGGGCAAGTGACTCCTTTAATGTTAATTCTTTTTACAAGTTCTTTATCATCTCAGTCAACCTGTTTGACTTTTGTACTTCATTTTTATGCATAATTTGAGCCAATTTCTTCTCATCCTCTAGACTTGTTATCTGTTCTTAAATTTATTTATTTCAGTAGTCCGAATGGACATGTCCTACATGGCTTTGACTAGTTTACTTGCTTCATCACTTGGATGAGATGTTGTTGTTGTTGAACCTATTGCAGATGTAGTTGCTGTTGCAGCTGGAAGTGTTGTAGCTAGTGGAGCTGTTGGGGCCAATGAAGCTGCCAAAGTTGAAGTAATTGTTGTAGTAACTGTAGGAATAGTAGTGGTAGTGGATGTCTCAAGACTGACTTGTTTCAGTTGTATTAACTCATCCAATTCCTTCTCCATTTCTTTTAATTGACCATTTAATTGAAGAATGAGATCCATCATTTCTTCCTGCTGGGTTTACTTGTCTAGGACCTCCTTGGACTATGGATGTTCAGAATGAGGCAACTTCAGTTATTTCTTTAAAGCAACAATATCCTCATTTTTCTTCTTTATTATTTTTTCTGCAACCTTGATATCATTTGGATTATATCCAATTTCAATTACCAAGTCTTCCAGTGACTTGATTCTATTATCCTTGGCCTGTGAGGATGCCTTTTCTAACTTAAACTGTGTTGTGATGTTGTCCAGAGAGCTTTGAAGTTTCTGCATAGTTATTGCTTTGTTAGTCATTGTGGAGTAAATCATTTCACCTGCCTACTTATGGAATTCAATTTGATCAATAGGATGAACATCCCTGGCCAAAACTTCAAACTCTGTCTTCCTGTAGTCTGCTGATGATCTATGCTGTTGGACTATAGGCTGCATAAAGGTCATTTGCATTTTACCAGTTTTAATGTCAAAGGCTGACATTAATCTATTCTGATTCGCAGGTGTTTGTTTAAAGTACTGGGCATATGTTTCAACCTTTAATGCCTCCTTCCTCAACCTAATTTATTTGTACTTCTCTTTTATATCTTTCTCTTTATCCATTGGCTTGTTGGATGAAGAGACTTCAATACTAAGATGCTTTTCAATAATTTGAGTATTTGAGGTGGAAGGTTGATGAGTTTCCTCTGAAACTGTTGGACCTTTACTCTTTCCAATCATTGTGTCAATATCAGTGATTTCAACTGCCTCAATGGTGTCTTCTTGCTCAGTTACAGGATTAAGCTTGGGCCTCTTCCTGTAACTGATTTCAAACCTGTCATCTGTAGTATCTATTCCAGAGCTAGAACCTTCTTCCCTGATTCTTTTTACATTTCTGTCCTACATGGATGGAGTCTATAGAATGGGAATAATACCCATTTGTTCCTGTAAGGTTGGAACATGCAGAAAGGAACTGGTATATATCTGCTTTTCCACATCTATTAAAGTATTTTCCAACCACTTTGACTGGTTGGCATATCTTTCAATGTTTGGCTTGGGCTCATGTATGAAAGGACTTAATTTGAATTTGAGCCTTAGTTTGTTTATGACTCCATTAGGGTCATACTGCCACATAAAACTTCTATTGAAGTTCATTTGCTGTAAAATTTTCTCTGCTTCTTGTCCAGTTTCCCTATTATTACAAATAAAAGGGCTCAATTGGTTTTTGATCTTGAACTGAGTTTTCTTCCTAGATAACAGAAAAATTGACCTCATCTGAGTTTATGATCTGCCTGAAATACTCTAATGCAAATATCCTCACGGGGAGGTATTTGGGCAGCTTGAAGGGAGTGAGCTGGCATCCATATATCCTGATTTCTGTGTGGTCCTTGTATAGATACCAGTATCCCACTATATTGTTTTTAGACAATTGTAAAACTCTCTTAATCTCATCATTGATCCGAGGTTGATTTCTACTGGTTAGCATGTTTACAACTGGATGAACAAAGGAATCAATGAATTCTTTATAACTAAAAACAATGGAATGTATTTGGATTAATGGTGTCCAAAAGATGATAGATCTTGGATGGCCCTTAGTGTCTAACTTTTGGATGCTGACTAGAAACCTGTCTGACTGAAAACATAGAAACATGTGAAACAATATTGAAGAGTATTTGAATACTCTTTCATTTGGAAATCTGATAAACTGCTCATGGATTATGTCTGCCAAGAACTGAGAAAAGTTAAAAACTGTAGTTGGAGGCTTGCCTGGGAAAAAAATAGACAGGAAAGCAAGCATATCCTCATCTACATGCTCATTAGTGGTGTATCCTAGAATACAAGAGAGCATGGTTATAATTTGTCTTACTCTCTCAGAGAAAATGGTGGCAGCATATGGAGGACTATTTGTAGGAGTATGAGACTCTTCTATGATGAAAGTTTGAAAGATTTGAGCTTTCTTGGGAAGGTCCAGCTTTGTGTAGAGTTCAAGTAAGGCTTTAATGGAAAGTGGGGTCTCATTTGGGCTTGGCTGGATCTGCAGCATTTGATTTATTGACTCTACAGTAATGGTGAATAAAATTTGTTGGTCAGGAGAGACTATGGCTCTTTGACTTGGGACATAGCAAGCTTGGTAGAAGTGGATGATTTCTGGGAATAGGTATACCTGTGGGAACAAGTACTTGGGAAAATTTGATTCCCATAGGTGAATGTCATCATTCTGGTTCAAGAACTTATCTTTACTCCAGCAGTGGAGTTTCAGTAGATGGCTAGGGGAAACAATGTCTTTAATTTGAAAATATTTGTCGACCAATGGGAGGTGGTCAATATCCAGGTGAGGGGTTTGCAGGGGTTGTTGACATTATGATGCATGTGTTGTACTTGATGGCAACCAACTCGTAGAAGATCAACTCAAGATCAACTCACTTATATATATCTAGATGAATCTACGGAAGAGATATCAGATGTGACAGAATGCATGGGATGTCGGACAACTCAAAGGAATCAGATGATAGTTCTTAGGTTAGCTTTGCCATCAAGTCCAAAGGGGGAGATTGTTGGCATTATGAGACAAGTGTTGTCCTTGATGGCAAATCACACAAATGATAAATTATAGTGCAGCAAATTTATTTGATAAATTATAGTGCAACAAAGTTTCCTTCATGTAGAGAAAAGTTCACGCACTTTTATGCAGAGAAAAGTTCATGCCTTTTATGCAGAGAAAAGTTTATTCCATGTAGAGAAAAGTTTATTCCATGTAGAGAAAAGTTCATGCACTTTTATGCAGAGAAAAGTTTATTCCATGTAGAGAAAAGTTCACGCACTTTTATGCAGAGAAAAGTTTATTCCATGTAGAGAAAAGTTCACGCATTTTTATGCAGAGAAAAGTTTATTTCATGTAGAGAAAAGTTCACGCACTTTTATGCAGAGAAAAGTTTATTTCATGTAGAGAAAAAGTTCACGCATTTTCATGCAAGGAAAAGCGTGTATATGTTGGAGAACTTACCTTTGGTCCATGGTAGTTAGTCCTTGGTATTTGAACCTATGGTTTTGGACCATGGTACCTCGTCAGAAGTGTTGATCTCACGCACTTTCATGGTTGGTTCATGGTATTAGTCCGATAGTTTTTGATCCTATGGTTTTGGCTCGTGGTATTGCATCCAAAAGTGTTGATCTCACGCACTTTCATGGTTGGTTCATGGTATTAGTCCAACAGTTTTTTGATCCTATGGTTTTGGACCGTGGTATTGTGGAAGGCCTAAGACTATATAAGAGGAAGAAGATCATTTGGCAATGTATCATCTGAATTATTGAATATCTAGATCTGGAATACTGTGATTGGGTTATGGTGCAGATCTGGATCTGAGCTAAACAGGGATCTCACCGGTTGATGGAGAACAAGATCTAAGGATAGATCGGGATCAAATGGTTTGAAATGAACTATCTCTATATAGTTGATTATGCTTATTCTAGATCTGTATACTGACGCTTGTAATGATCTGAACTGGGTATAACTTAAGTTTGAAATCGTTGCAAGTCATGATTGAATATTTATAGATCTGTACGCGGGTTGGCTTTGGTGAAAGCACGCAGGTTTGGTTCATTGTAGTAGCATATACCATTTGAGCTATGATGTTTAAAGTTACAGGTGGTTCAGGTTGTTGATGTGTTCTGATGACTGTTTAATGGTGTCAGTATTCTACATATTCAGTTTGATTGATTGTGTTGATGGATGAGATCTAGTAATGGATCTAATGGACTAGATCGGGTTGCTAACACTCATATTATCCTTGTATATGTATTGATCTGGTGATTGGGTGATTCAGAAGATTGATTGATTATGTGCTTCAATGATATTTATGGGTCCAGTATGAAAATTGGATGAAACGTGGCCTTTCAGATTATGTGTTGTGCTTCAGGTGTATCCAGTCTGAAAATGTATGAAACGTGGTCCCTGGAAGAAAGAGAAGGTTGTAGCCTTCAGTAGGCCAGCACCTACGTACTAGTATCTTGGCTAGTACAAGAGCTAAGGGGGTTGTAGCTCCCTTCCAGGAGAAGCTGGAGAACGAGAGAGGGTTGTAGCTCTCTGCAGGTTGTAGCCTGCGTACTGGTAAAGGACTGCACCAGTACAAAATCATTGTAAAAAGAGTTTCTAATTGAAAGAAGATAGAGACATATTGCAGCAGGTGGTTTTCTCCCACATTGGGTTTCCACCTTATATCATGGTGTTCATGTGTGTGGCTTATGTGTGATGATTTGTTCTATTTTACTGCACCTGTTTACTGTTAATATGGTTGATAATGTTCTAATGCACTCATTAAGAATCAACTAACTGAATCATAAGAAGTTGTGGAAGTAGCATATATGAATCTGAATATGGAAATGAAAAAGTTTTATTGATGTGATAATACTGATTCACCCCCCCCTCTCAGTATTATTTCCAACAGGGGTCTTACATCCAAAGAGCTTTGGGAAGCCATAATTTGGTTTATTCAACTAAATTACCTTTTCTATGGCTTTAGGAGTAAGGTCAGAAGCTCTGGAACAGTGGGGAGGGTAACTACAGTCTGTATAAAAGGGCTTTTGGATGCACAGTAAGGTTTTCTTAAGTCTAGCAAGGTTTTTTAATTAATTTAATAAATTAACCTTTTGATAATTATTGTGCATAGCTTAAATTACAGGGTCGTTCTCGTTCTTTCAAGAATACCAGGAAAATGACGATTTGGTGCGCAAAAAGGTTTCTAAGGCTTCAATTGTATATTTGCTGCTTCAATTTTGTGTCTGCGGCGTCTTCTGGTTTCAAAAGGTGGTTAAAATGGTTGGTAGAGATTCAAGGTTTCAGAAATGGTCAATAGAGGTTTTTTGCAGCGAAAATGAGTGAAAAGAGTGAAAGGGGGTTTTTTCGGCTTTTTAACCAACAACGATTACATTTTGGCGCGAGATTTGGTAAATGAATAGTGGGTAGTTTTCTTTTACATGGGGAGGCAAGTTTGTGCATTTAAAGTTTAATCTAAAGCATGACCTTCAGAATGATTATTTTCCATGTTATGAATCCAAACTCCTGCACCTGTTCCTAATCTATTTACAAAAGCTATCAAAATCTAAATGCCATAGAGACTCATGTGTTATGTTTTCACTATCAAGTGCTTTGTTATTTTCTTCTATATCAGTGATTTCATTTTTTCCATTGTCTGAATTATACAAGATAAATGAGTCCATATCAAAATGCATGGAGTATATAGGGTAATTCTGTGATTTTTCTGCACTACTTACCATGTATTTCATCAAGGTCTATCTGTAAAGCTTTCTTTGCTGACCAAATATAGAGATGGTAGCATATGACATGTCTAACTATAGAGATCCCTGTAATTTTGCTCCCCATGAGTGAGATAATATCATTCCATACTTGGGTGGGATATCAATAACTACTATGTCCATAACAATACTGTTTGCTAGGCACTGGACTAAAGTTACACACAAATCTTTAATCAGGCCAAGGCATTTGACTTGGCTAGAATCAAAGGAAAAAAGGTCCTTGTAGGTCCTAGTGATATCTAAATTTAATCTTTCCATGATTGCTTTAGGCATTAAGTTATGGGACGCCCTTGAATCTAGCATAGCATTATGTAAGATTTTATCATGAACATTTATGCTAATGTAGAATGGAGGGATACCCCCGTGTTGATGTTTTCCATTTACTTCTGGACCAAATAATAACTCAGGTTGATCATCATTAAGGTTTACATCATCTTCGCCTTCCCCTATGTTTAGTGTTTCAATGATTTGTGCTTTGTATGATTCATTTTTCACTAGCTCTGTCAAAGGAACATATATTTTCAATTTGGCTATCTCAGTCTTAATGTTGAATGGCAATTTAGTTTTGCCTAATTGTATGAGATCTTCCTTAGCAATTGTGGTATGTGTACTTTTATCTTCTTTATCAACACTTGGAAACTCAGTTTGTGTACCAGCAGTTTTGTTTTGAATTTTCTTATTTGGAATAGTTTGAGTAACAGTTGAAGTTTGAGTTTCAGCTGAAGTTATGTCTACAATTTTTGGGTTGGAAGTCTCCTGAGTTCCTCTAGGGAGAATTTGTAGAACTTTGGTCGCAAGAGCTTCTGCTATTTTTTTAGTTTGGGTTTGAATTGATTTCTTAGTGGGAACTTCTGTATTATTTTTGCTTCTAAGGCTATACTGCTTGTGAAGTTCATAGACAGTAGATTCATAGCCTTGTTTGTAGTCAAAGGACTCTCAAGATTCTAATTTTAATTGTTGTAGCATATACAGTTCCTGTTCTTCCTGAGTAAGAAAAACAACGTCTTCATTTTTAATCCCCAATAGGTTTATTCGGGTGTCCTCTTCTTCATGATTTTGTGAACCTTCAGCATGATTTTCCTGGAAAGGTGGTCTAACCTATTGATCAGGTATATCATCTCTTGTTTTTCCAGTATTAAGATTTTTCCTAAAGTTGGGGTTTCTTATTGGGGGTCCTTGTTGTTTTTCCCACTGAGATTTTCTTTCCATATTTTCTAATCTATCCATCATCCTTTCTATACTTTTAGCCAAACTGTCTATCTTACCATTTGAAGTGGATGGTTCCTCTTTAATGGTAACTCTTTTCTCATTTCTCATCCTAGCTTTCTTAGCTAATAAATTGGCCTCTACATTAACAGCATTACTTTGCATCTGTTCGAATGTTTCAAGGTTTCTTTCTCTCAATTGGTAAGATATATCTGTGTCAAAACCATTAGGAAATTTGATTAGTGCTAAGTCTAATGGAGGTTTGATATTTGCAGGGATTGCTTTATAGATAATGTTGAACCTAGTACAATAATCCTGAACAGATTCATTAGGAGCTCTTCTAATGTTTTCATATTCAGACAATATTTGTAAAGGATTTTTCTTTCTTTCCCATCTATCGATAAACATTCTACGGAAAGCAACTAAATCAACAATATGATTAGCAGTTAAACCTTTAAACCATTTTTTGACATCTCCTACTAGTGTTTGGGGAAATAACCTCATTTGCACATTAGACTCATCAATCTCATGTAACTCAAAATAATCAGTCATTTTATTCACTTGTTGTTGGGCAGTAAACTGACTAATAGCATCAAACAGAAATATTTTACTTTGGTAGTATTGGGGCATGGCATGTAATTGAGTTGGTATGACCAAAGGTGCATATTTACTTGCCATGGCTAAGGCTTTGGTTTGACTGGGGGGTAAAGTAGTGGTGCTTGAATAAGAACTTGAGATGGCTGTAGATGAACTATATGAATTGAGATGTTTGGTTGGAAAGGAAGTTGAGGTATGAATGGTTTTGGGGAATGAACTGTAGTGGATATTATAGGTGAGGTGGTAGTAAATGAAGTTGTATTTACAGTTTTTGAAGACTTCGTAGAAATTTCAAGGGTAGTAGCAGTTAGGGTAGCTAACTCAACTGATTGTTCAAGATAGGCTTCGTCTATATGCCTTATCAAAGTTGAGTTTAAAGCTTCTAGTTTGTCAAAAGTATCCAAAACATGTTGATCTAAATCAGGATGTATAGGAACCTTTTTTGATTCAATAAATTGAATAAAATTGGGGTCTATTACAGTATCATGAATTGAATTTTCAGATTTGGTACGAAACAAAGAAAGCTCAAATGATAAATCAAATTGAATATCCTCTAAACTTGATAACTCTTTAAGAAGTGAATTTGATTTAATTAATTGAGTACTATTTCCTTCAGTTTCTATCTTTTTTGGTTTTCTTAAAATTCTGTTAGGATCATCAACTATTATAGCAGGGTTTGGATCTGGATGTGCCCTGGTATAGTGTGTTCTTTTGGAAGCCAGAATTTTAATTTTTTAAATTTTTAATGAAACTTTTTAACAACTCTAAAATGACCTTAAGGTGAAGAGATTTAGATTTTAAGATTTTCTTTAAGGTTTATCATATTGGGGACTTTCCCTAGTGTGGTCGCCACTATGTTATCACTCTAAAATTTCCCTAGGGTTGTTATCTTGTGTCAAAAGAAATATTAGAGGTAACCACAAACCTACTTTTGAGATCACGCTCTGGCCTTCCTAATGCTCAGAGAGGGCTCTCTCTTTATGATTTAACTTTGTTGAGTTAATTGATTTTAGGCTAGTTATTTAAGCTTGATTGGGTTTTGACTTTGATTTGGTGGTGGAATCACTGACTTAGATGGATAGAGGGATGTCTTTTACCATTGGGCTATGGGGTCAAGTGTCAAGAAAATAGGACTGAATCAAGTTTTAAAGATAGTGTTCACAGGGCAAGGTAGCTGAGTAAATTCAGATCTTTTAGGTTGGATGGTGAAGTGGTTTTCAATCGAGGTCAAGGAGCAATTAAGGATTACTCAAACCGGATAATGAGGGAAATGACAGAGGTCAATCGAAACTAGGGAGAAATGAAGGATTCCCTACTCTGGATATCAGAAGAAAACATTAAAATGAATAATTGTTCAAGACAAAGTGTACTTAAACAAATTCTGTAATAATATTCCAGTTATTTCATTCAATTTAGATAACATTCAAGTATGTGAAACACTTAAGAAGATAACAATTTGCCAAACAGAAAATACTTCACTGAAGTGGCCCAACACGTGAATCCTGTAATGCAATGCCTTTATTACTCAGTCCAGCCTGCTGACTTGAAAAAATGGTACAATGAACCCTTAGCTTTCAGATCAATACATCTATATAAATGTTTAGCAATCCACACCCTATACTTCGAATTATGAAGTATTTATACAAAAACTGATTACAAAATATCCCAAACTGTTTTGGGAATTATTCAAGGAAAAATAAAAATCTTCATGCAAGAAGATAGAGACAGATATGTAACTGCTGCAAGTTGTCCCTGTTTATTTGGCTCTGCTGTCAGATCTTTTGCTACTTTTTCTCCTTTGTTGTTTGTCTTCCACGCTGATTATTCTTTTACTTTGCCTTTTGACTGATACTCTTTGACTTAGTTGATCTGTTGCTTTTGTTTACTTCTATGTATCCCCTGTTTACCTTGCATTTTCACAATAAATCATTTAATTTTTCCTAAGTCTCTATATCTAGTAATTTAATATTTACCATTCTCCTGTAGACTTCATCAGCTTCTGTGTATTTTGCAAAGGTGGGCTTATTTACAAAATGATGCTTTACCTCATGCTAGAGGTAAAAGAGGTTCTCAAAAGTCTTGTAAAGAACCTTTTCTGTAGGCATCCCTTTCATAGAGGAACTATTAAATTGCTCCCTTGCCATTTCTCCAATTTTCTTGTTATAGTCTTCATGTGGCATTAAACTGCCATTTATTACCAATAGATTTGGCAAACCTTTCTACCTCAGAGCATCAAATTTGACCATGAACCTGCCTATAGCTAGCTCCATGGTTTGGCATTTGTCCTCAAGCGGCATCATCAAGTTCCTCTTAGTGATTACTTTCTTCACCTCTAGTATAGTTCCAGTCCTGTCAGCTATGTCAAGCTCCTGCAATTCACATTTATTCTTTGAGTTAAGGAATTGGATTATTCTTGAGGCTTCCTCTGACATATTTCCACGTTCGGCCTTAACTCTTTGAATTTCTTCACCAGCATCTTTGACTAAATCATTTTGTTCAAAGATAACCTGTATAGATGGCCGAATATCATTGACAGAGTCAATGATATTGGCCCATAGCTGCTCTTTTGCTTGGGGAAGTGGCTCCTTTAATGTTAATTCTTTTTCCAAGTTCTTTATCCTCTTAGTCAACCTGTTTGACTTTTGTACTTCATTTTCATGCATAATTTGAGCCAATTTCGTCTCATCCTCTAGATTTGTTATCTGTTCTTTAAGTTTATTTATTTTAGTAGTCTGAATGGACATGTCCTCCATGGCTTTGACTAGTTTACTTGCTTCATCACTTGGATGCGCTGTTGTTGTTGTTGAACTTGTTGCTGATGTAGTTGTTGTTGCAACTTGAAGTGTTGTAGCTAGTGGAGCTATTGGGGCCAATGAAGCTTCCAAAGTTGAAAGAAATGTTGTAGTAACTGTAGGAATAACAGTGGCAGTGGTTGTCTCAAGACTGGCTTGTTTCAGCTGTATTAACTCATCCAATTCCTTCTCCATTTCTTTTAATTGAGCATTTAATTGAAGAATGAGATCCATCATTTCTTCCTGCTGGGTTTGGCTCTCTAGGACCTCCTTGGCCTATGGATGTTCAGAAGGAGGCAACTTCAGTTGTTTCTTTAAAGCAGCAATATCCTCATTTTTCTTCTTTATTAGTTTTTCTGCAGCCTTGATATCATTTGGATTATATCCAATTTCAATTACCAAGTCTTCCAGTGACTTGATTCTGTTATCCTTGGCCTGTGAGGATGCCTTTTCTAACTTAAACTGTGTTGTGATGTTGTCCAGAGAGCTTTGAAGTTTCTGCACAGTCATTGCTTTGTTAGTCATTGTGGAGTAAATCATTTCACCTGCCTACTTATGGAATTCAATTTGATCAATAGGGTGAACTTCCTTGGCCAAAACTTCAAACTCCGTCTTCCTGTAGTCTACTAACGATCTAGGCTACTGGACTGTAGGCTGCATAAAGGTCATTTTCATTTTACCAGTTTTAATGTCAAAGGCCAGCATTAATCTATTTTGATTGGCAGGTGTTTGTTTGAGGTACTTGGCATATGTTTCAGCCTTTAATGCCTCATTCCTCAAATTGATTTCTTTATACTTCTCTTTTATATCTTTCTCTTTATCCATTGGCTTGCTGGATGAAGAGACTTCAATACTAAGCTTCTTTTCAATAATTTGAGTATTTGAGGTGGAAGGTTGATGAGTTTCCTCTGAAACTGTTGGACCTTTACTCTTTCCAACCATTGTGTCAGTATCAGTGATTTCAACTATCTCAATGGTGTCTTCTTGCTTAGTTACAGGATTAAGCTTGGGCTTCTTCCTGTAACTGATTTCAAACCTGTCATCTGTAGTATCCATTCCAGAGCTAGAACCTTCTTCCCTGGTTCTTTTTACATTTCTGTCCTGCATGGCTGGAGTCTGTAGAATGGGACTAATACCCATTTGTTCCTGTAAGGTTGGAACCTGCAGAAAGGAACTAGTATCTATCTACTTTTCCACATCTATTAAGGTATTTTCCACATCTATTAAAGTATTTTCCAACCACTCTGACTGGTTGGCATATCTTTCAATGTCTGGCCTAGGCTCATGTATGAAAGGACTTAATTTGAATTTGAGCCTTAGTTTGTTTATGACTCCATTAGGGTCATACTGCCACATAAAACTGCTATTGAAGTTCATTTGCTGTAAAATTTTCTCTGCTTCTTGTCTAGCTTCCCTATTATTACAAATAAAAGGGCCCAATTGGTTTTTGATCTTGAACTAAGTTTTCTTCCTAGCTGACAGAAAATTGACCTCATATGAGTTTATGATCTGCCTGAAATACTCTAATGCAAATATCCTCATGGGGAGGTATTTGGGCAGCTTGTAGGGAGTGAGCTGGCATCCATATATCCTGATTTCTGTGTGGTCCTGGTATAGATACCAGTCTCCCACTCTACTGTTTTTAGACAATTGTAAAACTCTCTTAATCTCATCATTGATCCTAGGTTGATTGCTACTCATTAGCATGTTTACAACTGGATGAACAAAGGAATCAATGAATTCTTTATAACTAAAACAATGGAATATCTTTGGACTAATGGTGTCCAAAATATGACAGATCTTGGATGGCCCTTAGTGTCTAACTTTTGGATGTTGACTAGAAACTTGTTTGACTGAAAATATAGAAACATGTGAAACAATACTAAAGAGTATTTGAATACACTTTCATTTAGCAATCTGATAAACTGCTCATGGATTCTGTCTGCCAAGAACTGAGCAAAGTTAAAAACTGTAGCTGAAGGCTTGCTTGGCAAAAAATAGACAAGAAAGCAAGCATAACCTCATCTACATGCTCATCAGTGGTGTATCCTAGAATACAAGAGAGCATGGTTATAATTTGTCTTCCTCTCTCAGAGAAAATGGTGGCAGCATATGGAGGACTATCTGTAGGAGTATGAGACTCTTCTATGATGAAAGTCTGAAAGATTTGAGCTTTCTTGGGAAGTTCCAACTTTGTGTAGAGTTCAAGTAAGGCTTCAATGGAAAGTGGGGTCTCATTTGGGCTTGGCTGGATCTGCAGCATTTGATTTATTGACTCTGCAGTAATAGTGAATAAAATCTGTTGGTCAGGAGAGACTATGGCTCTTTGACTTGGGACATAGCAAGCTTGGCAGAAGTGGATGATTTCTGGGAATAGGTATACCTGTGGGAACAAGTACTTGGGCAAATTTGATTCCCATAGGTGAATGTCATCATTCTGGTTCAAGAATTTATCTTTACTCCAACAATGGAGTTTTAGTAGATGGCTAGGGGAAATAGTGTCTTTAATTTGAAAATCTCTATCGGCCAATGGGAGGTGGTCAATATCCAGGTGAGGGGTTTGCAGGGGTGTTACATCCAAAGAGCTTTGGGAAGCCATAATTTGGCTTATTCAACTAAATTACCTTTTCTCTGGCTTTAGGAGTAAGGTCAAAAGCTCTGGAATAGTGTGGAGGGTAATTACAATCCGTATAAAAGGGCTTTTGGATGCACAGTTAGGTTTTCTTAAGTCTAGCAAGGTTTTTATTTAATTTAATTAATTAACCTTTTGATAATTACTATGCATAGCTTAAATTATAGGGTCGTTCTGGTTCTTTCAAGAATACCTAGAAAATGACGATTTGGTGCGCAAAGAGGGTTTTGTGGTAGTAGCAGAGGTTTTTGAGGCTTCAATTGTATATTTGTTGCTTCAATTTGGTGTCTGCAGTGTCTTCTGGTTGCAAAAGGTGGTTAAAATGGTTGGTAGAGGTTCAAGGTTTCAGAATTGGTCAACAAAGGTTTTTTGCAGCGAAAATGAGTGAAAAGAGTGAAAGGGAGATTTTTTTCGGCTTTTTAACCAACAACAGTTACATTTTGGCTCGAGATTTGGTAAATGTTTTCTTTTACGCGGGAAAGCGTTTTTGTGCCATATCACACTGCTTTTGGGTGGAGGGCAGTATTTTTCGTGAGCACGCGATATAACCTGGTGTTGCCACGTAGGGAAACAGTGCTCGACCAAAACCGTGAAGCTTGCTTGCTTTTGGACCTTTAACTGTCGGATGATGAAACTGCGCGATATGGATATGCACCGTTGGATCTGGAGGTGGGAGATTGGAGGGCTATCGCGCGACGAAGTTGCACGGACGGAGCTGGGGAGTGGGGTCGAGTTTTAATTACAATGAAATGTAATTAATTAAAAAGTAATCACGGGATTTTAATATAAGTAATGGGTTAATAAAGGGTGGGGACCATGGGTTAAACAACGGAGGTTTTAACTATACACCAAGGTTTGGTGAGCTAAAAGGGTGTCGAGGAATTATAACGTGGGGGACTTTAAATACATAATGCAGGGGTATAGTTTAGGAAATAACTTAGGATAAAGGGGTTTAGTGGGCTTTTAAGGAAAAAGGGAAATTAGTAACGGGGGGGGGGGGTATTATTTGTGATGGGAATGGGTTTCACACTAGGGAAAGGGGTTTTTGGAAGGGGGAATGATTTTTAAAGGGTAATGTCTAGGGAAATGTGTGAAACAAAGGGGAAAAGGGTCAAACCGAAGGGAAAGGGTTTTTACAAGGGGAAATGAAGAGGGAAGGGGTGTTTTAGAACCAAGAAGGGGACACCATTAGAGGATGAAAAGTAATGAAGGGATAATGAGGGGAAATTAATAAACTAAGTGTGTTGGGGTCTAGTGAAATGAGGGGAAATTAGTAAATAAGCTTTAGTGAATGTCCTTTCTCTTTGACAATTCATCCTGCACATGAAACATATGATTAAGCATGATGAAGACGCTTTTACTTAGCAACCTTTTGCACTTGCAAAACTTCTTCTACCTACCCTTTATTTACCCTAGCATTTTCTCTTCATTAATTGGGTGCATTTGAGCTTGCTGACGCTTTATTTCTTTTTCTTTGACAAACAAACTATCTAATTCTAACCTTATAACTTCCAATGGCTCAGATTAAACTAATGAGCTCATTATTATTCTCTACCTAACTACTACTTTGCCAAGATTAAATAGTTTGGCTATATATTTATTCTCTATCTATTAACATGAAATTTAAAACATGAATGAGTCAAGTTTAAACTATTTGACCATCATGGATTGTGGCATTTTTAAAAAGCTGCACACAATATTATTTTGCAAAGTAAAGTAAAAAGGAGTGGCATTTGGATTTGCACACTTTCCTGATCTATTCTTATCTCTTTTTGTGGGGTTCATATCTTATACTTTTTTTTTATTATCTTTTTCTTTCTTTTAGTCCTTTGATTATTCTTTTAGGACTTACCCTCTTTACATTTTTTATTTTTAATATGGGAAAACATTTTGCAGAAAGCAAAAGTATGTACAATATTACAAGACTAACCATAGCCAATTTAAAATTATGTATCCTATTATTATAGGACCCTAACAAATACATTGATGCCATAAAATGTAGTTTAAAGCAAACAATGATTTTACTGAAAAGAAGACCAGCTAACATATGGACAAATAATTTTTGTCATCATATTCCAAAAATGTGGAATGCAAACTCAAATGATCAACTTGTACTTGATTCTTATGTAGGAGCCAAATATTGTGGCTTTGACAAGACAAAACTTGATAAAACCATGAAAGCAACTTTCAAACATATCTGAGAATAATATCAAAAAGCAAACCTTGATACCATGCAAACAATCATCCGACTTAGAAAAGCTTTGCTAAATTTGCAACAAAAGTCTGCACACCAAGTTATGTATATTATTTTGTCCCTTCCTTTTTGTACAAGTTCAAGAAAATGTATATTCATTAATACTTCTCTCAAAGATCAAAGGGTGTCTATCCTCAAACAACTAAATCAATTGCAACAAGAACCAAATGATTCAAAGGATGTGTTATGTGCTTCAATTATTGGCTGTTATTTTTAATGGCCTTCAACTATCAAACAAATTTGTTTAGCACAATTTACATCAAGCTATACAAAAATGGCAAGAAATGGAAACATGATGATGTGAAATTTGTCATATAATTCGTGAGTTATAGTGAACATAAGGACCTAGACAACTTTTGCCGAGAAAAATTGATGTTATATGTGTCCAATAGGCTTGATGAATCTATTTTTAAGCATATGTATTCTAGTTAGATGAATTCCTATTTGAGTCTAAAAGAAACCATAAGACCTTGATGACACATCAACCATTGTTGAACTAAATGATTGTGGATATTTCAATAGAGATGTGATGGAAGAAAGCAATTCAATTTCCAATGGCCTCTTCTTGAACAAAAGTAAAGAATATGAAGAGTACAATATTGATATTGACCTCCAATATTTTCATAGAATGAAATGCATAAAAACATCAATTGATTGACCTTATCATATTGTAAAACAACCACATATACTACAAGAGAGTAATTCTATAGCATAAGAAGACAATTGAACAAAGAACAAGCAACAATAGTAAAAGATATCTTGATTAAGAAGAAACAAGCTCCCTTAGAACCAATATATCTTTTTTTTATTGGGGATGCAGGCACTGGAAAGACATATGTTGCAAGAGAAATCTTCCAATCTCTTGTGTACATGTGCAATAATAGAATTGAATACGATCCACTTACATTAAAGGGAGTAATAGCAGCTTATACAGGAAAAACAACTTTCAATGTTGGTGGTGTCACATTGCACTCTACCTTTTCCATGCCTTTTAACAAATCTAAATACTTGCCTTTAAGTAATGAAAAGATGGATACATTGTCCAAACACTTTGAACATCTTTGTGGTGTGCTTATTGATGAGGTTTATCTTGTTTATTGTACACTTGTGTGCCATCTTGATAAACGATTGCGTGAAATAAAACATACCCCTACCAAATAATTTGGAAAATTTGATTTGATAATGTATGGCGACTTGTATTAGGTCCAACCTGTCAAAGAATCTTTGATCTTTGAACACCTGATGTTGAACAAGTTGAGAATGCAATATAGTTTTTGTCATGACAAAGTAAAATGCTATGTTTTTCATATTCCAATGTGTTGAAAAGACATAGTTTATGTTTCAATTTTGAACAAAATGAGGTTAAATGCCCAGTTAGATGTTGACATGGAATTTATCAATCATCATTGTTATAGGGCACCACCAATGGATCCACTTTTTCCATATCTATTTTACAAGAATAACGATGTGCAGAGACACAAAGAAAAAAAGTTGTCACAAGTGGATACATAGTTAATATTCCTTGAAGCATGTGTCCAAATTGAAAGCACTGAAACAATCTTTGCATCTTATGAAAAAACATCGATATTGCTAGTGAAAGTACTAGTAACAATAAATATGCTTCTTGAATTATATGCTAGAAACTATGATATCAAATATGACCTTTTTAATGGCGTTGATGGAATATTGAAAGTTTATTCTCCAAATGGATAAAATGGACAAGATGTAGTTTGGATAGAATTTTTTTATTCATTTATCCGAAAATTATAAAGAAAAAAATTCCTATAATTATATGGTACATATGTTGAAAAAAATGTGGACACCAATGGTTTGTGTTGCAAAGCTATTACCATCATCTGGAAGAAAAATGATTGCAAAATACGAAGACAATTTCTAGTACAACTAGCTTGTGCTAGAACAATACATAGAGCACAAGGCTTGACTTTAGAAAGACTTCCATTTGACCCAAGTAACATTAGGGCATATGGTTTAATGTACACAACTCTTTCGCGAGTGACAACCATTGATTCGTTGTTCTTGTTTCAAAAATTAACCCATGAATATTTCCATGCTAGAAAAAAATAGACACTTAAATGAAACGCTTGATTGAAAATGCATTGTTGAACTTTGATCTTGTTCATAAGTAATTTGTGGATACTAATGTACTTACATTGGTCTCCATGAACACGCATAGCTTGCATGCACATCTTGATGACATTCAACAAGATGAAGACATTATGAACAATATGGTTATTTTCTTGCAAGAGACACACACATAATGTTTATCTCATGAATATAAATTTTCTGACTTGAATTTGAATTCATCATACTTTGTTCATAGTGTTCTTACTTGCATAAAAAAACACATAAACATATTTGAAACAAAAAACTTTTGCAATGCAAAATGTGAGCTTGTGATGTCACATATCTATGTAATATGACCAATTTGCATTATGAACATATATGTTGCTCCTTTTACTCCTATCTTTAAAATCATTGAAACAATATCAATAACCAAATTACACATTCTTCATGTCAACTGTATCTTGATTATTATTGGTGATTTCAATGTTGACATGCATTCAAATAACCAAAGAAAAAAGCAATTAATTGAATATATGAAATCGATTCAATTGCATGAATTGACACACAATTATACTCCAAACTTAGAATCTCAAATAAACCATATTTGGACAAGTCTTGACTCTGGTTGTTGTCAAGTCAGTTTGTTCGATGCATATTGGAGTGATCATGATGCAATTCATGCTAGTTTGTGCCTAAATTGAACTTTGCAACAAACAATTGCAATCTTATACATGTTTTGTTTCTTCTTTGAATAAGAAAAAAAGCTAAAAATAACAGCATAAAATCAGTCTGCTTGTTCCAAGCTTTATTTTTTCCTGTCATTATTTGTTTTCTTATTTGGACTTGATACTTTATCATATGCAATAGTACCAACATTAACTTTCGTAACATGAATTCAAATATATGTTGTAGGAACATTGTAAGACATATGTTGACTTGAACAATGTTTACTCTTTAAAACTCATATAGTTATAACTATTGCATCATACACTTGCTGCTATCAATAATTTGTGATCTTCTTCAATTATTTTGTTTCTATGTCTGAATCTTCTTTGAAAATTGCTACAATTGAAGCCTCTAATTACCTTGATTCAATTTGGGCAATGTTAAGAAAAGAAAAATGTTCACGTAGACTTTGAACCAATTGTTAATCAAACGTTGGAGTTACAATCATTTGAACTAGAGTTTAGTCTTTCAATGTGTATTTTCGAAAGAAATCATACACATAAGCTATGTTCTAAAAGTGTATTTTTTAATAAAAATAAGTAAATTTGAACAATGGTTCCTCTTTGATATGCATATAAATATAATTACAACATGTTTTTAACACTGCATATGCATTACTTAAATAGATTGTTGAGATATGTTTAAGTTACACAATCAATGTTTAAAACATCTAGGTTTCTGTATATATTTTTTTATAGTTGATATACAATGTATTTGTTTCATGACTGTGTTCCTACATGTGTAACAATGAGAAATATGTAGCTTGCAAAGCAGATAGTGGAACAAGTGGCAATGAATCCAATCATATGGACAAGCGATTTGCTCTTTTTGCTTCCACAATCAAGAACAAAGCACAATCTTTGCATTTGCACATTAATTAATTTTTGCATTTCCTTTTTCTATTTTAGTGTTTTTAAAATAGAAAAAAGATACAAAGAGTTGAGAGAAATGTCTTCTTTTTTCACAATAAAGTAAAACAAAAGATAGTCCCATTGTCCATAAATAAAATTTGCATGGGAAACTCAACAAATATTTTTGAAGGAGATGTGTTGGTGTTATAGGCCCTACATCTAGTGGAACATCTTGTTCACCACAAAAGGATCAAGTCGTACACGCTGATATTGTTGACATACATGAAAAACTTACAATAATTGTCAACATAAATGATAAGTGTAGGTTTTAACCCTGTACATAAATTACCTGCAAACGAATTCTTAAAATAGAAAAATATACAATGGCAAGAACATAAAACAAATATACACAGAGATTTTCCCCTGGATCCCAAAACCAAGAATACCAAATTGATTTTTCATTATATTCCTTTCAATGTTACAATACATATATATACATGTTGAAGCATTCATAAACCCCAATCCACTAACCCTGTATTAGAACATAATCATAGTTCCCTTGATTGGATCTACAAATACCATGGGAAAAACCACCATGCCCAAAAACCATGCGCGCAAACCATGCACAAAACCATGGGTAGGTCCCACTTTTTTTATTTCCACACCGGGGGTCACAGGAGAGCTTTGTCATTGGTCCAGGGCTACAATGCCCATTGTTTCTCTACACCAAGAAAACTTCTTAATGCAATTAGACTTTGTCAATTCGTCTGCAACATTCTTCAGAGTGTCCACCTTTACCAACAACACCTTTTTATCTTCAACCATATCCCTCACAAATTGATACAGAACATCAATGTGATTTGTCTTTGAATGATAAGCAGGGTTCTTTGCCAAGAAAATTACACTTTGGCTCTCACAATATATCCTTATATCTCATTGTACCAACCCCATAATTACACAATATCTGCAACCAAACAACTTCCTTGCTTGCATGAGTGGCTAGCATGTATTTAGCCTTTGTAGTTGAAAGTGCCACTACAAATTGTCTCTTGCTCATCCAACCAACTGCTCCTCCAAATAGGTTAAACACATATGCACTTGTAGATCTTATCCTATCCAAATCTCCACCTAGTCTGCATCAACAAATCCATGTATGTCCAAAACTCTATCCATTCCTAGTCTTCCTTGGTAGCACGGACCATAATCACTAGTGTCACGCAAATACCTAAAAACCCGCTTCACTGTTGTCTAATGCTCCTTCCCTGGTTTTAACATAAACCTACTCAATACTAACATTAAATGTGTAATGTCTGGTTTGGTACAAACCATTTCATACATCAGGCTACCAATTTCACTCGCGTATGGAACACGGGACCTCTTCCACTTCCTATGTCTTGGGACACTGTTCAACAGATAAATTTACACCTACAGGAATAGGAACCTTCACCAATTTGTTATCCTGCATATTAAACCTCTGCAATATTGTCTCAACATACTTCCTCTGATTTAACCGAAGCTTCCTATTTGCTTGATCTTGTTTAATTTCCATGCCCAAAATATAGTTTGCAAAACCAAGATCCTACATGTCGAATTTACAGGACAATTGGGTCTTCAAATACTAGATAATTTCTATGTCATTTCCAATCAACAACATATCATCCACATACAAGACCAAATAAATAACACAGTCACCAATTAAATTAAAATGCACATAGTGATCTGCTTTGCTCCTTGTGAAGCCAAGCCCCCGTACATATGTGTCAAATTTTTGAGACCACATCCTTAGCGACTGCTTTAACCCGTATAGAGACCTTTTTAACATGCATACCAGTTCTTTCTTACCCTTCACAACAAATCCTTCTGGTTGCTTCATGTAGATCTCTTCTTCCAGATCCCCATGAATAAATGTTGCCTTCACATCCATTTGTTCAACTTCAAAATAAAAAGCAACAAAAACAAATAAAAGTAATCTAATAGAAGCTAACTTGGAAACAGGAGAAAAAATATCACCAAAATCAATTCCTGACACTTGGGAATAATCTTTTTTTAGTAATCAAGCTTTGTATTTCTCCACCTTTCCTTCTACATTCATCTTCTTCTTAAACACCCAATTTTTGCCAATGGGTTTCCTTCCAGTCAACAACTCCACCAGATCCCAAGCCTCATTTTTGTCCAATGATGCCATTTCATCAACCATGGACTCCTTCCAGAGTTTTCCATCTTATGAATCCACTGCCTCCCTTACATTTCTAAGATCATCATCAGTAATAGATAAAGAAAAATTTGAACATAAAGAAGATGGACTATACCTCTCTGGTTGCCTTCTCTCTCAAACTGATCTTCTCAAAATTGGAGTGTGTGGATCTTCCTCTTTTGATTCTTGTTCTACTATAGAGTCTGATTCTTCCTCCTTTAGTTCAAACTCTATCTTCTCAAGTTCCTTTGGTAGGACTCCATGTTTAATAACATATTTCGCCAAATATTGGTTGTACACAATCTTCCTTGTTTATGGGTTCCAAAGCTTATAATCTTTTAACCATCCCTATACCCAATAAAGATGCACCTTTCAGATTTACTATATGTTGTAGTACTCAACAACCCCAATTATCCTTAGACTTAGAATAAGAAATAATGGGGACCCTTTAATTTTTTAGGAAAGAGTCCTTTCTTGTTTTAATAAAATAGGACTAATTTTAGATTTTTAGCTTTTAAAGAAAATATTTTAAATATGTATATTTCTAAAATAAAACCCTTTTGAGGCTTAGGAACCTTTCCTTAGTTTTAAGAAAATAATGTGCAAATCTAAGAAATCCCGTTAAACTATATTTCCATTTAAAAACCTCATCGAAAGTTTCTAAAGGTTGTTTGAATAAATAAGCGGAAATATCATAAATATTAGTCTCACTAAAAACTACATGTAAGTACTTATCGACTTATGAATGCCGGAAAATTCAAAGTAAGTACCAATAGCGACATCGCCAATAGAGAAACGCTGATAGTGATGTCGCCGATCACAAAGTACCGATTGTGAAATGTTGATTGCAAAATGACGATTGCGATATGCCGATTGCGATAAGCCGAATGCGATATTACAGTCCGTCACCTACTGATATCACGTTTTTTCAACTGACGAACGCTGATATTGCATTTTGTTAACTCCCGATGTTTCGATATCGCACATTCCGCATCCCTATTTCTGATCATATCAACGTAATATCAGAAAATAACATATCGCAAAGTCATGCTCATACCATCTAATATCGAAACACCAATAAAAGCAAATCACATATATAATGATAAGTGCTTGCATCACATGAACAAACGTTTAAAAATTAAATGGCCACTCTGTGTGTTTATAGTTTAGAGGTTTTAAACAATTTGCAATGATTTTGATATAATGTAGAAGCATGTTTTCATTAAAACTTGCATTCAATTGATAAGACTCTTTGCGTTTTATTTATTCTTGTCGCTCATCCTGGTTTTCTTCTTAAATAGGTGAATTCTGATAAATAACAGTTAAAGAAAATGTCAAGGATAATCAAAGCGAAGAGAAAGTCTGTAGTTCAGCCGCAAACAATATTGCCTCCTGAAGAAGTTCACAAGATGGCACCATTGTTTACAGATACTACATGCACTCTAGATGCAGGGTCCTCCTCCTGGGAGGTCATATACAAATTGTTCAAGGATGAAAGCCCAAGGGTAATTGAGAAACAAAGTGATACTGCTAATGCTCCCACTCCGAATGTTAGTGATGCATGGAATGATGTAGCTAATTCATTTTTACACAGAATTGTTGCCCGTCCTAAAATTCTACCCTATACAGACATGGTAAGATGGGTCATTGATAACCTGGATATTACAGACAGAGTTTTTCTAACTCCCAAGAAGACAATCATTGGATCATTCAAGGTGGAGGATTTAAGGAAAATGTATCATATACCTCCACCACAGAAGAGGTATGATACTCAATTTGTCCATAAGTTCATGCAGGAGAATCCGAACCCAACAGATATTATCAGAGAATGGAGGAGGGACCCAAGCAAACACAAACGAGAAGACAAGGGTATGTATACATTAACCTCTATTGCTGGTATTTTATCTCATATTGTTGCTATGACGTGTCGTCTCTATGGTTACCCAAATACACATAAATTCTCAAAGGAATGGGTATCGCTTATAAAGGTCGCTTCTGATGGCTATATCATGGATTGGGCAAATATTTTGTCTAATAATTTAACTACTCAAATCTACAATTACAGACAGAAGCGCAATGTTATTGAAAGAACTTCTCCCCCTTTCTTTATGAGCACCTATATCATGGATGCTATTTGTTTTTCTTATGATTTTCCATCTATAGGTTGGAAGTGGACAATTCAATACCCTACCCCTATTTTTGTTTACCTTGATATCTTGTGGGAAACCAAGTATCATCCTCATTTTTATAAAATATGTCATGAAATTATCCTACCCATCCACCAAGAGGTCTTTGGCAACAAAGTGCCTAGACTCTCCACTGAAACTAATAAGGACTTAAAGCCATTAGGAAAGTGGTTTGGGGAAGAAACATTTACTTATATTTAAGTTTTTGGTAGCCTTTCCCATCCTCATGTTTTGCCTATTTTTGTTCTGGACAAATTAGTGGCCAAAGAAATTTCTTACCAAAAATTTGATAATGGCTTGATTAAAGTGCTAAAGGATGCCGAGAAAACTCTTTGGCCTTCCTTTCGTATCCCTTGTGGTACATATGCGTTAGAAAATTTCAAGCATGCTCAGTTTGAAATTGACCAAATTAAATCTTTTAGTTTTCCAACCATTCCAAACAGACAATATGATCCCAATGGTGTTGCAAAATATTTCACGACACATGCTCGAATCAGGTAGTTTTTAAGCGAGCCTAATGAATTCGATGATTTATTTAAGATGGTTCCAGAATATTCTATGGTTCAAAAGTTAGCAGCAGAACGCCTAAATCTTGAAGAAATAATTAAGTTTAATAAGTATTGAGAGCGAAGAATAAACCATCTGTTAGAAATTTTGTTAAGACAATCTCGACAAAAACCTGAAGTTTCAAATACATCAGCCTCCTCTTCAAAGAATCAAATTATTTCCCAGGTTTCAGATATAGCCACTACAGTGGTTGAGAAAACGATGAAAATAAAAGAAGAAAATAAGTTGGATGAAGTATGGGAGGAATTTAATCATGTTCTATCTACAAAAGAAACTCAGGATGCAAATAAAACAGTCAACAAAGAATCATAGCAAGTCACAGAAATTGAAGGGACAACCTCATTCACTGTTGAGGTTCTCGAAAAGACTATTGTTCCTGAGACTCCTGAAAAAAACTAATGTTGATGAGGCTACCAATAAAACTACTGTTGCTGAGGATATGGAAATTAACCTGGCATTTCCCACATCGAAAATAGTCCTAAAGATTGAAAAAATTCCTCCTCTGGATGTATACAGTCCAAAACATAAAGCAGTAATGAGCAGGTCAAGAAAGAAGAGAAAGATAGAACAAGCACAAGCATCAATTTTAGACGAGATTCCTTTTCAAGTTATTTTGAAAGGAGCCCAAACAGCTCCTGACGAAGAATTAAACAGACTTTCGCAGTTTGCAGGAGCTTATGTTAGTGCTACTATTGACAAATCCACATGAATACAACTGATTATGAAGGAAAAAGACCAGAGGATTATTCAATTAGAGCAAGATTTCCAAAATGAAAGACAAGTGATTGAGCAACAAGGGCAAGCAAAACTTGTCGAGTTACAGAAAAGTTTTGATAACTTAAAATTACAGTTTGAATTTGAAATCAAAGACAAAGATGCACATGTACAACAACTGCAACAAAAGATTAACCAGTTGAAGGATAGTCCAGAAATAAATGAAGTCCGAAAGGAAGCAGGAGAACTGGATACACTCCTCACTAAGCAACAAGTTGTCTTTTGTCACAAATTAACTTTAATTCATGATTTGTGTAAAACTAGTGATTCTTTAGTTAACCAGTTGTCCAATCTGCGGACATTTTATGAAGAAATTGAAGAGAAAATATTTGAGCATATAGATTGGCAAGACAATGCTGAAGGAAGATCAATTGATCTTCCTCAAATCGAAGAATCTCAAAAGGATATCATTTTCGGTGACTGGGACATCAAAATGAAACAAGCAGAAATGGCTATTATCAGAGCCAGAAATCTTGCTTCAAACTTCACCGAATATATCACTGATACCTTATGGCAGGCCAATCTAATACAAGAATGCCCGAAGGACACTTTTCCAGATGTCAAAACTCTGAAGCAGTCATGGCAAGAAGCATCCAACAAAAAGGTCAACGATATCCAAAGTTTATCAAAAGTGAACCTTGAAGGTTATTGGCATTTCTTAGTGAAACCACATAGTTAGTGGCTAGTGTTGAGGTGTCTCTCTAATGCAATGACTCAATTCCTTCCAACACTCAGTGATGCAGTATTCACGGGACAAATGTGCATGCAGCTAATTCATCCCCCCCAATTGAAGCCAATGACGGACATATGTGGACTCAAATAACGAATGAAGAATCAGCTGAAGCATAGTCAAGAATTTCTTGTTGCAACACATTGTTATCTTTAGCTTTGCTTTATTTTTAGCTTAATTTGTTAAATTTTTTCTGAATACTTTTATTTAGTTTACTATGTCAGGCCAGGCAGTAACTCCTCAACACAAATCAATTCATATTATTCCTTCAGGTTGGTCTTTATTATATACATGAGGGAGACTGTTCACTTCATCTCCCGATGACTGTTCATATCTCTTATTATTTATTTACATTGATTTTATTTATTCACCCAATCCTGATGATTAGGTGTCAACATTCCCCCCTTTAATCTAAAGGGATGTTGGTGAGTCCAAGCATCATTCTAAATCGTTCAAGCTTTTCTCTTCCAAGTGCTTTGGTGAAGATGTTGGCAATTTGCTCATTAGTGGAACAATGACGGAGATGGATTGTTTTGGCCTCAACATGATGTCGAATCAGATGATATTTGGTATTGATGTGCTTTGTTCGATCATGGAACTTTGGGTTCTTGGCCAACTTTATTGCAGAGGTATTGTCAATCATGAGTGGAGTTGATTGTACTTGTTTTACCTGCAAATCTTCAAGAATTTTCCTGAGCCACACAATTTCTTTTGTTGCTTCAGCTGCTGCCACATATTATGCTTCTGTTGTGGAACCTGCTGGAACTGATTGTTTGCGTGATCTCCAGGAGACAGCTCCTGATCCAAGACTCATAGCATATCTTGAGGTGGATACCCCAGTTTCTTTTTCTCCATCGAAGTCTGAATCAGAGTATCCAATCAAACTGAAGTCATCCACCTATGTATACTTGATTCCAAAGTCTTAAGTTCCCTTCAAGTACCTTAGAACTCTTTTTGCAGCAAACCAATGTCCCTCACAAGGCTTTTGCATAAACCTGGAGAGGATTCCAACAACAAACGAAATGTTTGGTCTGGTAGTAGTTAGGTAGTTGAGACTTCCTACAAGCTGTCTATACTTTGTTGCATCCTCAAATTCTTTTCCTTCAATAGATGTGAGCTTTAAGTTTTGTTCCATTGGAGTAGTAAGAGGATTGCATTCTGTCATGCCAAACCTGTTCAACAGATCTCCAATGTATTTCTTTTCAGAAAGAAATATGGACTTTGGATGTTGGGTTACTTCAATACCAAGATAGTAATGAACATAGCCCAAATCAGTCATTTCAAAACTTTTCCCCAATTCCTTCTTTATGGATGAAATGTAGCTTTCATTGTTCCCTGTCATCAAAAGATCATCTACATATACCACAAGATATACAATTGTTTTGCCAACTTTCTTGACAAATAAAGTTGCATCATCAAGATCATAATGTTTGAAATTGAGTTTCAGAAGATGCTCAGTTAGTTTTTCATACCAGGCTCACGGTGCTTGTTTGAGGCCATACAAGGACTTCACAAGTTTGCATACTTTATGTTCATGTCCTTTCACAGCAAATCCTTCAGGCTGGGACATAAAAACATTCTCTTTTAGATCTCCATTCAAGAAAGTAGTTTTTACATCCATTTGATGGACTTTCCAACCGTTCTAAGCTGCTAGGGCAAAGAGTGTCCGGATGGTAGCCCATTTTGCTGTGGGGGAAAAAGTCTCCTCATAATCGACCCCTTCCTTCTGTGCAAAACCTTTTTCCACAAGCCTAGCTTTGTGCTTGTCAAGTGAGTCATCAACTTTATACTTGTTCTTGTAGACCCACTTGCAGCCAATTGGTTTGATTCCTAATGGAGGATCAACCAGCTTCCAAGTGCCATTCTTTATGAGGGCATCATACTCCTTTTGCATCGCTTCTTTCCATTCATCATGAGAAGCAGCTTCTTTGAAGGAAGTTGGTTCAAAATCTGTAGGCAAGTTCAATTCACAATCATAAGAAACATCCATATCAATAGGTGAATTAGAGTCATTTACATCACCTCCATTTTGTCGATTTGAATTTCTAGTTCCTGTCTTTCCAACCTCATCAGGATGAACACTTTCAAGTGTCTTTGTCAGCCACTTTGGGGGACCTTTCTCAGATGGTCCAGGCTGCTCCGCTGATTGAGTTGGGACTAAATCAAGGTTGAGTCTCCCAATTCTGTCAATCACATCACTTAAAGCATCATCCATTGTTGGAGTTTCATGCAGGGGAGAGTGTTCTTCAGAAGAAGATTCCACATGTTGATCTAGTATAGGAATCCCCCCTTCAAGATGTGGAATCTGATTATCAAATTCTTGAAATGATTTTGCTTTTGCGAATCTATCCAAGCGATCAAGTTGTCGCTCAACAACATTGTCAGTTTTGGATGATTCAAGAAAAATTACATCTCTAGATACAACAAACTTTTTATTTACTTCATCATAGAGACGATATGCTTTGGAGGTGTTTGAATACCCCAAGAAGATACATTTACGACTTCTAGCACCAATTTTGTTTCTATGTACCTTTGGTATCAAGGCATAACAGGTGGAACCAAAGACCCTGAGATGCTTTACCAAAGGAACATGTCCATACCACATTTCATATGGAGTCTTGTTTCTAATAGCATTAGATGGACATCTATTCTTTATATATGCAGCACATAGAACAACATCAACCCAAAACATTATCTTTACATTTTTGAAGAAGAGCATGGATCGTACCATATTTAAGATTGTCCTATTCATTCTTTCAGCTACACCATTCTGTTGGGGATTATAAGGCACAGTTGTTTGATGTTTGATCCCATGTTGGCGAAGATAGTTTTCAAATTCATTTGATGTGTATTCTTTTCCATTATCAGTGCAAATAGACCCAATATGAGATTGTGCATCATTTTCAATCCATTTATGAAAGTTATTGAATGTTTGAAAAGCATCAGATTTGTTCTTCAATAAATAAACCCAACACATTCTGGTGTAGTCATCAATAAATGTCATCATATATTTATTTCCATTTGCAGAAGGAATAGGCATTGGACCACATAAATCTGAATGAATGAGTTCAATTTTTCTGTGTGCTCTTGAATGTGAATCATGAAAAGACTATTTGCTATTCTTTCCTATAATGCAAGCATCACATTGCTTAAGTTTCCTAGGAATTGTAGGCAAACCAGCAACACCATTTTTCTTCAACAAGCGAAGGCTGTCATAGTTCAAATGTCCAAATCTAGCATGCCATAATAAACTTGATGGAAGTGTACCTTCTTCACAATGAGAATTGTATGAGAAATGTTGTGCACGAGCAGAGGTACATTGCAGCATGAGAAGCCTTTCTTCTTCTATTCCCCTCATGACAAGTGAGTGGTCAGATGCTTTTTTTACCTCAAGCTTGCCATCAAACATATGAATGGAGTGACCTTGCTGGCGGATGTGGACCAAGGACAACAAGTTTCTCTTGAGCCATGGGAGATATAGAACATGATGTAGAAGAAAGTCTGGAAGACCAGGCAGTTTAAGCCTGATTGTGCCAAGCCCTGATGGCTTGATTTTTGATTGGTCTGCAAAGTATACTGCTCCATCAACATTGTCAGTAAATTATTCAAAAAAATCTTTTCTATGAGTCATGTGGCAGGTTGCTCCTGAATCAAGCAACCAATCATTTTTCCAATAAGCAAGTGAAGCATTGAATAAATCTTCATTTACTCCAATATTACATTGTGCCACAACATAGTGAGCGGATTCAAGTGCTTTACCTTTGTCTGTATCATCAGTTTTACCTTTCTATTGGTTTCTTTGCTGCTCAATTTTGTCCCATGGTAACTTGCATGTAGAGGCATCATGTGATCCATTTCTTTTGCAACATATGCAGTGCAAATCTGCCTTTTCTCCTTGAGAGTGTCTGCCCCCGCTGCCTCTGAAATATCTTCCTCTTCCTCTTCGACCACCTCTTCCTCTTGAAGAATCTTGATCAGGATGCTTTTCTTTATGAGCAAGGCACACAGCCTCTTCAGAAGATTCAGGAGCTGTCTTCTTTCCAAAAGCTTTCTCTCTTTCAGCAAATTTTTTCACAAGAGAGTCAAAGGTAATGTCTTTAAGATTTCCATTTGCTTGCAATGACTCAAGATAATTGGAGTAAGTAGGATAAAGTGCCTTGAGAAAAGCAATAAGAGGAATATCCAAATCAATTTTAGTGGCTTGGATATCATGCATTATACACTTTACTTCAGATGCAAGAGCAAGAGGATCATTATTTTGCAGTTCAAGAGTGAAGAGTTTAATCATGAGTTGAACAACTTCAAGTGCAGAATGTGAGTCATAGAGTTCTTTCAACTTTTGTAAGGCTTTGAAAGCAGTTGAAAATGGCGTAATATGGCGACTCACCTCTTCACTTACAGATGCTGCGATTAATGCATAGGCTTTGCTATTCTTGTTTCCCCTATGGCGAGCTCTTTGTCTGATGTAGGCTATTTTGGCTGTTTGTCTCTGTCTCCAATGCACACTCCTTTCCACAACTCATTGAAAATGAGGGTGTGTTTTATCATCCGGGACCACTCAGGGTAGTTCTCCTTGCCAGTGATAACTATTCCCATAATGGATATGATTGAATGCATACTGTAACAAAAAACTTCTACTGCAAAACTTTTACTCTTAATGGGGAAAAAATATAATTCTGATATGTTTGGACAACAAATTCAACTTGACAGCAAATGTCAATACCCAAGGCTGTAAATACACAAATCTGTACAGCACATTCAACATTTCATGCCATAGTGCTTTGACCCACGACCTAGATTTTTAAAAAACTCTATTCTACACATGGCATTCAACACATTTTATATGCCAAAAACTTCAACTGTAGGACCAGCGTTACAATATCATAGGAATTGGCATTCAACACATTTTATATGCCAAAAAACTTCAACGCATACAATGATAGCAGCGTTATATAATGTAATGAGACCAGCGTGAATACAATGTAATGAGACCAACGTGAATAAAATGTAATGAGACCAGCGTGAATAAAATGTAATGAGACCAGCGTGAATACAATGTAATGAGACCAACGTGAATACAATGTCATGAGACCAGCATTACACTGAAATCACCATATTGGCAGCGTAAATACACTGAAATCACCATGTTGGCAGCGTAAATACAATGAAAGCACCATGTTGGTAGCGTAAATACAATGAAACCAGTGTTACAATGAGATTAACCTGTTGCCCAGCATCATCGGTTATGGGGATGCGAACCAGGATTGTGCGCGCTGCCTTGTCTGCTGGTAGTTACTCGAACCATCAACGCAACAGCGTTTCACTGCTCCTCTGCATAGCTACTCGGACCATCAACGCATCGGCGTTTCAGAAGGGTTTTTAGAGCTGAGGCATGGCAGAAGTGGCGCAGAATTAATTATGGCAGACAGAGGGCAGAATGGCGTAGAATCAATTATGGCAGACAGACTCCACAGAGGGACAGACTGCAAGACAATGGCAGAAGGGAGTTACAACTAATTTCAGGAGCTGGCTCTGATACCATGTCAGGCCAGGCAGTAACTCCTCAACACAAATCAATTCATATTATTCCTTTAGGTTGGTCTTTATTATATACATGAGGGAGACTGTTCACTTCGTCTCCCAATGACTGTACATATCTCTTATTATTTATTTACATTGATTTTATTTATTCACCCAATCCTGATGATTAGGTGTCAACATACTATTTTTGTAATATTAATAGACTATTTAAACCCCTTTCATGCATTTAGAAAGGGGTTCTAATTTTTGAAATATAGCTTTGAACTTGCACTATTGTTTAAATCCAAAGTTATCTTATTGAGAAGTGGAACCTGAAGTTACCTTTTTATGAGCAGAGTAATGATGTATCATGTACTACTATCTTTATATTACTGCTATGTTTCATTGAAATAGATAGTGAATTTCATTGTTTCATTATATAAATGCTTTGAAACCAGTCATACATTGTCACTATTGATGTGTAAGATTGTATCATTTGTGATTGTATATGAGATAACGAATTTTTATATGTGATTAAGTTTTGATCAACTAAATTAATTAACTATTTAATTAATTTAGTTTATATTAGTTTTCCTTTCATAAAGTGTTTAATGATCTATATTGTTGCATGCTTTGTGAAAAAATTCTATGAATCACATATAAAGAGATATTATTCCCATGAAGTAAGTAGGATAAGTTTTACTTAGTAATATCATCTCTAGATTTTAAATCATTCCATTAGTCTCATTGTGTTTCTATTATTCTATTATATCTCTTTAAACAGGAAACTGGTCCCTTTATCCCCAGTTGGACCCACCATTTCCAACGGAAAAGGAACTGCCTTAAGTTCCCGATCAGGTGGTATTCCCCGTCGTTGAGGAAAATATTTTCCAGTCTTCAACACTATCCAACTTGGTTCTTTTCTCCTTTGGAACATGTACATATGCATCACTATGAAATACCCTTAGATGTGAAAGAGAGGGTTTCTTACCAGTCCATACTTCATGTGGAGTCTTATCCTCCAATGCTGATGAAGGTGATCTGTTAAACAGGTAACATGTAGTATCCACTGCCTCTGCCTAGAATTCCTGCCCTAATCCAACACCACTAAGCAAGCTTCTTGCCTTTTACATCAACATCTTGTTCATTTTTTTTTCAACTCCATTTTGCTAAGGTGTGTAAGGAGTAGTCTTCTATCGTGCTATGCCACACTTCTTACAAAAATCTTCAAATTCATTCTTGCAGAACTCTCCACCATTATCTGTCCTCAACACCTTGATCTTCTTCTATGTCTGATTTTCCACCAGAGCCTTAAATTTTTAAAACCTATCAAAGACTTCAGATTTCTTCCTAAGGAAATATATCCATGTATTCCTCAAGGATTCATCTATAAATGAGACATAGCACACAAACTTACCTAGGGGTGAAACTAACACAGGTCTAAACACATCACTGTGCACAAGCTCTAATATCCCTTTCGCCCTCTTAGCACTAGAGCGGAAGCTCACTCTATTATGCTTCCCATATACATAATGTTCATAGAAATCAAATTCCAGAGAGAAATTAGAGATACCTTCTACCATACCATTACCATGAAGTATTTGAAGACCCTTCTCTCCAATTTGTCCTAGTCTTTGATGCCATAACATAGTTTTTTCTCTAGATACCACTAGATTTTCTGCTCCACCTTCAGGAACCACATAATTGTTGCACCCATCAATAACAATGCTACCTAGAAGCTTGTACAAAGTTCCAATCTGAACTCATTGCATCAATACCAGTGCTTCCCGAACCATCTTGCAGGGATCTTTCTTGAACATTGTTTTTACAGCTACAACATCAATCTTGCTTACGAAAATCATATTTATGGCCAATGCGAGAATGTGTAGAACACCAAGAAGTGTTATAATCCTTTGACCTTACAAATTTAACTTGACTTTTCCACGTCCTATGATTCTAGCCTTCCTTTCATCCCCTAGGAAGACATCACCACCATCATATTTCTTGTACTCGCAGAACTACTCCCTATGGGGAGTGAAGTGAAAGGATGCACCTAAGTCAATCAACCATGCCTCATGATCTACGTGTGTACTTGAAGAAGAAGCCAAGTACACATACCCACCTTCGTCTGAGGTGGTTTTCACCTCCACAGAAGGAGCATCATCAAAATCCATTTCCTTTCTCAGGAGTTTTAGATCTATAGTCCTCTTTGTAGTTCCCTTCTTTTCTACATTTCCAACATACCTTTACAAATTTTCCTAGAGATTTAGATCTCCCATTTGAGGACTTATTTTTGTTTTTGTTTTGGGACTGTCCTCTCACAAACAAGGCATCTCCATTTCGGCTCTCCATATTTTTTTGTCTCATCTACTCCGATAACAAGGATGAGACTATTTCATCAAACACCAAGGTAGTTGTATTTCTACCTATTGCAACAACCAGACTATCCCACAAGTATGGTAGAGAACACAACAGGCTGGTGCATTTATCTTCATAAGAAATTTTAATATCAACATATAACAAATGACTTACCATAGTATTTATGGCGTTTAGATGCTCTATCACCGAGTCTCCATCCTTAATCCTCAGGTTATACAACTTTTTCCGCAGGAACAATTTGTTCACCAGAGAATTAGAAGGATACAAAGTCCCTACCTTGTCCCACAAAGCCTTGTTGTAGCTTCCCCTGATACATTCAACAATATTGAATCTGAGAGACACAATCGTATTATGCTCTTCACCTTTCGATCTAACTTCGCCCAATCTTCTGTAACATTCATGTTGGTGTCGTACCTAGAATACTGTGATCCATTGATCTATATCCACCAACAGATTATCCATGTTGAGCTTCCAAAACTCAAAACTTTGTCCATTGAATTCTCGAGCTCTATCTTTCCACTGTTCGCCAATTTCTTTCATCATAAGAATTGATCTCGTAGATCTCCCACTGCAACAAGGTCTACCACAGGCCTGAGCAAAACCCATCAGCAACAAAGGCATCCCCTTGAAGTCAAAATATCTCTGATACCAAATGTAGGTTTTAACCCTATACAAAATTTAACTGCAAATGAATTCTTAAAACATAAAAATATATAATGGCAAGAACATAAAACAAATATACAGGATATTTTTCCCTAGATCCCGAAACCGAGATACCAGATTGATTTTTCAATATATTCCTTTTAATGTTACAATACATATATATACATGTCAAAGCATTCATAAACCTCAATCCACTAACCTTGTATTAGAACATAATCGTAGTTCCCTTGACCAAATCTATAAATACCATGGGAAAAAACCACCGTGCCCAAAAACCTTGCACATAACCATGGATAGGTTTGCCCACCATTTTTGGGTCTGCCCCACTATTATTGGGTCCGCATAAAATAAAATGTGCATGGAAAGAATGTAACACACATCCAACAATAAGTTAATTTTTCACTTCTGGTCCTATTTCTCTGTTGGGAGCAGTGTTTATATAATGATATTAAAAAAAAAAAAAGTGACGGTAGTCAGTGCATCTCATTGACTCAAACTTTTTTATTGAGACAATAGCAATGCTCAGTTCTAAATGTGGTATTACTCCAGATACTACAATTATTGCGCTTTTAGGAGTGAATAAAAAATATTGGCAGCGACAACACTTGCTACAGGATGTCAACAAAACAATCTCCAGTTTGAAATATATTTCAAAGATGGTGAAATGAACAATGACAGTGCCACAATATTCTATAGAGTGTTTGTGTCTTGTTATTCTTTTCTTTTTTCCTAACTGTTCTTCCCTTCTTCTTTTTTGTGCTTGCTACTAAAATAATCCATATTTTTATTCTCTCTTTGTTACAACTAATTGAATTCTTCACTTCAATTTTTACTGGGTGTAATTGGACGAATAATATAGAATTTTTGGTGCTGAACTACACAAAGATAGAGCAAGCAGAAAGACAATCATGCCACTGTTCAAAAACATGTATATTGAGTTTCTTTGATCAACTTAATGATGAATCAACAAAATATTATTTACAAACTCTCACAAAAACAAATGTCTTCTCAATTGCATCTTGACTTTTTATAAGTTTAAATCTTATTTACATAGTCTCACAAAAACAAATGTGTATGTAAGTTTCCAATTGCATCTTAACTTTTTATAAGATTTCTTCTATTCTTTTCCTTTTTTAGCAATTATTTGATGCTTCCCCTACTCTTTTTTTCTTACATTCTTTATATACCACAAATTTAACGAAATTGTATGTGTATTAACAAGCAAACTATTGCAGATTACTAGAATCTTGAAATCAACTGACATGTTTTTCCTTCCATACAAGCCATTATGCAACGATTATAAACAACTTATTAGAACAATCGAGTGTGCAATAGATAATATGCTTTATTGCGCAAAATTTGGTGAGAAAAGGTTATTTTCTTGTGAACACAGATTGCAATGTACAATTAAGGATGTGAATGGCAAAGTAGATTGCACATTTCCAAGGGATCTTCTTGAACAATTCTTCCCAATTTTTTTGTAGAATACAAAAAAAACTTCTCACAATCTGCCTTCTTGTTACATGGATTCTTAATAACTGGAACCTTTACAATTTCAACGGACAATCAATATCATTGTTGACATCAAAAAGATTAGACATC
>CM062807.1:560660580-560951535 GCA_031772625.1 Pinus tabuliformis
TAACATTTCTCATACAATTCTCATTGGAAAGAAGGTACACTTCCATCAAGTTTATTATGGCATGCTAGATTTGGACATTTGAACTATGACAGCCTCTGCTTGTTGAAGAAAAATGGTGTTGCTGGTTTGCCTACAATTCCTAGGAAACTTAAGCAATGTGATGCTTGCATTCTAGGAAAGCATAGCAAATAGTCTTTTCATGATTCACATTCAAGAGCACACAGAAAACTTGAACTCATTCATTCAGATTTATGTGGTCCAATGCCTGTTCCTTCTGCAAATGGAAATAAATATATGATGACATTTATTGATGACTACACCAGAATGTGTTGGGTTTATTTATTGAAGAACAAATCTGATGCTTTTCAAACATTCAAGAACTTTCATAAATGGATTGAAAATGATGCACAATCTCATATTGGGTCTATTCACTGATAATGGAAAAGAATACACATCAAATGAATTTGAAAACTATCTTCGCCAACATGGGATCAAACATCAAACAACTATGCCTTATAATCCCCAACAAAATGGTGTAGCTGAAAGAATGAATAGGACAATCTTAAATATGGTACGAACCATGCTCTTCTTCAAAAATGTAAAGATAATGTTTTGGGTTGATGTTGTTCTATGTGATGCATATATAAAGAATAGATGTCCATCTAATGCTATTAGAAACAAGACTCCATATGAAATGTGGTATGGACATGTTCCTTCGGTAAAGCATCTCAGGGTCTTTGGTTCCACCTGTTATGCCTTGATACCAAAGGTACATAGAAACAAAATTGGTGCTAGAAGTCGTAAATGTATCTTCTTGGGGTATTCAAACACCTCCAAAGCATATAGTCTCTATGATGAAGTAAATAAAAAGTTTGTTGTATCTAGAGATGTAATTTTTCTTGAATCATCCAAAACTAACAATGTTGTTGAGCGGCAACTTGATCGCTTGGATAGATTCGCAAAAGCAAAATCATTTCAAGAATTTGATAATCAGATTCCACATCTTGAAGAGGGGATTCCTATACTAGATCAACATGTGGAATCTTCTTTTGAAGAACACTCTCCCCTGCATGAAACTCCAACAACGGATGATGCTTTAAGTGATGTGATTGACAGAATTGGGAGACTCAACCTTGATTTAGTCCCAACTCAATCAGCGGAGCAACCTAGACCATCTGAGAAAGGTCCCCCAAAGTGGCTGACAAAGACACTTGAAAGTGTTCACCCTGATGAGGTTGGAAAGACAGGAACTAGAAATTCAAATCGACAAAATGGAGGTGATGTAAATGACTCTAATTCACCTATTGATATGGATGTTTCTTATGATTGTGAATTGAACTTGTCTACAGATTTTGAACCAACTTCCTTCAAAGAAGTTGCTTCTCATGATGAATGGAAAGAAGCGATGCAAAAGGAGTATGATGCCCTCATAAAGAATGGCACTTGGAAGCTGGTTGATCCTCCATTAGGAACCAAACCAATTGACTGCAAGTGGGTCTACAAGAACAAGTATAAAGCTGATGCCTCACTTGACAAGCACAAAGATAGGCTTGTGGCAAAAGGTTTTGCACAGAAGGAAGGGGTCGATTATGAGGAGACTTTTTCCCCCACAGCAAAATGGGCTACCATCCGGACACTCTTTGCCCTAGCAGCTTAGAACGGTTGGAAAGTCCATCAAATGGAAGTAAAAACTACTTTCTTGAATGGAGATCTAAAAGAGAATGTTTTTATGTCCCAGCCTGAAGGATTTGCTATGAAAGGACATGAACATAAAGTATGCAAACTTGTGAAGTCCTTGTATGGCGTCAAACAAGCACCGTGACCCTGGTATGAAAAACTAACTGAGCATCTTCTGAAACTCAATTTCAAACATTATGATCTTGATGATGCAACTTTATTTTTCAAGAAAGTTGGCAAAACAATTGTATATCTTGTGGTATATGTAGATGATCTTTTGATGACAGGGAACAATGAAAGCTACATTGCATCCATAAAGAAGGAATTGGGGAAAAGTTTTGAAATGACTGATTTGGGCTATGTTCATTACTATCTTGGTATTGAAGTAACCCAACATCCAAAGTCCATATTTCTTTCTGAAAAAAATACATTGGAGATCTGTTGAACAGGTTTGGCATGACAGAATGCAATCCTCTTATTACTCCAATGGAACAAAACTTAAAGCTCACATCTATTGAAGGAAAAGAATTTGAGGATGCAACAAAGTATAGACAGCTTGTAGGAAGTCTCAACTACCTAACTACTACCAGACCAAACATTTCGTTTGCTGTTGGAATCCTCTCCAGGTTTATGCAAAAGCCTTGTGAGGGACATTGGTTTGTTGCAAAAAGAGTTCTAAGGTACTTGAAGGGAACTCAAGACTTTGGAATCAAGTATACATAGGTGGATGACTTCAATTTGATTGGATACTCTGATTCAGACTTCGATGGAGAAAAAGAAACTGGGGTATCCACCTCAGGATATGCTATGAGTCTTGGATCAGGAGTTGTCTCCTGGAGATCACAAAAACAATCAGTTCCAGCAGATTCCACAACAGAAGCAGAATACGTGGCAGCAGCTGAAGCAACAAAAGAAATTGTGTGGCTCAGGAAAATTCTTGAAGATTTGCAGGTAAAACAAGTACAATCAACTCCACTCATGATTGACAATACCTCTGCAATAAAGTTGGCAAGAACCCAAAGTTCCATGATCGAACAAAGCACATCAATACCAAATATCATCTGATTCGACATCATGTTGAGGCCAAAACAATCCATCTCCGTCATTGTTCCACTAATGAGCAAATTGCCGACATATTCACCAAAGCACTTGGAAGAGAAAATCTTGAACGATTTAGAATGATGCTTGGACTCACCAACATCCCTTCAGATTAAGGGGGGAATGTTGACACCTAATCATTAAGATTGGGTGAATAAATAAAATCAATGTAAATAAATAATAAGAGATATGAACAGTCATCGGGAGATGAAGTGAACAGTCTCCCTCATGTATATAATAAAGACCAACCTGAAGGAATAATATGAATTGATTTGTGTTGAGGAGTTACTGCCTGGCCTGACATAGTAAACTAAATAAAAGTATTCAAAAATTTTTTAACAAATTAAGCTAAAAATAAAGCAAAGCTAAAGATAACAATTTGTTGCAACAAGAAATTCTTGACTATGCTTCAGCTGATTCTTCATTCGTTCTTTGAGTCCACATATGTCCGTCATTGGCTTCAATTGGGGGGGATGAATTAGTTGCATGCACATTTGTCCCGTGAATACTGCATCACTGAGTGTTGGAAGGAATTGAGTCATTGCATTAGAGAGACACCTCAACACTAGCCACTAACTATGTGGTTTCACTAAGAAATGCCAATAACCTTCAAGGTTCACTTTTGATAAACTTTGGATATCGTTGACCTTTTTGTTGGATGCTTCTTGCCATGACTGCTTCAGAGTTTTGACATCTGGAAAAGTGTCCTTTGGGCATTCTTGTATTAGATTGGCCTACCATAAGGTATCAGTGATATATTCGGTGAAGTTTGAAGCAAGATTTCTGGCTCTGATAATAGCCATTTCTGCTTGTTTCATTTTGATGTCCCAGTCACCGAAAATGATATCCTTTTGAGATTCTTCGATTTGAGGAAGATCAATTGATCTTCCTTCAGCATTGTCTTTCCAATCTATATGCTCAAAGATTTTCTCTTCAATTTCTTCATAAAATGTCCGCAGATTGGACAACTAGTTAACTAAAGAATCACTAGTTTTACACAAATCATGAATTAAAGTTAATTTGTGACAAAAGACAACTTGTTGCTTAGTGAGGAGTGTATCCAGTTCTCCTGCTTCCTTTCGGACTTCATTTATTTCTGGACTATCCTTCAACTGGTTAATCTTTTGTTGCAGTTGTTGTACATGTGCATCTTTGTCTTTGATTTCAAATTCAAACTGTAATTTTAAGTTATCAAAACTTTTCTGTAACTCGACAAGTTTTGCTTGCCCTTGTTGCTCAATCACTTGTCTTTCATTTTGGAAATCTTGCTCTAATTGAATAATCCTTGGTCTTTTTCCTTCATAATCAGTTGTATTCATGTGGATTTGTCAATAGTAGCACTAGCATAAGCTCCTGCAAATTGTGAAAGCTTGTTTAATTCTTCATCAGGAGCTGTTTGGGCTCCTTTCCAGAGAACTTGAAAAGGAGTCTCGTCTAAAACTGATGCTTGTGCTTGTTCTATCTTTCTCTTCTTTCTTGACCTGCTCATTACTGCTTTATGTTTTGGACTGTAGAATACATCCAGAGGAGGAATTTTTTCAATCTTTAGGACTATTTTCGATGTGGGAAATGCCAGGATAATTTCCATATCCTCAGTAACAGTAGTTTTATTGGTAGCCTCATCAACATGAGTCAGGAGTCTCAGGAACAATAGTCTTTTCGAGAACCTCAACAGTGAATGAGGTTGTCCCTTCAATTTCTGTGACTTGCTATGTTTCTTTGTTGACTGTTGTATTTGCATCATGAGTTTCTTCAGTAGATAAAACATGATTAAATTCCTCCCATACTTCATCCAACTTATTTTCTTCTTTGATTTTCATCGTTTTCTCAACAACTGTAGTGGCTATCTCTGAAACCTAGGAAATAATTGGATTCTTTGAAGAGGAGGCTGATGTATTTGAAACTTCAGGCTTCTGTCGAGATTGTCTTAACAAAATTTCTAGCAGATGGGTTATTCTTCGCTCTCGATATTGATTAAACTTAATCAATTCTTCAAGATTTAGGCGTTCTGCTGCTAACTTTTGAACCATAGAATATTCTGGAACCATCTCAAATAAATCATCGAATTCATTAGGCTCGCTTGAAAACTACCTGATTCGGGCCTGTGTCGTGACATCTTTTGCAACACCATTGGGATCATATTGTCTGTTTGGAATGGTTGGAAAACTAAAAGATTTAATTTGGTCAATTTCAATCTGAGCATGCTTGAAATTTTCCAACGCATAGGTACCACAAGGGATAGGAAAGGAAGGCCAAAGAGTTTTCTTGGCATCCTTGAGCACTTTAGTCAAGCCATTACCAATTGTTTGGTAGGAAATTTCTTTGGCCAGTAATTTGTCCAGAACAAAAAGAGGCAAAACATGAGGATGGGAAAGGCTACCAAAAACTTGAATATAAGTAAATGTTTCTTCCCCAAACCACTTTCCTAATGGCTTTAAGTCCTTATTAGCTTCAGTGGAGAGTCTAGGCACTTTGCTGCCAAAGACCTCTTGGTGGATGGGCAGGATAATTTCATGACAGATTTTATAAAAATGAGGATGATACTTGGTTTCCCACAAGATATCAAGGTAAACAAAAATAGGGGTAGGGTATTGAATTGTCCACTTCCAACCTATAGATGGAAAATCATAAGAAAAACAAATAGCGTCCATGATATAGGTGCTCATAAAGAAAGGGGGAGAAGTTCTTTCAATAACATTGCGCTTCTGTCTGTAATTGTAGATTTGAGTAGTTAAATTATTGGACAAAATATTTGCCAATCCATGATATAGCCATCAGAAGCGACCTCTATAAGCGGTACCCATTCCTCTGAGAATTTATGTGTATTTGGGTAACCATAGAGACGACACATCATAGCAACAATATGAGAGAAAGGACCAACAATAGAGGCTAATGAATACATACCCTTGTCTTCTCGTTTGTGTTTGCTTGGGTCCCTCCTCCATTCTCTGATAATATCTGTTGGGTTCGGATTCTCCTGCATGAACTTATGGACAAATTGAGTATCATACCTCTTCTGTGGTGGAGGTATATGATACATTTTCCTTAAATCCTCCACCTTGAATGATCCAATGATTGTCTTCTTGGGAGTTAGAAAAACTCTGTTTGTAATATCCAGGTTATCAATGACCCATCTTACCATGTCTGTATAGGGTAGAATTTTAGGACGGACAACAATTCTGTGTAAAAATGAATTAGCTACATCATTCCATGCATCACTAACATTGGAGTGGGAGCATCAGCAGTATCACTTTGTTTCTCAATTACCCTTGGGCTTTCATCCTTGAACAATTTGTATATGACCTCCCAGGAGGAGGACCCTGCATCTAGAGTGCATGTAGTATCTGTAAACAATGGTGCCATCTCGTGAACTTCTTCAGGAGGCAATATTGTCTGCGGCTGAACTACAAACTTTCTCTTCGCTTTGATTATCCTTGACATTTCCTTTAACTGTTGTTTATCAGAATTCACCTATTTAAGAAGAAAACCAGGATGAGCGGCAAGAACTCGTAAAACGCAAAGAGTCTTATCAATTGAATGCAAGTTTTAATGAAAACATGCTTCTACATTATATCAAAATCATTGCAAATCGTTTAAAACCTCGAAACTATAAACACACAGAGTGGCCATTTAATTTTCAAACGTTTGTTCACGTGATGCAAGCACTTATCATTATATATGTGATTTGCTTTTATTGGTGTTTCGATATTAGATGGTATGAGCATGACTTTGCGATATGTTATTTTCTGATATTACGTTGATATGATCACAAATAGGGATGCGGAATGTGCGATATCGAAACATCGGGAGTTAACAAAATGCAATATCAGCGTTCGTCAGTTGAAAAAACGTGATATCAGTAGGTGACGGACTGTAATATTGCATTCGGCTTATCGCAATCGGCATATCGCAATCGTCATTTTGCAATCAACATTTCACAATCGGTACTTTGTGATCGGCGACATCGCTATCAGCGTTTCTCTATTGGCGATGTCACTATTGGTACTTGCTTTGAATTTTCCGGCATTCATAAGTCGATAAGTACTTACATGTAGTTTTTAGTGGGACCAATATTTATGATATTTCCGCTTATTTATTCAAACAACCTTTAGAAACTTTCGATGAGGTTTTTAAATGGAAATATAGTTTAACGGGATTTCTTAGATTTGCACATTATTTTCTTAAAACTAAGGAAAGGTTCCTAAGCCTCAAAAGGGTTTTATTTTATAAATATATATATTTAAAAGATTTTCTTTAAAAGCTACAGTCTAAAATTAGTCCTATTTTATTAAAACAAGAAAGGACTCTTTCCTAAAAAATTAAAGGGTCCCCATTATTTCTTATTCTAAGTCTAAGGATAATTGGGGTCGTTGAGTACTACAACATATAGTAAATCTGAAAGGTGCATCTTTATTGGGTATAGGGATGGTTAAAAGATTATAAGCTTTGGAACCCATAAACAAGGAAGATTGTGTACAACCAATATTTGGCGAAATATGTTATTAAACATGGAGTCCTACCAAAGGAACCTGAGAACATAGAGTTTGAACTAAAGGAGGAAGAATCAGACTCTATAGTAGAACAAGAATCAAAAGAGGAAGATCCACACACTCCAATTTTGAGAAGATCAGTTTGAGAGAGAAGGCAACTAGAGAGGTATAGTCCATCTTCTTTATGTTCAATTTTTTCTTTATCTATTACTGATGATGATCCTAGAAATGTAAGGGAGGCAGTGGATTCATAAGATGGAAAACTCTGGAAGGAGTCCATGGTTGATGAAATGGAATCATTGGACAAAAATGAGGCTTGGGATCTGGTGGAGTTGTTGACTGGAAGGAAACCCATTGGCAAAAATTGGGTGTTTAAGAAGAAGATGAATGTAGAAGGAAAGGTGGAGAAATACAAGGCTTGATTAGTAAAAAAGATTATTCCCAAGTGTCAGGAATTGATTTTGGTGATATTTTTTCTCCTGTTTCCAAGTTAGCTTCTATTAGATTACTTTTATTTGTTTTTGTTGCTTTTTATTTTGAAGTCGAACAAATGGATGTGAAGGCAACATTTCTTCATGGGGATCTGGAAGAAGAGATCTACATGAAGCAACCAGAAGGCTTTGTTGTGAAGGGTAAGAAAGAACTGGTATGCATGTTAAAAAGGTCTCTATATGGGTTAAAGCAGTCGCTAAGGATGTGGTCTCAAAAATTTGACACATATATATGGGGCTCGGCTTCACAAGGAGCAAAGCAGATCACTATGTGCATTTTAATTTAATTGGTGACTGTGTTATTTATTTAGTCTTGTATGTGGATGATATGTTGTTGATTGGAAATGACATAGAAATTATCTAGTATTTGAAGACCCAATTGTCCTCTAAATTAGACATGTAGGATCTTGGTTTTGCAAACTATATTTTGGGCATGGAAATTAAACAAGATCAAGCAAATAGGAAGCTTCGGTTAAATCAGAGGAAGTATGTTGAGACAATATTGCAGAGGTTTAATATGCAGGATAACAAATTGGTGAAGGTTCCTATTCCTGTAGGTGTAAATTTATCTGCTGAACAGTGTCCCAAGACATAGGAAGTGGAAGAGGTCCCGTGTTCCATACGCAAGTGAAGTTGGTAGCCTGATGTATGAAATGGTTTGTACCATAACCAGAAATTACACTTTCAATGTTAGTATTGAGTAGGTTTATGTTAAAACCAGGGAAGGAGCATTAGACAACAGTGAAGTGGGTTTTTAGGTATTTGCGTGACACTAGTGATTATGGTCTGTGCTACCAAGGAAGACCAGGAATGGATAGAGTTTTGGACATACATGGATTTGTTGATGCAGACTAGGTGGAGATTTGGATAGGATAAGATCTACAAGTGCATATGTGTTTAACCTATTTGGAGGAGCAGTTGGTTGGATGAGCAAGAGACAATTTGTAGTGGCACTTTCAACTACAAAGGCTAAATACATGGTAGCCACTCATGCAAGCAAGGAAGTTGTTTGGTTGCAGAGATTATGTAATTATGGGGTTGGTACAATGAGATATAAGGATAGATTGTGAGAGCCAAAGTGTAATTTTCTTGGCAAAGAACCCTGCTTATCATTCAAAGACAAATCACATTGATGTTCTGTATCAATTTGTGAGGGATATGGTTGAAGATAAAAAGGTGTTGCTGGTAAAGGTGGACACTCTGAAGAATGTTGCAGATGAATTGACAAAGTCTAATTGCACTAAGAAGTTTTCTTGGTGTAGAGAAACAATGGGCATTGTAGCCCTGGACCAATGACAAAGCTCTCCTGTGACCCTCGGTGTGGAAATAAAAAAAGTGGGACCTACCCATGGTTTTGCGCATGGTTTTTGGGCATGGTGGTTTTTCCCATGGTATTTGTAGATCCAATCAAGGGAACTATGATTATGTTCTAATCCGGGTTAGTGGATTGGGGTTTATGAATGCTTCAACATGTATATATATGTATTGTAACATTGAAAGGAATATAATGAAAAATCAATTTGGTATTCTTGGTTTTGGGATCGACGGGAAATCTCTGTGTATATTTGTTTTATGTTCTTGCCATTGTATATTTTTCTATTTTTAGAATTCGTTTGCAGGTAATTTATGTACAGGGTTAAAACCTACACTTATCATTTATGTTGACAATTATTGTAAGTTTTTCATGTATGTCAACAATATCAGCGTGTACGACTTGATCCTTTTGTGGTGAACAAGATGTTCCACTAGATGTAGGGCCTATAACACCAACACATCTCCTTCAAAAATATTTGTTGAGTTTCCCATGCAAATTTTATTTATGGACAATGGGACTATCTTTTGTTTTACTTTATTGTGAAAAAAGAAGACATTTCTCTCAACTCTTTGTATCTTTTTTCTATTTTAAGAACACTAAAATAGAAAAAGAAAATGCAAAAATTAATTAATGTGCAAATGCAAAGATTGTGCTTTGTTCTTGATTGTGGAAGCAAAAAGAGCAAATCGTTTGTCCATATGATTGGATTCATTGCCACTTGTTCCACTATATGCTTTGCAAGCTACATATTTCTCATTGTTACAATTGTAGGAACACAGTCATGAAACAATTACATTGTATATCAACTATAAAAAAATATATACAGAAACCTAGATGTTTTAAACAATAATTGTGTAACTTAAACATATCTCAACAATCTATTTAATTAATGCATATGCAGTGTTAAAATGTTGTAATTTTATTATATGCATATCAAAGAGGAACCATTGTTCAAATTTACTTATTTTTATTAAAAAATACACTTTTAGAACATAGCTTATGTGTATGATTTCTTTCGAAAATACACATTGAAAGACTAAACTCTAGTTCAAATGATTGTAACTCCAACGTTTGATTAACAATTGGTTCAAAGCCTACGTGAACATTTTTCTTTTCTTAACATTGCCCAAATTGAATCAAGGTAATTAGAGGCTTCAATTGTAGCAATTTTCAAAGAAGATTCAGACATAGAAACAAAATAATTGAAGAAGATCACAAATTATTGATAGCAACAAGTGTATGATGCAATAGTTATAACTATATGAGTTTTAAAGAGTAAACATTGTTCAAGTCAACATATGTCTTACAATGTTCCTACAACATATATTTGAATTCATGTTACGAAAGTTAATGTTGGTACTATTGCATATGATAAAGTATCAAGTCCCAAATAAGAAAACAAATAATGACAGGAAAAAATAAAGCTTGGAACAAGCAGACTGATTTTATGCTGTTATTTTTGCTTTTTTTCTTATTCAAAGAAGAAACAAAACATGTATAAGATTGAAATTGTTTGTTGAAAAGTTCAATTTAGGCACAAACTAGCATTAATTGCATCATGATCACTCCAATATGCATTGAACAAACTGACTTGACAACAACCAGAGTCAAGACTTGTCCAAATATGGTTTATTTGAGATTCTAAGTATAGAGTATAATTGTGTGTCAATTCTTGCAATTGAATTGATTTCATATATTCAATTAATTGCTTTTTTCTTTGGTTATTTGAATGCATGTCAACATTGAAATCACCAATAATAATCAAGATATAGTTGACATGAAGAGTTTGTAATTTGGTTATTGATATTGTTTCAATGATTTTAAAGATGGGAGTAAAAGGAGCAACATATATGTTCATAATGCAAATTAGTCATATTACATAGATATGTGACATCACAAGCTCACATTTTGCATTGCAAAAGTTTTTGGTTTCAAATATGTTTTTGTGTTTTTTTATGCAAGTAAGAACATTATGAAAAAAGTATGATGAATTCAAATTGAAGTCAGAAAATTTATACTGATGAGATAAACAGTCTGTGTGTGTCTCTTGCAAGAAAATAACCATATTGTTCATAATGTCTTCATCTTGTTGAATGTCATCAAGATGTGCATCCAAGCTATGCGTGTTCATGGAGACCAATGTAAGTACATTAGTATCCACAAATTACTTATGAACAAGATCAAAGTTCAACAATGCATTTTCAATCAAGCGTTTCATTTAAGTGTCTATTTTTTTCTAGCATGGAAATATTCATGGGTTAATTTTTGAAACAAGAACAACGAATCAATGGTTGCCACTCGCGAAAGAGTTGTGTACATTAAACCATATGCCCTAATGTTACTTGGGTCAAATGGAAGTCTTTCTAAAGCCAAGCCTTGTGCTCTATGTATTGTTCTAACACAAGCTAGTTGTACTAGAATTGTCTTCGTATTTTGCAATCATTTTTCTTCCAAATGATGGTAATAGCTTTGCAACACAAACCATTGGTGTCCACATTTTTTTCAACATATGTACCACATAATTATAGGAATTTTTTTCTTTATAATTTTCGGACAATGAATAAAAAAATTCTATCCAAACTACATCTTGTCCATTTTATCCATTTGGAGAATAAACTTTCAATATTCCATCAACGCCATTAAAAAGGTCATATTTGATATCATAGTTTCTAGCATATAATTCAAGAAGCATATTTATTGTTACTAGTACTTTCACTAGCAATATCGATGTTTTTTCATAAGATGCAAAGATTGTTTCAATGCTTTCAATTTGGACACATGCTTCAAGGAATATTAACTCTGTATCCACTTGTGACAACATTTTTTCATTGTGTCTCTGCACATCTTTATTTTTGTAAAATAGATATGGAAAAAGTGGATCCATTGGTGGTGCCCTATAACAATGATGATTGATAAATTCTATGTCAACATCTAATTGGGCATTTAATCTCATTTTGTTCAAAATTGAAACAAAATCTATGTCTTTTTGACACATTGGAATATGAAAAACATAGCATTTTACTTTGTCTTGACAAAAACTATATGGCACTCTCAACTTGTTCAACATCAGGTGTTCAAAGATCAAAGATTCTTTGACAGGTTGGGCCTAATACAAGTCGCCATACATTATCAAATCAAATTTTCCAAATTATTTGGTAGGGGTATGTTTTATTTCACACATTTGTTTATCAAGATGGCACACAAGTGTACAATAAACAAGATAAACCTCATCAATAAGCACACCACAAAGATGTTCAAAATGTTTGGACAATGTATCCATCTTTTCATTGCTTAAAGGCAAGTATTTAGATTTGTTAAAAGGCATGGAAAAGGTAGAGTGCAATGTGACACCACCAACATTGAAAGTTGTTTTTCCTGTATAAGCTACTATTACTCCCTTTAATATAGATGGATCGTATTCAATTCTATTATTTCACATGTACACAAGAGATTGGAAGATTTCTATTGCAACATATGTCTTTCCAATGCCTGCATCCCCAATAAAAAAAAGATATATTGGTTCTAAGGGAGCTCGTTTCTTCTTAATCAAGATATCTTTTACTATTGTTGCTTGTTCTTTGTTCAATTGTCTTCTTATGCTATAGAATTACTCTCTTGTAGTATATGTGGTTGTTTTACAATATGATAAGGTCAATCAATTGATGTTTTTATGCATTTCATTCTATGAAAATATTGGAGGTCAATATCAATATTGTACTCTTCATATTCTTTACTTTTGTTCAAGAAGAGGTAATTGGAAATTGAATTGCTTTCTTCCATCACATCTCTATTGAAATATCCAAGATCATTTAGTTCAACAATGGTTGATGTGTCATCAAGGTCTTATGGTTTCTTTTAGACTCAAATAGGAATTCATCTAACTAGAATACATATGCTTAAAAATAGATTCATCAAGCCTATGTGACACATATAACATCAATTTTTCTCGGCAAAAGTTGTCTAGGTCCTTATGTTCACTATAACTCACGAATTATATGACAAATGTCACACCATCATGTTTCCATTTCTTGCCATTTTTTGTATAGCTTGATGTAAATTGTGCTAAAAAAATTTGTTTGATAGTTGAAGGCCATTAAAAATAACAGCCAATAATTGAAGCACATAACACATCCTTTGAATCATTTGGTTCTTGTTGCAATTGATTTAGTTGTTTGAGGATAGACACCCTTTGATCTTTGAGAGAAGTATTAATGAATATACATTTTCTTGAACTTGTACAAAAAGGAAGGGACAAAATAATATACATAACTTGGTGTGCAAACATTTGTTGCAAATTTAGCAAAGCTTTTCTAAGTCGGATGATTGTTTGCATGGTATCAAGGTTTGCTTTTTGATATTATTCTCAGATATGTTTGAAAGTTGCTTTCATGGTTTTATCAAGTTTTGTCTTGTCAAAGCCACAATATTTGGCTCCTACATAAGAATCAAGTACAAGTTGATCATTTGAGTTTGCATTCCACATTTTTGGAATATGATGACAAAAATTATTTGTCCATATGTTAGCTGGTCTTCTTTTCAGTAAAATCATTGTTTGCTTTAAACTACATTTTATGGCATCAATGTATTTGTTAGGGTCCTATAATAATAAGATACATAATTTTGAATTGGCTATGGTTAGTCTTGTAATATTGTACATACTTTTGCTTTCTGCAAAATGTTTTCCCATATTAAAAATAAAAAATGTAAAGAGGGTAAGTCCTAAAAGAATAATCAAAGGACTAAAAGAAAGAAAAAGATAATAAAAAAAAAGTATAAGATATGAACCCCACAAAAAGAGATAAGAATAGATCAGGAAAGTGTGCAAATCCAAATGCCACTCCTTTTTACTTTACTTTGCAAAATAATATTGTGTGCAGCTTTTAAAAAATGCCACAATCCATGATGGTCAAATAGTTTAAACTTGATTCATTCATGTTTTAAATTTCATGTTAATAGATAGAGAATAAAGATCTAGCCAAACTATTTAATCTTGGCAGAGTAGTAGTTAGGTAGAGAATAATAATGAGCTCATTAGTTTAATCTGAGCCATTGGAAGTTATAAGGTTAGAATTAGATAGTTTGCTTATCAAAGAAAAAGAAATAAAGGGTGAGCAAGCTCAAATGCATCCAATTAATGAAGAGAAAATGCTAGGGTAAATAAAGGGTAGGTAAAAGAAGTTTTGCAAGTGCACAAGGTTGCTAAGTAAAAGCGCCTTCATCATGCTTAATCATATGTTTCATGTGCAGGATGAATTGTCAAAGAGAAAGGACATTCACTAAAGCTCATTTACTAATTTCCCCTGATTTCACTAGACCCCAACACACTTAGTTTATTAATTTCCCCTCATTATCCCTTCATTGCTTTTCATCCTCTAATGGTGTCCCCTTCTTGGTTCTAAAACACCCCTTCCCTCTTCATTTCCCCTTGTAAAAACCCTTTCCCTTCAGTTTGACCTTTTTCCCCTTTGTTTCACACATTTCCCTAGACATTACCCTTTAAAAATCATTCCCCCTTCCCAAAACCCCTTTCCCTAGTGTGAAACCCATTCCCATCACAAATAATACCCCCCCCCCTTTATTAATTTCCCTTTTTCCTTAAAAACCCACTAAACCCCTTTATCCTAAGTTATTTCCTAAACTATACCCCCGCTTTATGTATTTAAAGTCCCCCACGTTATAATTCCCTGACACCCTTTTAACTCACCAAACCTTGGTGTATAGTTAAAACCTTCGCTGTATAACCCATGGTCCCCACCCTTTATTAACCCATTGCTTATATTAAAATCCCGTGATTACTTTTTAATTAATTACATTTCATTGTAATTAAAACCCGACCCCACTCCCCAGCTCTGTCCGTGCAACTTCGTCGCGCGATAGCCCTCCGATCTCCCACCTCCAGATCCAACGGTGCATATCCATATCGCGCAACTTCATCATCCGACAGTTAAAGGTCCAAAAGCAAGAGAGCTTCATGGTTTTGGCCGAGCACTGTTTCACTACGTGGCAACACCAGGTTATATCGCGTGCTCGTGAAAAATACTGCCCTCCACCCAAAAGCGGTGTGATATGGCACAAAAATGCCTTCCCGCGTAAAAGAAAACATTTACCAAATCTCGAGCCAAAATGTAACCGTTGTTGGTTAAAAAGCCGAAAAAAAATCCCCCTTTCACTCTTTTCACTCATTTTCGCTACAAAAAACCTCTGTTAACCAATTCTGAAACCTTGAACCTCTACCAACCATTTTAACCACCTTTTGCAACCAGAAGACACTGCAGACACCAAATTGAAGCAACAAATATACAATTGAAGCCTCAAAAACCTCTGTTTCTACCACAAAACCCTGTCTGCGCACCAAATTGTCATTTTCTAGGTATTCTTGAAAGAACCAGAACGACCCTATAATTTAAGCTATGCATAGTAATTATCAAAAGGTTAATTAATTAAATTAAATAAAAAACCTTGCTAGACTTAAGAAAACCTTACTGTGCATCCAAAAGCCCTTTTATACGGATTGTAATTACCCTCCACACTATTCCAGAGCTTTTGACCTTACTCCTAAAGCCAGAGAAAAGGTAATTTAGTTGAATAAACCAAATTATGGCTTCCCAAAGCTCTTTGGATGTAAGACCCCTGCAAACCCCTCACCTGGATATTGACCACCTCCCATTGGCCGATAGAGATTTTCAAATTAAAGACACTATTTCCCCTAGCCATCTACTGAAACTCCATTGCTGGAGTAAAGATAAATTCTTGAACCAGAATGATGACATTCACCTATGGGAATCAAATTTGCCCAAGTACTTGTTCCCACAGGTATACCTATTCCCAGAAATCATCCACTTCTGCCAAGCTTGCTATGTCCCAAGTCAAAGAGCCATAGTCTCTCCTGACCAACAGATTTTATTCACCATTACTGCAGAGTCAATAAATCAAATGCTGCAGATCCAGCCAAGCCCAAATGAGACCCCACTTTCCATTGAAGCCTTACTTGAACTCTACACAAAGTTGGACCTTCCCAAGAAAGCTCAAATCTTTCAGACTTTCATCATAAAAGAGTCTCATACTCCTACAGATAGTCCTCCATATGCTGCCACCATTTTCTCCGAGAGAGCAAGACAAATTATAACCATGCTCTCCTCTATTCTAGAATAAACCACTTATGAGCATGTAGATGAGGTTATGCTTGCTTTCTTGTCTATATTTTGCCAAGCAAGCCTCCAGCTACAGTTTTTAACTTTTCTCAGTTCTTGGCAGACATAATCCATGAGCAGTTTATCAGATTGCCAAATGAAAGAGTATTCAAATACTCTTTAGTATTGTTTCACATGTTTCTATATTTTCAGTCAAACAGGTTTCTATTCAGTATCCAAAAGTTAGACACTAAGGGCCATCCAAGATCTGTCATCTTTTGGACACCATTAGTCCAAAGATATTCCACTGTTTTTAGTTATAAAGAATTCATTGATTCCTTTGTTCATCTAGTTGTAAACATGCTAACGAGTAGCAATCAACCTAGGATCAATGATGAGATTAAGAGAGTTTTACAATTGTCTAAAAACAGTAGAGTGGGAGACTGGTATCTATACTAGGACCACACAAAAATCAGGATATATGGATGCCAGCTCACTCCCTACAAGCTGCCCAAATACCTCCCCATGAGGATATTTGCATTAGAGTATTTCAGGCAGATCATAAACTCATATGAGGTCAATTTTCTGTCAGCTAGGAAGAAAACTCAGTTCAAGATCAAAAACCAATTGGGCCCTTTTATTTGTAATAATAGGGAAGCTAGACAAGAAGTAGAGAAAATTTTACAGCAAATGAACTTCAATAGCAGTTTTATGTGGCAGTATGACCCTAATGGAGTCATAAACAAACTAAGGCTCAAATTCAAATTAAGTCCTTTCATACATGAGCCTAGGCCAGACATTGAAAGATATGCCAACCAGTCAGAGTGGTTGGAAAATACTTTAATAGATGTGGAAAATACCTTAATAGATGTGGAAAAGTAGATAGATACTAGTTCCTTTCTGCAGGTTCCAACCTTACAGGAACAAATGGGTATTAGTCCCATTCTACAGACTCCAGCCATGCAGGACAAAAATGTAAAAAGAACCAGGGAAGAAGGTTCTAGCTCTGGAATGGATACTACAAATGACAGGTTTGAAATCAGTTACAGGAAGAAGCCCAAGCTTAATCCTGTAACTAAGCAAGAAGACACCATTGAGATAGTTGAAATCACTGATACTAACACAATGGTTGGAAAGAGTAAAGGTCCAACAGTTTCAGAGGAAACTCATCAACCTTCCACCTCAAATACTCAAATTATTGAAAAGAAGCTTAGTATTGAAGTCTCTTCATCCAGCAAGCCAATGGATAAAGAGAAAGATATAAAAGAGAAGTATAAAGAAATCAATTTGAGGAATGAGGCATTAAAGGCTGAAACATATGCCGAGTACCTCAAACAAACCCCTGCCAATAAAAATAGATTAATGCCAGCCTTTGACATTAAAACTAGTAAAATGAAAATGACCTTTATGCAGCCTACAGTCCAGCAGCCTAGATCGTTAGTAGACTACAGGAAGACGGAGTTTGAAGTTTTGGCCAAGGAAGTTCACCCTATTGATCAAATTGAATTCCATAAGTAGGCAGGTGAAATGATTTACTCCACAATGACTAACAAAGCAATGACTATGCAGAAACTTCAAAGCTCTCTGGACAACATCACAACACAGTTTAAGTTAGAAAAGGCATCCTCACAGGCCAAGGATAACAGAATCAAGTCACTGGAAGACTTGGTAATTGAAATTGGATATAATCCAAATGATATCAAGGCTGCAGAAAAACTAATAAAGAAGAAAAATGAGGATATTGCTGCTTTAAAGAAACAACTGAAGTTGCCTCCTTCTGAACATCCATAGGCCAAGGAGGTCCTAGAGAGCCAAACCCAACAGGAAGAAATGATGGATCTCATTCTTCAATTAAATGCTCAATTAAAAGAAATGGAGAAGGAATTGGATGAGTTAATATAGCTGAAACAAGCCAGTCTTGAGACAGCCACTGCCACTGCTATTCCTACAGTTACTACAACATTTCCTTCAACTTTGGCAGCTTCATTGGCCCCAACAGCTCCACTAGCTACAACACTTCCAGTTGCAACAACAACTACATCAGCAACAGGTTCAACAACAACAACAACGCATCCAAGTGATGAAGCAAGTAAACTAGTCAAAGCCATGGAGGACATGTCCATTCAGACTACTGAAATAAATAAACTTAAAGAACAGATAACAAATCTAGAGGATGAGACGAAACTGGCTCAAATTATGCATGGAAATGAATTACAGAAGTCAAACAGGTTGACTAAGAGGATAAAGAACTTGGAAAAAGAATTAACATTAAAGGAGCCACTTCCCCAAGCAAAAGAGCAGCTATGGGCCAATATCATTGACTCTGTCAATGATATTTGGCCATCTATACAGGTTATCTTTGAACAAAATGATTTAGTCAAAGATGCTGGTGAAGAAATTCAAAGAGTTAAGGCCGAACTTGGAAATATGCCAGAGGAAGCCTCGAGAATAATCCAATTCCTTAACTCAAAGAATAAATGTGAATTGCAGGAGCTTGACATAGCTGACAGGACAGGAACTATACTAGAGGTGAAGAAAGTAATCACTAAGAGGAACCTGATGATGCTGCTTGAGGACAAATGCCAAACCATGGAGCTAGCTATAGGCAGGTTGATGGTCAAATTTGATGCTCTGAGGTAGCAAGGTTTGCCAAATCCATTGGTAATAAATGACAGTTTAATGCCACATGAAGACTATAACAAGAAAATTGGAGAAATGGCAAGGGAGCAATTTAATAGTTCCTCTATGAAAGGGATGCCTACAGGAAAGGTTCTTTACAAGACTTTTGAGAACCTCTTTTACCTCCAGCATGAGGTAAAGCATCATTTTGTAAATAAGCCCACCTTTGCAAAATATACAGAAGCTGATGAAGTCTACAGGAGAATGGTAAATATTAAATTACCAGATATAGAGACGTAGGAAAAATTAAATGATTTATTGTGAAAATGCAAGGTAAATCGGGGATACAGAGCAGTAAACAAAAGCAGCAGATCAACTAAGTCAAAGAGTATCAGTCAAAAGGAAAAGTAAAAGAACAATCAGCGTGGAAGACAAACAACAAAGGAGAAAAAGTAGCAAAAGATCTGACAGCAGAGCCAAATAAACAGGGACAGCTTGCAACAGTTACATATCTGTCTCTATCTTCTTACATGAAGATTTTTCTTTTTCCTTGAATAATTCCCAAAATAGTTTGGGATATTTTGTAATCAGTTTTTGTATAAATACTTCATAATTCGAAGTATAGGGTGTGGATTGCTAAACATTTATATAGATGTATTGATCTGAAAGCTAAGGGTTCATTGTACCATTTTTTCAAGTCAACAGGCTGGACTGAGTAATAAAGGCATTGCATTACAGGATTCACGTGTTGGGCCACTTCAGTGAAGTATTTTCTGTTTGTCAAATTGTTATCTTCTTAAGTGTTTCACATACTTGAATGTTATCTAAATTGAATGAAATAACTGGAATATTATTACAGAATTTGTTTAAGTACACTCTGTCTTGAACAATTATTCATTTTAATGTTTTCTTCTGATATCCAGAGTAGGGAAACCTTCATTTCTCCCTAGTTTCGATTGACCTTTGTCATTTCCTTCATTATCCGGTTTGAGTAATCCTTAATTGCTCCTTGACCCCGATTGAAAACCACTTCACCATCCAACCTAAAAGATCTGAATTTACTTAGCTACCTTGCCCTGTGAACACTATCTTTAAAACTTGATTCAGTCCTATTTTCTTGACACTTGACCCCATAGCCCAATGGTAAAAGACATCCCTCTATCCATCTAAGTCAGTGATTCCACCACCAAATCAAAGTCAAAACCCAATCAAGCTTAAATAACTAGCCTAAAATCAATTAACTCAACAAAGTTAAATCATAAAGAGAGAGCCCTCTCTAAGCATTAGGAAGGCTAGATCCTGATCTCAAAAGTAGGTTTGTGGTTACCTCTAATATTTCTTTTGACACAAGATAACAACCCTAGGGAAATTTTAGAGTGATAACATAGTGGCGACCATACTGGGGAAAGTCCTCAATATGATAAACCTTAAAGAAAATCTTAAAATCTAAATCTCTTCACCTTAAGGTCATTTTAGAGTTGTTAAAAAGTTTCATTAAAAAATTAAAAATTAAAATTCTGGCTTCCAAAAGAACACACTATACCAGGGCACATCCAGATCCAAACCCTTCTATAATAGTTGATGATCCTAACAGAATTTTAAGAAAACCAAAAAAGATAGAAACTCAAGGAAATAGTACTAAGTTAATTAAATCAAATTCACTTCCTAAAGAGTTATCAAGTTTAGAGGATATTCAATTTGATTTATCATTTGAGCTTTCTTTGTTTCGTACCAAATCTGAAAATTCAATTCATGATACTGTAATAGACCCCAATTTTATTCAATTTATTGAATCAAAAAAGGTTCCTATACATCCTGATTTAGATCAACATGTTTTGGATACTTTTGACAAACTAGAAGCTTTAACCTCAACTTTGATAAGGCATATAGACGAAGCCTATCTTCAACAATCAGTTGAATTAGCTACCCTAACTGCTGCTACCCTTGAAATTTCTACGAAGTCTTCAAAAACTGTAAATACAACTTCATTTACTACCACCTCACCTATAATATCCACTACAGTTCATTCCCCAAAACCATTCATACCTCAACTTCCTTTCCAACCAAACATCTCAATTTCATATAGTTCATCTACAGCCATCTCAAGTTCTTATTCAAGCACCACTACTTTACCCCCCAGTCAAACCAAAGCCTTAGCCATGGAAAATAAATATGCACCTTTGGTCTTACCAGCTCAATTACATGCCATGCCCCAATACTACCAAAGTAAAATCTTTCTGTTTGATGCTATTAGTCAGTTTACTGCCCGACAACATGTGAATAAAATGACTGATTATTTTGAGTTACATGAGATTGATGAGTCTAATGTGCAAATGAGGTTATTTGCCCAAACACTTGTAGGAGATGTCAAAAAATAGTTTAAAGGTTTAACTGCTAATCATATTGCTGATTTAGTTGCTTTCCATAGAATGTTTATCGATAGATGGGAAAGAAATAAAAATCCTTTACAAATATTGTCTGAATATGAAAATATTAGAAGAGCTCCTAATGAATCTGTTCAGGATTATCGTACTAGGTTCAACAGTATCTATAAAGCAATCCCTGCAAATATCAAACCTCCATTAGACTTAGCACTAATCAAATTTCCTGATGGTTTTGACACAGATATATCTTACCAATTGAGAGAAAAAAACCTTGAAACATTGGAACAGATGCAAAGTAATGATGTTAATGTAGAGGCCAATTTATTAGCTAAGAAAGCTAGGATGAGAAATGAGAAAAGAGCCATTAAAGAGGAACCATCCACTTCAAATGGTAAGATAAACAGTTTGGCTAAAAGTGTAGAAAGGATGATGGATAGATTAGAAAATATGGAAAGAAAATCTCAGTGGGAAAAACAACAAGGACCCCCAATAAGAAACCCCAACTTTAGGAAAAATCTTAATACTGAAAAAACAAGAGACGATATACCTGATCAATAGGTTAGACCACCTTTCCAGGAAAATTATGCTGAAGGTTCAAAAAATCATGAAGAAGAGGACACCCGAATAAACCTATTGGGGATTAAAAATGAAGACGTTGTTTTTCTTACTCAGGAAGAATAGGAATTGTATATGCTAGAACAATTAAAATTAGAATCTGGAGAGTCCTTTGACTACAAACAAGGCTATGAATCTGCTATCTATGAAGTTCACAAGCAGTATAGCCTTAGAAGCAAAAATAATACAGAAGTTCCCACTAAGAAATCAATCCAAACCCAAACTAAAAAAATAGCAGAAGCTCCTGTGACCAAAGTTCTACAAATTCTCCCTAGAGGAACTCAGGAGACTTCCAACCCAAAAATTGTAGACATAACTTCAGCTGAAACTCAAACTTCAACTGTTACTCAAACTATTCCAAATAAGAAAATTCAAAACAAAACTGCTGGTACACAAACTGAGTTTCCAAGTGCTGATAAAGAAGATAAAAGTACACAGACCACAATTTCTAAGGAAGATCTCATACAATTAGGCAAAACTCAATTGCCATTCAACATTAAGACTGAGATAGCCAAATTGAAAATATATGTTCCTTTGACAGAGCTAGTGAAAAATGAATCATACAAAGCACAAATCACTGAAACACTAAACATAGGGGAAGGCGAAGATGATGTAAACCTTAATGATGATCAACCTGAGTTATTATTTGGTCTAGAAGTAAATGGAAAACATCAACACGGGGGCATCCCTCCATTCTACATTAGCATAAATGTTCATGATAAAATCTTACATAATGTTATGCTAGATTCAGGGGCGTCCCATAACTTAATGCCTAAAGCAATCATGGAAAGATTAAATTGAGATATCACTAGGCCCTACAAGGACCTTTTTTCGTTTGATTCTAGCCAAGTCAAATGCCTTGGCCTGATTAAAGATTTGTGTGTAACTCTAGTCCAGTGCCTAGCAAACAGTATTGTTATGGACATAGTAGTTGTTGATATCCCACCCAAGTATGGAATGATATTATCTCGCTCATGGGGAGCAAAATTACAGGGATCTCTATAGTTAGACATGTCATATGCTACCATCTCTATATTTGGTCAGCAAAGAAAGCTTTACAGATAGACCTTGATGAAATACATGGTAAGTAGTGCAAAAAAATCACAGAATTACCCTATATACTCCATGCATTTTGATATGGACTCATTTATCTTGTATAATTCAGACAATGGAAAAAATGAAATCACTGATATAGAAGAAAATAACAAAGCACTTGATAGTGAAAACATAACACATGAGTCTTTATGGAATTTAGATTTTGATGGCTTTGTTAATAGATTAGGAGCAGGTGCAGGAGTTTGGATTCATAACATGGAAAATAATCATTCTGAAGGTCATGCCTTTAGATTAAACTTTAAATGCACAAACTTGCCTCCCCATGTAAAAGAAAACTACCCACTATTCATTTACCAAATCTCGCGCCAAAATGTAATCGCTGTTGGTTAAAAAGCCGAAAAAACCCCCCATCACTCTTTTCACTCATTTTCGCTGTAAAAAACCTCTGTTGACCAATTCTGAAACCTTGAATCTCTACCAACCATGTTAACCACCTTTTGCAACCAGAAAACGCCGCAGACACCAAATTGAAGCAACAAATATACAATTGAAGCCTTAGAAACCTTTCTGCGCACCAAATCGTCATTTTCCTGGTATTCTTGAAAGAACAAGAATGACCCTGTAATTTAAGCTATGCACAATAATTATCAAAAGGTTAAATTATTAAATTAATTAAAAAACCTTGCTAGACTTAAGAAAACCTTATTGTGCATCCAAAAGCCCTTTTATACGGATTGTAGTTACCCTCCCCACTATTCCAGAGCTTCTGACCTTACTCCTAAATCCATAGAAAAAGGTAATTTAGTTGAATAAACCAAATTATGGCTTCCCAAAGCTCTTTGGATGTAAGACCCCTGCAAACCCCTCACCTGGATATTGACCACCTCCCATTGGTCGACAAAGATTTTCAAATTAAAGACATTGTTTCCCCTAGCCATCTACTGAAACTCCACTGCTGGAGTAAAGATAAGTTCTTGAACCAGAATGATGACATTCACCTATGGGAATCAAATTTGCCCAAGTACTTGTTCCCACAGGTATACCTATTCCCAGAAATCATCCACTTCTGCCAAGCTTGTTATGTCCCAAGCCAAAAAGCCATAGTCTCTCCTGACCAACAAATTTTATTCACCATTACTGTAGAGTCAATAAATCAAATGCTGCAGATCTAGCAAAGCCCAAATGAGACCCCACTTTCCATTAAAGCCTTACTTGAACTCTACACAAAGCTGGACCTTCCCAAGAAAGCTCAAATCTTTCAGACTTTCATCATAGAAGAGTCTCATACTCCTACAGATAGTCCTCCATATGCTGCCACCATTTTCTCTGAGAGAGCAAGACAAATTATAACCATGCTCTCTTGTATTCTAGGATACACCACTAATGAGCATGTAGATGAGGTTATGCTTGCTTTCCTATCTATTTTTTGCCCAGGCAAGCCTCCAACTACAGTTTTTAACTTTTCTCAGTTCTTGGCAGACATAATCCATGAGCAGTTTATCAGATTTCCAAATGAAAGAGTATTCAAATACTCTTCAATATTGTTTCACATGTTTCTATGTTTTCAGTCAGACAGGTTTCTAGTCAGCATCCAAAAGTTAGACACTAAGGGCCATCCAAGATCTGTCATCTTTTGGACACCATTAATCCAAATACATTCCATTGTTTTTAGTTATAAGGAATTCATTGATTCCTTTCTTCATCCAGTCGTAAACATGCTAACCAGCAGAAATCAACCTAGGATCAATGATGAGATTAAGAGAGTTTTACAATTGTCTAAAAACAGTATAGTGGGATACTAGTATCTATACAAGGACCACACAGAAATCAGGATATATGGATGCCAGCTCACTTCCTACAAGCTGCCCAAATACCTCCCCATGAGGATATTTGCATTAGAGTATTTCAGGTAGATCATAAACTCAGATGAGGTCAATTTTTCTATTATCTAGGAAGAAAACTTAGTTCAAGATCAAAAACCAATTGAGCCCTTTTATTTGTAATAATAGGGAAACTGGACAAGAAGTAGAGAAAATTTTACAACAAATGAACTTCAATAGAAGTTTTATGTGGCAGTATGACCCTAATGGAGTCATAAACAAACTAAGGCTCAAATTCAAATTAAGTCCTTTCATACATGAGCCCAAGCCAAACATTGAAAGATATGCCAACCGGTCAAAGTGGTTGGAAAATACTTTAATAGATGTGGAAAAGCAGATAGATACCAGTGCCTTTCTGCATGTTCCAACCTTACAGGAACAAATGGGTATTATTCCCATTCTATAGACTCCATCCATGTAGGACAGAAATGTAAAAAGAATCAGGGAAGAAGGTTCTAGCTCTGGAATGGATACTACAGATGACAGGTTTGAAATCAGTTACAGGAAGAGGCCCAAGCTTAATCCTCTAACTGAGCAAGAAGACACCATTGAGGCAGTTTAAATCACTGATACTGACACAATGATTGGAAAGAGTAAAGGTCCAGCAGTTTCAGAGGAAACTCATCAACCTTCCACCTCAAATACTCAAATTATTGAAAAGCATCTTAGTATTGAAGTCTCTTCATCCAACAAGCCAGTGGATAAAGAGAAAGATATAAAAGAGAAGTACAAAGAAATGAAGTTGAGGAAGGAGGCATTAAAGGTTGAAACATATGCCCAGTACTTTAAACAAACACCTGCCAATCAGAATAGATTAATGTCAGCCTTTGACATTAAAACTGGTAAAATGCAAATGACCTTTATGTAGCCTATAGTCCAGCAGCCTAGATCATCAGCAGACTACAGGAAGACAGAGTTTGAAGTTTTGGCCAGGGATGTTCACCCTATTGATCAAATTGAATTCCATAAGTAGGTAGGTGAAATGATTTACTCCACAATGACTAACAAAGCAATAACTATGCAGAAAATTCAAAGCTCTCTGGACAACATCACAACACAGTTTAAGTTAGAAAAGGCATCCTCACAGGCCAAGGATAATAGAATCAAGTCACTGGAAGACTTGGTAATTGAAATTGGATATAATCCAAATGATATCAAGGCTGCAGAAAAAATAATAAAGAAGAAAAATGAGGATATTGTTGCTTTAAAGAAACAACTGAAGTTGCCTCATTCTGAACATACATAGTCCAAGGAGGTCCTAGACAACTAAACCCAACAGGAAGAAATGATGGATCTCATTCTTCAATTAAATGCTCAATTAAAAGAAATGGAGAAGGAATTGGATGAGTTAATACAACTGAAACAAGTCAGTCTTGAGACATCCACTACCACTACTATTCCTATAGTTACTACAACAATTACTTCAACTTTGGCAGCTTCATTGGCCCCAACAGCTCCACTAGCTACAACACTTCCAGCTGCAACAACAACTACATCTGCAACAGGTTCAACAACAACAACAACTCATCCAAGTGATGAAGCAAGTAAACTAGTCAAAGCCATGGAGGACATGTCCATTCGGACTACTGAAATAAATAAATTTAAAGAACAGATAACAATTCTAGAGGATGAGAAGAAATTGGCTCAAATTATGCATAAAAATGAAGTACAAAAGTCAAACAGGTTGACTGAGAGGATAAAGAACTTGGAAAAAGAATTAACATTAAAGGAGTCACTTGCCCAAGCAAAAGAGCATCTATGGGCCAATATCATTGACTCTGTCAATGATATTTGGCCATCTATACAGGTTATCTTTGAACAAAAAGAATTAGTCAAAGAGGTTGGTGAAGCAATTCAAAGAGTTAAGACCGAACTTGGAAATATGCCAGAGAAAGCCTCAAGAATAATCCAATTCCTTAACTCAAAGAATAAATATGAATTGTAGGAGCTTGACATAGCTGATAGGACTGGCACTATACTAGAGGTGAAGAAAGTAATCACCAAGAGGAACCTGATGATGTAGCTTGAGGACAAATGCCAAACCATGGAGCTAGCTATAGGCAGGTTCATGGTCAAATTTGATGCTCTGAGGCAGAAAGGTCTGCCAAATCCATTGGTAATAAATGACAGGTTAATGCCACATGAAGACTATAACAAGAAAATAAGAGAAGTGGCAAGGGAGCAAGCCAATAGTTCCTCTATGAAAGGGATGCCTACAAGAAAGGTTCTTTACTAGACTTTTGAGAACCTCTTTTACCTCCAGCATGAGGTAAAGCATCTTTTTGTAAATAAGCCCACCTTTGCAAAATACACAGAAGCTAATGAAGTCTACAGGAGAATGGTAAATATTAAATTACCAGATATAGAGACTTGGGAAAAATTAAATGATTTACTGTGAAAATTCAAGGTTAACAGTAGATACAGAGCAGTGAAACAAAAGCAACAGATCAACTAAGTCAAAGAGTATCAGATGAAAGAGTATCAGTCAAAAGGTAAAGCAAAAGAATAGTCAGCATGGAAGGCAAACAACAAAAGATCTGACAGCAGAGCCAAATAAATAGGGACATCTTGCAGCAGTTACATATCTATCTCTATCTTCTTGTATGAAGATTTTTCTTTTTCCTTGAATAATTCCCAAAACAGTTTGGGATATTTTGTAATAAGTTTTTGTATAAATACTTCATAATTCGAAGTATAGAGTGTGGATTTCTAAACATTTCTATAGATGTATTGATCTGAAACCTAAGGGTTCATTGTACCATTTTTTCAAGTTAGCAGACTGGACTGAGTAATAAAGGCATTGTATTACAGGATTCATGTGTTGGGCCAATTCAGTGAAGTATTTTTTGTTTGTCAAATTGTTATCTTCTTAAGTGTTTCACATATTTGCATGTTATATAAATTGAATGAAATAACTGGAATATTATTACAGAATTTGATTAAGTACACTTTGTCTTGAACAATTATTCATTTTAAAGTTTTCTTCTGATATCCAAAGTATGGAATCCTTCATTGCTCCCTAGTTTCGATTGACCTCTGTCATTTCCATCATTATCCAGTTTGAGGAATCCTTAATTGCTCCTTGACCCCGATTGAAAACCACTTCACCATCCAGCCTAAAAAATTTGAATTTACTCAGCTACCTTGCCCTATGAACACTATCTTTAAAACTTGATTCAGTCCTTTTTTCTTGACACTTGACCCCATAGCCCAATGGTAAAAGGCATCCCTCTATCCACCTAAGTCAGTGATTCCACCACCAAATCAAAGTCAAAACCCACTCAAGCTTAAATAACTAGCCTAAAATCAATTAACTCAACAAAGTTAAATCATAAAGAGAGAGCCCTCTCTGAGCATTAGGAAGGCTAGATCCTGATCTCAAAAGTAGGTTTGTGGTTACCTCTAATATTTCATTTGACACAAGATAACAACCCTAGGGAAATTTTAGAGTGATAGCAGTATTCATGCTCGAACAAACCCAAATATGTAAAAAAGTTGTCAAACATACATGTTTCATTGTATGTGGCATGTTCTAGAATTTCAAAAATGGGTTTCACCTTTTTTTTGGTCGTTTGTGAACTCAGTTAGTTCAATTATAGTCATGTTCCCTTATTGGAGGAATGGGAAAATTAAACCTACAATGAACAATTCTTTTTCCTACAAGAATTTGTGTGATGATGATGTTGAATTGTTTTAATATCATTTACAAGAATTCATGAATAACAGGACAAATATCTATCTACAAAGTGCTATATCTCAACATTCATATTTCTTCCATAGACTGTTGCATTCTTTGTCCATAGCAATGCATGGTTTCCTTTATTTTGGAATTCTGTTACAAAAATATAGTATTGTAATTCACCAAGATACTTATCATGGGAAACTATTTGTCGTAGGGCATCTATCCTATTATTGTAGTGATATAAACATGTTACTCGATCATTTCTTAATAAGGGTTAAATCATGTCTTCTGATATCTTAGAAGGGTTGTTTTTTCCTTTGATAACTCGTATTGCATTGAGTAGTGGTTTCCAACAATGGTCACCACAACTGAAGGAAACAAAAAAAATCGGTGGATCTAATTGTCATATCATTGCATAAACATTCCTACGTAAACTAAGAAAATAATTTGGGGATGCACGGATTGTTCTTAGATCCATATAACCAACTTCTGATTCAAGAATATGTTCTAGATTTGGCTTTGACTTAACATCTGTTGCTAATAGTTTTCTTCCCTTTAGTTTTCGTTTTCTTATTCTTACCCAAACACAGTTGAGAACTTGTCTAAGCATAATGCATATTGCCTTCTAAAACAAATTTGTGATATGGTATGCAAATCCATGATCCTTGTGCAATTTTTTGATATGTAAATTTTCTTATAATGTCATCTACACATTTTTCTCCATATAAAAGTGTAGGGAAGCTCATTTCCTCATAATATTTGTCTTGAAAAATTCCCAATGGTCTATATCCCTCAAGCACAATGTTTAATTGATTATTTTGAAGATCATAAATGTTATGTGATTCAATGAATCCATCCAACGATGTTTTTCTCACTGGCTCTTTGTTGTTGTCATTGATATCAAACTCTATTTCAATATCTATCTCAATTGCTAGTGTACTTGCGACCTCTAGAATATTTTCCTTCCAATTGTCATTTATAACAACCATCTCCATTCAATAAAGCATGGTTTTGCATAAGCGATACAACGCTTTCATGACCATATGAGGCCAAATGCGACCATAAGCATAAGCACTTTTGTAGCAGAGTCTTCTCTTTATTGTCACAATCATTGTATCAGTTTCTTTTATGTCACGTGGAAGCACATGTTGAATCCATGACATGTTAGTGGGAACATTGATTATGCCTCCAGTTAGGCCCATTTGTTGACCTCTATATTTGTGGCCTAGTTCTAGAATTTGCACGAATGGTAAGCACATTGATACTAGTTGCTCTTCTAACTCGGTTACTTTGCATACGATGTGAATAATTTTATTACATATAATTTATTGAGGGCATGAAAATATTGGAATTTCACCACGATCTAAGGATATCTAACAACGCTTGCAAGTGTATTCATGTTCTAGTTCCATGTTCACAGTTTAAATATGTTTTGTTTGAAAATAAATTTGTTTATTTCTTATAACATCTTTTCCAAAGAAAGTTTTACAACAACATGAGTAATCATAGATAGGCATGTCAACAATTGTTTTTTCAAATGTTTGTTCAATGAGCAAGACAATGTTCTTTGATTTATACTTTCTCTTCCTATCATGAACACAACTACTTTTTATTTTCTATTCATGTTTTTATGTTTGCCTCACTCTTGTTTATAAGAAACATTTTTAAATTGTTTGAAGGGAATTGTTTTTGAGTTCCATATGATTGCTTCTTTTTGAAATCATTGATGTACTATTCCTAAATATATTTCCTCTATGTTCCAATGGTACAAAATTGCGCTAGATTTGTTTGATACTGAATAACATTAAACGTCGCTGATTTGGACTTGTCCAAGTCAAATTGAATAAAATATCTCCTTTATATATAGACCACACACAAATGTCTAATTGCAAAACAAAACCCTTCCAGGAAAAACAAAAAAATACCATCTTATATGTCTCCTTTTTCATATGGGAGTGCCAAAAACAAAATATAACGTTCATAATCCAAAATTCCTGTTTCATCTTTTAGTATGTCAACTTTGACAGAGTGGTTTATGTAATTTAATGCAAAAGGATCACCTTGCAAAATATCATTTGAGATAGTTTGGGCCATAATGTGAGCAAGCAACCCACATCATATTCATGTTGCGTAAGATGACAAATGCATTGAAATGAGCTTTCACCCCAAGCACCCTTGAAATTTTGCATTTGTTTAAGTCCTTGTGATAACATATTTGCTTCTATATGTGTCCATTATTGTTCGATTAATTCATGCCACATTGCCTTCAGAACCATGGATATCTATATTTTCTTTTTTTGCATAAGAGTGGTTCAAAATGTCCAACCAGGGGATTCTCATCATGAAATAATATGTCATATGTTTGCATGCCTACAAATGAATTGAAATGTGTATGACCTCTTTTTCGTCTTTGACCAAATTCTTATTGGTATGTTGAGCTAGTTTGACAACTAATGTATGAAAAATGCCTCCCCAGAGTCCCCTCTCATTTCTTGGGCACTCAAGTGAAGCAGAAAGTGACATATGTTGAAGATAAACCTCAAGATCATCGACATTATGCATTTTCGTCAATGAATATGTATTTAACTCATTTTTATAAGACAATATTGCTTCATTACAATAATTTTGCAAACAATCTGAAATGTTGTATTGACTCTTGTCTCAATTTTGTAAAAGTATATCTATTATACAAAAGAATTTGCAGAGAATAAAACAAGCAATCTCCAACAATAAAATTAAAGTTGTTTATATGAGTCAAATGGTGTTTTCTCCAAAACGAGATTAATATCAAGTTCTTCATGCACAACAATTTTTTTTAGTACAGTCATATGCTTGTCTCCATCTTCTTGTTTGTTTTGTGCCTCAAGCACATCCATTTGTTGTGTTTTTCTTTTTGCTATCTATGCGTTATAGTTTTATGAAAACATACATAAAAGAAAAAGAACAAGAATGGTATTTTATTTCTCTCTTTCTAGATATCGACAAAACAATCTCTATTAATACCATTTACATGTTGCTACACTGTGCATACCTTGTACCAAATGGAAATTGTATAGATTTGCAATGACTCCAAGAAAGTTGGACAAGTTCCACCTTAGATTGAGATGATTTGTTCCCTTTCAAATCAACAAAGAATTAAATCAAAACAAGAAAATATATTAATGTTTCAACATTCTAACAATCTAAATATTATCATCCTTTACAAAATGCAAAAATTATTACTACAAACAATATAAAAATAAAAATGATTCAATGTCAACATACAAACCAATAATGACACTATAAAATTGCATATTGTTAGAAGGACATTCACCTTTAAAATTAGATCTAGTGGTTCATTTTAGAAAGATGATCAATCAAATAAATCATATGTGTGTTGGGTAATTTAATTGATCTTAAATTACTTCATTAATTGTCGGCCAAGGTTCATGTACTTATGAAGTGCATGTGTGCAATATATGTTAGGAATTCTATTTTTGGATGAAACTGATATAAATATGGATAAATGTTAGAATAGATCAAAGAGTTATCACACACATGTTCTTTTCATTAAATCTTCTTCAAAACCAAATGCTGGATTGAATTGAAAATTGATCTATGAATTGAAATCACAACTTGTTCTAATTGCAGAATTAAAAGTCTATTTATAATTTGCACAAAAGAAATCCTAATTATATTTGCAGGAAATAAGTCTTAACACTATTTTTAGAAAGGAAATATTAATACTAATTGCAGAAAAGAGATGCTAATGCTAATTTGTAGAAAGTGTTGTCACTCACTGCAAAATGTGTTTTCAGTCACCCAAAGTGCAAAAGAGTAGTAAAGTTTGCAGCCACCTTCCAAGCCACACAAGCTCTCAAAGCTAAATCAGACCCTCTTCATTGAATAGGGCTCGAAATAAGATTTCTAACGGTATATGGAACTCCTCAAATGGACCCCAGAATCAGAAGATATGGCATGTTAAAGATGGGGGTTTTGTCACCTTTGAAAGGAGGAAAGAATCGCAGATCGGAGGTCCGGGAGCATATCACAAATCGCAATTAGAGTTTTCTGAAAGCAGCAACAAGGAAGGACAAGGAAAACCAGTGATCAACGATCATCGATATCGGAGATCGAAGGTTCCAGTGATCCTGCATATCGGTGATCGCAAATGACAGAGGACCAGCAACGGAGAGATCACTGGTATTGCAACTCTCATATCAGAAGGATCAAGCGGCATCGCACATCGACGATCGGGGGTCCATGGCACATGGTATATCGGTGCATCGCATGTCAGATGTCCAATATGCCAGAGGTCCTATATCGGTGGGGTGAATCGGCGATCAACGATCGCAACAACACAAATAATCACGCATTAAGGGCTCACACATCGGAGGTCTAGAGAACCATCGGCATATCGGTGGGGTGAAAACTCTAAAATGTTTTGATATTGCGATATGTTGGTGTTAAAATGCAGGGAAAGGATGAAAAGCATTTAACAAATAAATTCAATGCAAAACCAAGTTTAGCAAGACTTTTCTCTCTCCTCCATGGGGCCACATGGGAGCACATGATTGGATCCGATAAAGACACAAGGAAGCTGACGTCATCATGACGTGTCAGTATGGAGGACACATGGCATGCAGATCTGGCATTTTCAAGGGTTCGAAGAGGGCATATCCGGGTGACATGTGTCACCACTCAGGAAGAGCCACGTGGCAGTGATGACGTCACATCGTCAATCGCAAATCCGAGGTTGAGGCTTATTGGCACTTTGTAACACAATGCACACATAGGAAAGTGCAATAAAGGGGCTCTGATGTGGGGGTTGGTCTGCAGTCACAAAGGCTCAAAAAACCAATGGCGGAGGTGGAGGATGAGCACTAAAGGACTATCGCAATCGGAGATTGCAATCATGTCGCGACTCCAATACAAAAACCCTGACTCGAAAACTTTGATGCAAAGGAGCTCCGATATTTCGCTAAGCACGCAGTTTCTAGAGGAACTAAAAGGAAAGGGGATAAACAAAAGGGGGCCTAAGGAGATAGAGGTTTGTTGTCCTGTAATGCCTTTTAGAGTAAAAGTCCCTATGCAATAATGTTCCGATAGCGTGGTACAAAGCTTTGAAGGTGGATGGGTCGGTAGATGAGGCATTGAATGAAGGCATGGAATAGTGACAAATCGATATGGGCTAATCCTATAGAGGCCCCTACAACAAGAAATTAAGGACTACATGGGCCGCATAAATGAATTCGACTGCTTCACTGCATGCCTTTTGTGAGTAAATGAATGTATGGGAGCTCAGGAGGACTTGATGATTCAGCATGGAGGTCCATGCAGAGGGAAGATGAAGTACTTCCCAGATGACCTCTGTTACTGTACCATGACATGAAACTCATAGTCGAACCACTCCCATCTCTAGAGAGCGAGCGATTCAGGCAGTTAAGGTGAAAGCGACAGAAACGGGCCGAGTAGCAGGAGAAGCACACCAAGGTAAAGACATGGCCTGACCAAAGGCCATAACAGGAATGGGTGGGAGATGTTGTCCTCACCATCAATCAATTTTTCCTTATTTTCGTTTATTTTGTATTTATTACATTTTAAAGGGAATCATATCTTGATTGTAATCATTGTGGGCAACAGAGCTATCGTAGACCAAGACAACTAGTCTAGCAGACAGTCGGATGCTTAGGCTGAGATATTTTTGTAATTAATTTCCAAGATCTCCCTCTCCTTATAGATTGGGGGGAGAAACACTTAATGGAGGTGCTAGAATTCTTCTCCCGCAATGGTCCAAATTCTATGGTTCCACTTTGGTTCTATGAAGCTTGTTCATGAGGGACTTGAGCTATAGTTTGTTGAACATAAATGGATTGGTGAATGGGACTCATTTCAAATATTAATGAAACTCTTTGGTGATTTCAATCATGGCAATGCGTAGTATGCTTTCCCCTCTCTAAATCTCATTTCATATATGTTTTTCTTTCTCTGAAATAGTGTGATGAAGTTGTTGGTTTCTCTCTGATTCATGGATTTATCTAGGCTGCTAAATAGCGAACAACACATGTGTATAAGACAGATTTACTTTTGTTATTCTATAACCTAAAGTACTTGTGTACAACACAAATTTACTTGTGTTATTCGATTAACTTGTAGTACCTGTATGAGCCGAGATTTACTCATGTTGTTTGGTGATAAAGGTACCCATGAGGTATATGGCATGAAACCTTAATTCACGCTCCACTCTTTCCTCTCTTTCATCTCCTCCCTCTTCCATATTTATGTCGGAACAATCGTTGCTTAGGATTTTGTATTGCAATCAACCCTACACACCAAATCCCCTCCTCCCTTTCCTCCTCTTCACTTTACTACAACGTCAATATTAAGCTGCCTGTTGTTGTGTGTCGGCCACCAGAACCAGACATTTCTCTTTGAGGTTGGCCCGATTTAGCCCCTGAACATTCGTATCCATGTATTAGCTTATGTTTACCTTAATGAAGGCCTATTGAACCAAGCCCCCTTTATTATCTTTTTAACTACGTGACAATTGGAGTGCTGCAAAAACCCCTTACTAATATTCTTCCATGCACTCCTCTATCTAAGATGTCTTAGGCATTGGTCTACAATAAACCCAGAGGTTGTCTCTAGGAACATTTCTATGTCTCTTGAAGCACTTGTGCTACATGTGCTAAAAAAAGCGACAACATCTTTTTGGTGTCGTTGCCGGGGAACAGATTAGAATATTTTTCCCTGGGTACGAAAAATCTTTACATTCCCTCTATTAGGTGAGCAAGGGAAGTGTGGGTTAAAGATCTCTCACCTTGGCGACTCCATTGTTTCAATCTTATGGTAAACATCCTGGCGACTCCACTGTCCATATCTCTATTTTATTGCCCTGGCTTTCAAGTAGCCTCATACTCACTCTGATGCTAAAGAAGTTGAAAGCTTTCCCTACCATTAAAATTGAGATCACTCACCTAGGGGGTTTTCAAAATGGCCATTCTTAAATTCCCAACCAACAAATTTTCCCCACTAGATTTTTCTTCTATTGCGGGTTATCCCAATCATGTCCCTTCAATTCATGAATGGAATACCTATTTTCCTAGATTCGGTGGAGACACGGATAGAAGGCCTGACCTGTTAGCGCTTGAATTTGGCCTCAGGCTGAAAAAGACAAAATCCAAGGCAACATCAAACCACTTAGCCTCGTAGCTAGCCCTACGGGGACAGGAGAGGGCTCTCTCTGGGTCTATCTCGGCAAAAGGTCTTCAAACGGCTGAGATGACCAATAAAGAACACTGATTTTAGGCTAGTAAACTGATAGGAAAATTTGATTTTAAATTTTTTAGGGTTTTGTTGGAAAACTAAGCACAACAATTTTGGGTGCGGGGATGAGACACAGTTTTTGCAAAGGTCTTTTTGGGGCAAGGTAGGAGATTGTCTTGATGCCTTTGAAATAAGTGAATGGACAGATATGACCGGTGAGGAGTTAAGGAGAGCAAGAAACCATCGAGAGTTTTCCTTAAACAGATGAAAACATAGATATTAAGCAAACTTAAAGGCAGAGCATAGAAACCATGAATTCTACCTTAACACTTCATTTACTTAATTTCCAGAAGAGAAGAGTAAGAAAATGATACACATAACAAACTTACAAGTACATGAGAGAAACACACCATCAACACAAATCACCACAGGAATCCCAAATAGTGCCGCAAAACCCTGGTCTTTCCTTTGCCAAAATTGCATAGATACAAAGAGTAATACAGTCTAAGCTTATCCCTCAAGAGTCCAACCATGAAAATGACTAAGAAAGTACATAATATAGGCAAGCTAACACATCTCCTTGCCTCTATGGGTCAAGCTCATCATCCTAGGAGCTGTTTCAACCAATTCTAAACTGAGCACTACAATCTAGGCAGTCAAAACAACTTGCCTCTATAAGTTAGGAAACCAATTCATTCATTAATTTTTTGCCATTTTATGAATGAATCTTCTAGAATAGGTAAAAAAGTGTCATGTCAACATAAAATTACATCAATTACATCAAGGAGGATGAAAAATCCCACCAAAAAGTCAAAACTGGTCAAATGCTGCGTTTTCCTGAGCTGAAAGTGAAAAATTGAGAAAATGTCCTGATGCGTAGCGCGCCATTCCTCAACGCGTAGCACGCCTTTCAGCCCACTTTTGGGGCACTTACCGGCATCCAAATGAGGCACAAGTAGGCTTGTTGGAAAGGTCTAGATGTCTACTCTCCAGCCCAAGTGGAATTTCGCAATTTGGTGGCCATTTGCACCTCCAAAAATGCAATCTCCCAAGACTGCTACCTGTGTGTCCAAAAAGTGGCAGAAGGTCATTTTTTGCTTGTTTTTTGACCTTTTGGGGGCTCAAATCTCCATGAAATGTCTTGGCAGTGGCTGAGGAAGTGTAATTTGTCATGAAAAATCCAAAAATGCTGAGTTTTTGTGAAATGGACCTCCCCAACTTAAGGGTAGCGCGCGGTGCGCTACGCGTTGAGGGCAAAAACCTGTTTTTAGCACAAAAAATTCAAAATTGACCAAAATTGCTCCAAATTTTTTGAATTTTGAGCTGGGGGTGTATCATTGAGCATCATGCTCCTTCAAGGTGGCTTCAGCCAAAATTTGGAGTGGATCGGGCCTTTTCCTCCGTTTTAGTGCCTTGGCCAGGCGTGCTTTGAGTACCTTCATTTTTGCTTTGCACACATGCATGCGGGCCCAATAATGATTCTTCATGTGGCGGAGCATATCTTTGTCCCTGTTTGCCTTGGCTATCAACTTCTCTAAATGAGTGTTCACCTAAATGAGCATAGACCCTTGCTCAATAGGTGTCAAATCACCTGGTCTCTTGCGAGCCAAGTTCCAGTCTTCTCGGATCCTCCGCAACTCATCAAGAGTGTGTTCATCCTCTAATTGCTTGTTGCGCTGCTCTAAGTATGTGATTGTCCAATTTTCCATTTCCAACTTTTGCTGCAACAAGTCATTTTCAGCCTTTAGTTGCTGAATGATCTCCTTTGGCTCTAAGCTAGGAGAACTGATGTCAAGGTCAACAATATCTATGTCCGGATCACCTGATGGCACCTCAACAATCATGGGCTGCTTGCCTCTCTCTTGTACCTGTGCTACTGTCGAAAGCGAGGCCCCTTCCACCTGATGTGGAGATAACACTCACTGTGCTGATGAAGAAGGCGAGACCCCTTCCACCTGGTGTGGAGATAATACTCGCCGTGTAGATGCAAATAAGGCCCTGTGGCCTCTCTGGTATGTAACACATGCTGGAGTGCTGACATGCTCGGGCTCTGGAATGTGAAACTGTTGTGAAGGCCCCCCCTCATCATGGACAATCTCAGGAGGTGGCTGTGGCACCATGAAGAAATCGCGAGAAATGAAATCCTCCCAAGCAATACCCTGTTGTGCCAACTGATGCATCACTATGATCTCGATCAGTGCATAATGATATATACTTTTGTGTTGCTGAGCGGGGTTCTTCCTTTGCACTACGGGCACCATCTTCTCTATATTTCGGCACATGAAAAATGGAATGTTCATCATTCGTACCCGGTTGAAATGCATCAACAAACGGATATGGTACAAATATAAACGTGAAAATCTGCCCTCACAAGTGAAATAGCGCATAATGAGCCTCATCAAGGGTGCATACTCATCCCTTAGGAATCTGAAAGGAAAAACAGAAGTTAGGTGTCTCATGCATCCGGGTTTGATGTATGGTTGATAATGAAATCTGTCTAGCTGCTTGCGCTTGGTCCACTCCTCCCCAACATTTGGTATCCCGGTAGCTTGAGCAACAATTTCAGGTGATAGGGTGAAATCCACTCCTGCAAGGTTCACATGACCATTGTGCAAATGTAGGACAAACAAGCGGACTAGTTCTTGTAGAAATTTTGAATAATTTAACACATATTCAACAGAGATTATCCTGATCATGTACTATTGCAGAATACATACACAATACATAAGCTCCTCTACGTTGATCATCAATATAGCAGCATCAATAACAATAAAACATCAAGAGCATTCACACATTAACACAGTATGTATCCCGGGGAAAGCATCTCGCTAAAAACCCCAACTATCTGTATATTAATGATTGAGTCATGTAAAATTACACAGCATAATACTTCTCACAAGTATCTCCACCTCTGTTACACACAATACAGCTCAGATCTGATCTCCAAATCTCTTCCACTGCTTGCCTGCCTCCACTGCTCAATACCTGCTCAAGAACTGATGAGAATGGCTCACCAAACTCGTTTTTCACCTGCAAAATAGTCAGTCACACTTTGTTGGACGTGAGCACAAGCTATAATGTGGGCAAATACGTGAGCAAACTCATTGGCATACTCAATCCCTTGATTGTGCAAGATCTAGTGCACAACTATAGTCACAACTGATAGCAATCTGATTCTCTACCACCTGTCCCTGTTGAACTGAACATGCACTGACATGCAACTGAGTTAACTGATGTATTCATTAGTTGTATTATGAGTTAATAACTTGTGAATTAATTAATAACTAATTCACCCAACTCATCTCTAGTCTATTTTCCAGTTAGACTAAATACAACCAGTTTAACAAAGCTAAACTGAACACAACTCCATCAACTCCACAATCAACTCCACCAAACTCAACTGATTGAGTTCTAACTGAAGTCATGCATGCAACAACTCAACTGACTCATAAGAAAAGCGTATTTCCTTCTGACAGCTGCATGTGCCACCTCTGTAGCTCAAACTGAAGTGCTCCAAGAGAATAAGATTAAGTTTATAGTCCAAATATTATTGTGAGATAATAATATTTGACTTTTCTATTTTTGACAGCCAGTCTAAAAATAGACTTTGATCACTCACACTGTGATCACTCACACTTTCATCAAAAATAGAAGTCCATCTATTTTTTCCCAACTTGATCAATCATCCATAAACAGCAACCTGCAATCCATAGACATGATCCATATGTCTAAAAATAGACATAGTCTAAAAATAGACTTGCGCCAAAAATAGCTTGCGGGCCCACTTAGTGAAGGCGACTCTTTTCACTAAGCTCCATCATCTTGTTGCAATCTCAACACTCCCTCTCGACAAGATATGGATTATCAACAACCCCTATCCTGCCTCGGTGGTACTCGAATTTGCTCCTGGTGAGAGCCTTCATCAGAATATCAGCATCCTGATCCTCCGTTGGAATGTACGAAAGTAACATGATCCTCCGCTGCACACAATCTCTGATATGATGGTACCTGATGTCAATATGTTTAGATCTATCATGAAATACAGGATTAGCCGAGAGTTTAATGCAACTCTGGTTATCACAGTAAATCACAGTAGGATCCAAATGAGAACCGAACAAACCAACTAGGATCTTCCTCATCCATATAGCCTCGCATGCAGCCAAACTTGCTGCCATATACTCGGCCTCCGCTGAAATGAGTGCCACGGATCTCTGTTTCCTGCTGTACCAAGAAACTGCTATCGATCCAGTACTGAAGACCCCTCCTGATGTGCTCTTTCTGTCTGTTGGGCTCCCTGCCCAATCTGCATCCGTGAAGCCACATAGCTTCACCTCATCCTCCTGTCTGTACCACAAACCATATCCCGATGTGCCTCTCAAGTAGCGCAATACATGTTTGCCCGCCTTCCAGAAGAGCTTGGTAGGCTTAACCATAGCTTGTGAAAGCTGGTTAACTGCATAGCATATATCAGGTCGTGTATTGACCAAATACATCAGCGACCCCACCAACTGTCGATAAACAGTGGCATCCACTTCTTCTCCCGAAGTGGCATCCTCCTTCCTCCAACCTCCAGGAAGAGGAGTATCAACAGGCTTGCAGCCATGCATGTTGAACTTCTCCAGTATCTCCCGAGCATACTTTCCCTGAGAAACAAACAGTCCACCACTGCGCTGCCATATTTCCAATCCCAGGAAATAGTGAAGGAGGCCCAAATCCTTCATCTCAAACTCTGTAGCAAGATCCTTCTTGCATGACAGTATCAACAGCTCATCACCCGTTAGAATCAAATCATCAACATACAGTACAATGATAAGCAACTTACCCTCCACCACAATCTGGTATAGGTTAGGATCCACCTCGCTCTTGGAGAATCCAAGTCCTGTGAAATAGCTGTCTATCCGTGTGTACCAAGCACATGGTGCTTGCTTCAACCCATACAACGCTCTCTTGAGCCTGCACACATGCGACTCGCTGCTGAAGACCTCAAAGCCTTCGGGCTGCTCAATGTACACCTCCTCCTCAATGACTCCGTTGAGGAACGCAGTCTTCACATCCATCTGATGAATGTGCCATCCCATTTGCGCTGAGAGAGCAAGAATCGTCCGTATGGAAGAATACCTTGCGACAGGTGCAAAGGTCTCCTCATAATCGATCCCCTCAATCTGTGAAAAGCCTCAGGCAACAAATCTTGCCTTGTACTTCTCCACACTCTCGTCAGCTGCCTGCTTAACTTTGTAGATCCATCTCGAACCCACCACTGATTTCCCTTCCGGTCTAGGAACAATCTCCCATGCACTGTTGCTGACAATAGAATCATACTCTTCCACCATGGCGTCTACCCATGCGGGATCCTCCACAGCTTCCTCGAAAGAGGATGGCTCAGTCACAACTCACTTGCTCATAAGAGCCATGTATCCAGTGTACCGTTCAGGTGACTGTCTCTGCCTACGTTGGGCTGTAGGTGGTCCTACAACTTTCTCTGCATCTTGAGCCAGTCGCTCAGCTTCTGTCAAGCGCTTTCGCCCTCTGATGGTTGGCGCTGCATGAGTGATCTCTTCCACTCCATGAACCTCGTCCTGTGGCTGATCCACGTCCTGAAGCTCATCCTTAGGAACTAATAGCTCCTCATCTACATGCAAGTGTAGCTCCCTCTCAAGCGAACACTTCATGGCTTTCTCCTCCTGAAATTTTATATCCCGTCGCACAACAGTTTTACCACTGTCTGGCAAATACACACGATAGTTGTGGGGCGTATCAGTGTACCCCACAAATATCCCAACCTCTGCGGTCGGCTCAAACTTCTTCCTGGCATCCTTCGTCACATGCATGTAAACGTTAGCACCAAAAATCCTCAAATGAGAAAGATCAGGCTTCTTACCAAAATAAGTCTCCTCAGGTGTACTCATGCCAAGTATCCTATGAGGACAACGGTTCTGCACATAAACTGCTGTATTGCATGCTTCCGCCCACAAGTGAAGGGGTAGGCCCTGATCATGCAACATTGCCCGTGCAACACCCACGATCGTTCTGTTCTTCCGCTCAGCTACCCCGTTCTGCTGTGGGTTATGGGGATCTATGAGCTCTCTACGAATCCCTTCTGCCTTGCAGAAATCCTTGAACTCGTCCGAGATGTATTCACCACCATTATCGCTCCTAAGAGCCTTCACCTTCTTCCCCGACTCCTTCTCGACCAGTGCTTTGAATTCACAGAACTTTGAATATGTCTCGCTCTTCTTCTGCATGAAGAAGATCCAGCACTTACGAGAGAAATCATCAACAAAAATCACATAATACCTGTGTTTTGTTGTCGAAGCAACTGAGAAAGGTCCACACACGTCTGTGTGAATTCTCTCAAGGATCGTCGTGGCGCGACTATCCTTCTCGTGAAAGGTGGCTTTCACAAACTTCCCCAAAGTACACCCCTTGCACTGATCTGACTGCGCAACTGTGCCTTTAGGAAGCCCTGTAGTGATCTGCTGCAGTATCTTCAAGGCTCCATGGTGAAGGTGACCCAATCTCCTGTGCCACAACTCGCCATCATCCCGGCTCACCAATCCTTCTGCCTTGCCTGCCATTGCTGCGCATCCATCTGCATGCAACTGATAAAGGTTCCTCACTCGAACCCCTATCTTCCGGGTCTCACCATTTGTCTTGCTGCGCAGGAAGGCCTTTCCCTCGCTGAAAACAACATCATACCCCTTCTCTTCTAACATCGCCACTGAGATGAGATTCTTCTTCAATCCTGGAACATGCATGACTTCCTTCAATACAAAGGGTTTACCAGACTCCCTCTCAAAGGAAATGGTACCGATACCGGTCGCACTGTATCTACCATCATCGCCCATCTCGATGTGCACTCCAAGATCTTTGTCCTCCAGATCAGAGAACAAATCTCTATCTCCCGGCATGTGAAAAGACGCACCACTATCCAAGAACCACACTGATCCCATCACACTTGAAACCAAGCATGCGATCAATGAAAAATCAAGCTCAAACTGAGAAGCTAAGGCCTCTCCCCCTGCAGATCCAGCAGCTTGCTTGTTCTTCTTCTTCTGCGGACAATTTGTGGCATAGTGTCCGTGCTGGTGACAGTGAAAACACTTCACCTTGGACATATCCTGCTTCTTGCCTTTCGCACCAGACTGAGAAGATTTCTTGCTCTTCCCTTTCTTTTCTTTGGCAGCCAAAGCACAATTATCTTCATCAGATATCTTTGATGAAGATCCATTCTCACCTTTATTGTTTCTGAGTTTATCCTTGAGCGCCAGGTCGCTCTTGCTTTGGAATAACATTTGCAATCCGTTGAAAGACATTTCAACAACACTGCTGCAAATTCGATTTCCACCAGCTCCAAACTCAACCGCCTCCGATCTATAATTCATGAGAACACAATATTTCTCGTATAGAGATTGACTGTATGGGCATTCACCGGATATCTCACCTTCTAAAGGAAGGATGAATCCAGAGGCTACCTGGCCCGATTACAGACTCTGCCTAGAGAAATAGAATGTAAACACTTTCTGAATAGTAGATCTGATGATCAACAGCTCTGATACCATGTAGAAATTTTGAATAATTTAACACATATTCAACAGAGATTATCCTGATCATGTACTATTGCGGAATACATACACAATACATAAGCTCCTCTACGTTGATCATCAATATAGCAGCATCAATAACAATAAAACATCAATAGCATTCACACATTAACACAGTATGTATCTCGGGGAAAGCATCTCGCTAAAAACCCCAACTATCTGTATATTAATGATTGAGTCATGTAACATTACACAGCATAATACTTCTCACAAGTATCTCCACCTCTGTTACACACAATACAGCTCAGATCTGATCTCCAAATCTCTTCCACTGCTTGCCTGCCTCCACTGCTCAATACTTGCTCAAGAACTGATGAGAATGGCTCACCAAACTTGTTTTTCACCTGCAAAATAGTCACTCACACTTTGTTGGACGTGAGCACAAGCTATAATGTGGGAAAATACGTGAGCAAACTCATTGGCATACTCAATCCCTTGATTGTGCAAGATCTGGTGCACAACTATAGTCACAACTGATAGCAATCTGATTTTCTACCACCTGTCCCTGTTGAACTGAAAATGCATTGACATGCAACTGAGTTAACTGATGTATTCATTAGTTGTATTATGAGTTAATAACTTGTGAATTAATCAATAACTAATTCACCCAACTCATCTCTAGTCTATTTGCCAGTTAGACTAAATACAACCAGTTTAACAAAGCTAAACTGAACACAACTCCATCAACTCCACAATCAACTCCACCAAACTCAACTAATTGAGTTCTAACTGAAGTCATGCATGCAACAACTCAACTGACTCATAAGAAAAGCGTATTTCCTTCTGACAGCTGCATGTGCCACCTCTGTAGCTCAAACTGAAGTGCTCCAAGAGAATAAGATTAAGTTTATAGTCCAAATATTATTGTGAGATAATAATATTTGACTTTTCTATTTTTGACAGCCAGTCTAAAAATAGACTTTGATCACTCACACTGTGATCACTCACACTTTCATCAAAAATAGAAGTCCATCTATTTTTTCCCAACTTGATCAGTCATCCATAAACAACAACCTGCAATCCATAGACATGATCCATATGTCTAAAAATAGACATAGTCTAAAAATAGACTTGCACCAAAAATAGCCTGCGGGCCCACTTAGTGAAGGCGACTCTTTTCACTAAGCTCCATCATCTTGTTGCAATCTCAACAGTTCTCTGTGGTGTTGAATTTGTGAGATCCTCTCACAATATCCAAGGCATGATTGATACTGAAAACATGTCATTGCAAGTGGACAAGCTTGCAAATGAGCCAGAGAAGTGGGCTCCTCCCTGACATGTCGACCACCCTTACCACCCTTGTGATGCCTCCTTGGAACTTCTACCTCCGGTGTTGATTCACTGTCATAACTCTGCTGATAATCTGATTCGGTTTCTAACATGGTTTTGAAGGCAAGATGGCTGAAATGTAATGCTAACTTTGCACTCAATTAACTGCTGTTTGACCCTTTCAAATGCTGTCACCAAGGGGACATAAATACAAGGGAATTGTTAGGGATAGGGGAACATGAGGGAATTAGGGACAATAAACATAAATAAGGAATTTAGGGAAGGCAACATGGGAAATCACAAAATTGTGGGATTTTAAAGTGAAGAAAGGTTTGGGAATTAAGTAGGTTTTAGGAATTTTAGAGAAGAGAATTATGAAATTTCATGGGTAAATTTGAAGGAGAATGGTGATGAAAATGAGGGAAAAGAGGGATTACAAATGGGCAGCCTTGGACAGCAAAAAAAATTTGAAACCCTAGCACCATTGAGACTTTAAATCTTCCACAACAATGTAGGGTTTTGATTTATCATTTTCATAGCATTTGAGCATATTAATTTTCTCTTTCATCTTGAAAAACCAAATCTAACCATGAAGGAGAGGCCTACCTGCAATGTGCTTGAGAGAAAAGTCGATTTGATAGCTTGCTGGCAGTTTGTTGAGCTGAAAACCCAACGCGTAGCGCGCCTTGCCCAACGCGTAGCGCCCCTCTGACGCGTAGCGCACGTGCAAAATAACACTGAGAAAGGCAGCCTGATGCGTAGCGCGCCCCTGACGCGTAGCGCGCCTCTGAAACTGCCCAATTTGCTCAAGAACTCCTAAAATCGCCTTTGCAAGGATTCACTTAGCTTGTGAGAGGCAAATGAGTTGCTAATGAAGAGTGATGTGCTTTTATAGGCTTCCTTTAGATTTTCATTTGCCCAAAACCCACTTTATAATGTTTTGAGTGTTGACACTTTTTGAATTAATTAGCTCTGACTTTTGGTTTCTTTTCTTTGAAAAATTGGTTGAAATGATGATTTCTTCTGAGAATTTTTTCTGGGATAGCTTCTAAGATGCTTTGGCAAAGGAGACCAAGGTTGCACTTCGACATTTGAAGAATTTGAAATTTTGAGAATTTTTACAAAAAATGAGATAATGACCCTTGTTTTTCAAAAACAGAGTTTTTGAAAACAAGGTGAAAGTCTAGATGTACAATAGTGAGAATTGTTGAAATGATGCTTTATGAAGAACATCCCTCTGGTCTGCTGGTCCTTTATGACCTCTCAAGACAAAAATGCACTCAACCCTAGACCTAAGACCTCAAAACTTAAAGCAAGTTGAATGACCCTTTGAGGATTTTATTTACTTAAACAAACCTGAACCAGTAGTGCCAAACAAGAGGGGAATAAAAGACTCAAACTCCCTCCACCAGGATTATGGCATGCCTGACGGAATGCAACATGATCACACTGATGGGACACCTAATCATGAAATGCAAAGAGTTTTGATCTCTGATGGAGGGCTACTATACCGACTCTAACATTGGCTCCAATGGGGATGGTAGCTCCTTGGAGATGCCAAGAACCTCAGACTTCTGGGAGAGCAGACCAGTGCTTTCAACCATTGGGCGATGGAGTCATTATTTACTCTTTTGACACAAACTCTGACAGCTTTAGTGACTGCAGATTTGACTGAAAATTGGACACAACTTGGACCCAAACTAACTCAATTGTGAACAGAAAATGGACTGATAAAAACACCTTGAAAAACCTCAAACCAACCAATCTTCATCTTCAGAATTATAGACTTCACTGCGGGCCCCAAACTGAGGATGAAAGATCAGTACACACATGCGATAAAATAAGAGTAAAACGGTATGTACAATGATGGTGACAAGAACAGAAAATGCTCAGACATGGTACCTCTTTAGCAGCCGACCATTGATCGACCCTCCAGGATAATCATCTCCGTTCATTTCCTTGAGAAGAAAAGCATTTTGGCCACGATATGCTGCGATCTTATAGGGACCCTTCCATAAATTATCAAATTTGCCGTGCTTCCCTTTGTCTTCATTCCGAGCATCCCACTTCAAAACCACATCATCTATTTGGAAGTCATATGGTTTTGCTTTCCTGTCATAAATCTTCTTTATGCGCTCTTGCAACTTGAGAGTATTGTGAAGAACCTCCTCCCATGTCTGCTGTAAATGAATCATTTGATTAATCCTCCTCTGCATGGGATCTTCCTCACTATCAGCTTCTTGAAGCAATTTGACCACCGGAATAGCAAGCGAAGTAGGAAACACTGCATCTGTCCCGTACACCAACTCAAAAGGAGACATGCCAATTGACTTTTTATGACTTATCCTATCAGCCCGCAGTGCATTCACTAAATTTTTATGCCAACTCTTCTTATTGATTTCCAGCAACTTTTTAATGATATTTACCAAGGACTTATTTGAAGATTCTGCCAACCCATTTCCTTGCGGATGGTATGCGGTAGAATGCCCCAAGCTGATATTGTATTTGTAGCAAAAGTCAACCATTCTCTTTGATTTAAATGTTGTTGCATTATCTGTAATTAACTTACTTGGACAGCCAAAACGTGACAGTATATTATTTTCAAGGAAAGAAATAATTACCGCATCCGTGGCCTGCCGGGTGGGAATAGCTTCAATCCATTTTGTGAAGTAATCAGTAGCTGTCAATATCCATCTATGCTGTCCTGATGATGCTGGATGAATCTCACCAATAAAATCCAAGCGCCACTGCTGAAATGGTGCGCTGAATTCAATTGGTTCGAGAGGCAATGGCTGTAATTTCTGTTTCCCTTGAAAAATTTGGCACTCATGACAATTCTTGACAGCTTTATATACATCTGAAAACAATTAAGGCCAATAAAAACCTGCCCTTAGGATCTTATTTGTTGTAGTCTTCCAAAACAAATGGCCCCCGCAGTCACCTTTATGAAAATCTTCCACCATTGTTTTGGCTTCCTCCTCGACCAAACAATTCAACAATATTCCCCCGGGGTCTTTCCAATATAGTGCAGATTTAAGGATGCAAAACTTGGCTGCTTTCAACTTCAATGTCCTACTTTTATTTCGAGGCATCCCAGGAGGTCAAGACAAATTTTGAAGTACATATATAATATCAGCATACCAAGGAGAAGAAATAAAGATGTCAGATACCTGTTCTGCTGAATTCTCCTCATCTTCATCGGACATGGCAACTATCAAATTGATGTCTAGGACATGTAGATTTGTTTCAGCCATTAATTTGGCAAGACCTTGACCTTTGATCAGCTTAGGGGGTTTAATTTCCACATCATACTCTAATAATGCAGCAATCCACCTAGCCCGCCTTCCTTCTAGTTCTTCCTGTACCAAAACATCCTTTACTGCCGCGTTAGGAACATATGCTATAATGTGAGAATGCAATATATACACACGGAAATCCTTCAATGCCTTCACAAGCGCAAGCGCTTGTTTTTCGATGATGTTATACTTCAACGCTCCGTCTCTTATAATACGGCTGAAAAAAGCAATAGGCTTCTCAACTCCATCTCTTTTTTTCATTAGTACAGCTGCCAATGTGTGCTCAGAGGCAAATGAAAACAAAATAAAGTCTTGTGTGTAATCCGGACTGATTAGAGTAGGGGCTGAAGATAGAACCAACTTTACCAAATTGAAAGATTTTACCGCCTCTTCGGTCCACTTTAGCTGGCTGTCCTTTTTCAACATGTTTGTGATTTCTCTAAGATGCTCAGCAAGATTCGGAATGAAGCGACGCAGCAAATTCAGCTTACCATTAAAGGACTGTATTTCTTTTTTGTTCCGAGGCTGCTCAAGTTGCTGAATAGCTTCAACACATGCAGGATCTATACGGATGCCGTCTTTGGAAATAATGTGGCCCAAGAGCTTGCCTTCACTCATGGCGAAAAGACTCTTCTTTGGATTCAGCGAAATACCATATTTTCTGCACTTTTGAAAAACAATGTTCAAGTGATATAAATGTTCTTCATCAGATTTTGAAAATACAGTCAAATCATCAAGGTAAACAACTAAAAAGACATCTTTCTCATTGGAAAAGGCCATGTCCATCGCACGCTGAAAAGTGGCACCTGCATTTTTCAAACCAAATGGCATCTTTGCATAATGAAATGTTCCCCATGGAGTAGTGAATGCAGTTTTGTCACGATCATCCTCATGCACCAAAATCTGATTGTACCCGGAATAGCCATCGAGTAGCGACATCCTTGATGCTCCAACTACTCGCTGCAATATATGATCCATTTTGGGCAGCGGATAATTGTCCTTTAAAGACACCTTATTCAAATTTCTGAAGTCAATGCATAAACGGATCTCACCGGTCTTCTTTCTTACGGGCACCAAATTTGATATCCAATCAGAAAATCTGATAGGCACTATGATCCCAGACTTGTACAACCTATTCACTTCTTTTTCTATCAATGGCAGCAATTTAGGATTGATTCTCCTCAACTTTTGACGGAAAGGTTTCTGATTTGGCTTTATAGGAATAGTATGCTGAATGATATTGGTGTCATATGTTTTTAGATCTGAATAATCCCATGCAAAGACATTAGAAAACGAAGATAACAATTTGACATACTCCTTCTTTACCTTTGGTGACAATGACTTAGATAGCTTTACCATCTTGGGATTCTCAGCTACTCCAATGTTTACCTCCTCAACACCTTCTTCAGTTGGTCTCAATGTCGGTTTGCGGGCCACATCATCTTGATCAAACAGCTCTTCCAAAGGAATCAATCCTTTAGGAATAAAATTGCCCTTAAGTTGCAGCACATCCATTTGATTTATCTCATCTGGTTCAGTATCTATGGAGATGTCCTTAAACTCACCTTCAATTTGCAGAAAATCTTTGATTTCTTCATCATCCTGGAAGACTTGCCAACATCGTTGATTATCCGGAACTGTGGGGCGGTGTTTCACATAAATCTCAAATTTGTTGCTGGAATTCATTGGAATTTTTAAATTACTTGCTACCTTGGCCAATGCATCAGCAACACCATTTTGTATGCGGGGCACACATGTCAAAGTATGTTCAGAAAATAATTTCAAAATATCTAGGACAGCATTTCGATATGCCCTCATGCGAGGATGCTTGGCCTGAAACTCACCTTTAACTTGCTTTATCACCAACTCGGAGTCGCCATAGACTGCAATCTTCTTTGCTTTCAGCTTACGAAGAATTTTAAGGCCAGCAATGAGAGCCTCATATTCTGCCTCATTATTTGAACAATCGAATGCTAGTTTATAAGAACACACTCTCACCTTGCTTGGGACTTTGTCTCGGGCAGAAAAGGGACTTCGAATCCACACACCAATACCAGCACCATCGCTGCCCACAGTGCCATCAAAATCCATGGTCCAAAGACCATCTTCATCTTCTTCCAACTGCTGAAACTGTGTTGCCTCTGTTTTTTCTGTTTGCTGCCCCTTAGCTTCAACTGTTTGTTTCATGGCAGCTGGCTTTTCTTCTCTTTCCTTTTGCAAAACTTCTCTAAAATTTTCAGTAATCTCTGGTATATCCTCTGCCTGAACTAACTGACTATTTATCTCATTAAAATTACCAGCAAACAAAACAAACGACTCCAAATCTGTATGTACATAATTTACAGGATGATTTATTGGCTTTTATTTGCTAGTTATCATGTATTTCATCTTTTGCTCCCGATATAACTTTCTCATTTGACCGGAGACTGGAATTGTAGCATAAGAAAAATCTATCTGAATTGTACCTTTCAACTTAGCTCCCCAAGATCTTGAAAGCAACATACCAAAACGCGGAGGAATATCCGCCACAACCACATCCATCAAGACATTCTTAGCTGGAATTTGATCTAGACTTACCACCAAGTCCTTGATCAATCCAATACACTTTACCTGGCTGGAATCAAATGAATACAAATCATGATATTTTCTTGTGATGTCCAATCCCAGCCTTTCCATGATTGCTTTCGGCATCAAATTATGCGCAACACCTGAGTCAAACATAGCATTATGCAAAACATACTCGTGCAACCTCAAACTGATATAGAAGGGAGGAACATCATTTTCAGGAGACTCACCATTTAAAGCAGGCCCAAAAATTAATTCCGGCTGATCATCTTCTACATTTACCGTGTCAAGCATTGGATCAATATTCAGAATTTTGGAAATTTGACCTCGGTAGCTGGTGTTTTTCATGATTTCGGTCAATGGAATAGACACTTTCAGCTTTGAAATTTCATTCTCCAAACTAAATGCTGAAACCTTTTCACCTTCTTTGGCCGGAACTTCTCTTCTTTCAACTTTATCCCTCATTGTGCTTGGTGGCTGATTTACCTTATCTGCTGAAGATGATTGACTTGCTGGGGGATCAATTATCTCTTTTCCTTTTTTCTGTGGGGAAGCTGAATCATTTTTTGCTGAAGTATCTTTCTTCTTCTGAATGGGATTTATGGGAATAGCTCGATTTCTTAATTGTCTCTGCTGAGCGGACAAAGCATTGAGATATCCTCTTTGGTACTCCTCCGATTCTTCCTCAAGTGCTGCATCATTTGATAAGATATAATTCTCATCTTGATGGATGATGGAGTTTCTCACAAATTCTTCTTCTTCTGTAATATAGGTAGGCAGATCATCAGGAGTGAAAAAATGATTTTCCTCCCCGATAGTATCACCTTCATCCTCGGATTCTTGGCTAACAAAATTCTGCTGAAGTGGAGGTTTTATTTGCTGCTGAACTGCTGATTCTTGTGCCCTTGTTTCACGCTGCTTAATTCTGTATTGTGGCTGCTGCGGACCTCGGAAATTAGGATTGCGAATCTGCGGTTCCGGCTTGTCGAGATGAGCGTTTTCGAGCAGCCTTTCTACCTTGCGAAGGAGCTGATCTGATGTAGAAGCTTCTTCTTTGATTGTCACTCGTTTTTCGGCTTTCATCCTTGCTCTTTTATCATTCAAATTCGCTTCAACACTAACAACGATTTTCTGCATATCCTCCAAGGTAGGTGGATCTCTATCTCGCAATGAATAAGCCATCTCCGGATCAAAGCCATCCGGGAATTTGAGAAGAGTTGATTTTCTAGATGGTCTTAAATCATCTGGAATAGCATTGTAAACTGTGTTAAATCTGATAATGTAATCTTGGACAGACTCACCATGATTACGTTTGAGATTGTTGTACTCAGCATTGATCTGAAGTGGATCCTTTATGATTCCCCATCGATCTAAAAACTGCTTCTGAAGTTCATCCAATGTGGGTATGCTTCTAGCTGTCAAACCTCTGAACCATTTTCTTACTTCTCCTCCGAATGTTTGTACAAACAAACGCATAGTTACATCTTCTTCATCTATCTCATATAGATCAAAGAAAGTTGTCATTTTGTCTATATGCTGCTGAGCGGAAACACCCTGAGGAGTGCCATCAAACATGGGAATTTTACTCTGATAATCAGCTGGCATATCATGCAGATTTTGAGGAAGAGCAAGAGGGGCAAACCGGGCAGCCATTGCTTTAGGTAGATTGGGTCTAGGAGTAGTAGGTGGAGTAGGTGTAGCTGTAGTATGAGGGGTATAGGGAGGTGTAGGCAGAGGAGAAGCGATATGAGATGAAGAGGGAGAATTGACTGTAGATTCAGGATGTGTAACTATAGGGGATATAGAAATAAAAGGAGGATTGGTCTGTTCGTGCGGAACTGAAGCCGTGATAGTAGATCCAATATTGCCAGATATAGTTTCGAGGAAATCAGCAAGATTAGTGACTTGGATATCTGTCTGAAGGTGTCTTAGAATGAAATTTTCAACCAATTTATTGTGTCTCTCGATTTCAAGGGCAGCAGCAAAATCAGGGTTGGGAACTAGAGAATCAAGTGCACTTTCAGATTTGGTTTTGAACAGGGACAACTCAAAACTCTCGTCAAAATCAATGTCTTCAAGATACTCAAAAACAGCTGGACATGAATGAGATTTGAATATATGACTAGAATCTGAAGCCAGTTTGGATATCAAGGAACAAATAGCCAATCAGCCTGTGAAAACCCTCAACTTATCATCAAAAGTTCAGAGTTTACAAATGTACTGGGGTAAAATGCAATCGAAGTGTTGTATTCACAAGCTCATGGAGATTGACTGAAGTAGCGTTTATCTACTTTCGCTTATGCAAAGCAAAAGTGTTTCGAAGGCTACCTGGCATAACTTCAGGCTCCGTCTAAGACTTATGAAATAAACACATCAATCCACAAACAAGTTTGTTCTCCCCAGTATGGTCGCCAATATGTTAGCGCTTGAATTTTGCCTCAGGCTGAAAAAGACAAAATCCAAGGCAACATCAAACCACTTAGCCTCGTAGCTAGCCCTACGGGGACAGGAGAGGGCTCTCCCCGGGTCTATCTCGGCAAAAGGTCTTCAAAGGGCTAAGATGACCAATAAAGAACACTGATTTTAGGCTAGTAAACTGATAGGAAAATTTGATTTTAAATTTTTTAGGGTTTTGTTGGAAAACTGAGCACGGCAATTTTGGGTGCGGGGATGAGACACAGTTTTTGCAGAGGTCTTTTTGGGGCAAGGTAGGAGATTGCCTTGATGCCTTTGAAATAAGTGAATGGATAGATATGACCGGTGAGGAGTTAAGGAGAGCAAGAAACCATCGAGAGTTCTCCTTAAACAGATGAAAACATAGATATTAAGCAAACTTAAAGGCTGAGCATAGAAACCATGAATTCTACCTTAACACTTCATTTACTTAATTTGCAGAAGAGAAGAGTAGGAAAATGATACACATAACAAACTTACAAGTACATGAGAGAAACACACCATCAACACAAATCACCACAGGAATCCCAAATAGTGCTGCAAAACCCTGGTCTTTCCTTTGCCAAAATTGCAGAGATACAAAGAGTAATACAGTCTAAGCTTATCCCTCAAGAGTCCAACCATGAAAATGACTAAGAAAGTACATAATATAGGCAAGCTAACACCTCTCCTTGCCTCTAGGGGTCGAGCTCATCATCCTAGGAGCTGTTTCAACCAATTCTAAACTAAGCACTACAATCTAGGCAGTCAAAACAACTTGCCTCTATAAGTTAGGAAACCAATTCATTCATTAATTTTTTGCCATTTTATGAATGAATCTTCTAGTATAGGTAAAAAAGTGTCATGTAAACATAAAATTACATCAATTACATCAATGAGGATGAAAAATCCCACCAAAAATTCAAAACTGGTCAAATGTTGCGTTTTCCTGAGCTGAAAGTGAAAAATTGAGAAAATGTCCTGATGCGTAGCGCGTCATTCCTCAACGCGTAGCGCGCCTTTCAGCCCACTTTTGGGGCACTTCTCGGCATCCAAATGAGGCAAAATTAGGCTTGTTGGAAAGGTCTGGATGTCTACTCTCCAGCCTGTTAGCGCTTGAAATTTCACCTCAGGCTGAGAATGGTAAACTTCAAGGCAACATCAAACCACTTAGCCTCGTAGCTAGCCCTACGGGGCAGGAGAGGGCTCTCTCCGGTCTATCTCGATAAAGATCTTCAACGGGTGAGATAAACAATAAGGAAACACTGATTTTAGGCTAGTAAACTGATAAAAAGGTTTGAATTGGGAAGTTTTAAGATTTTGGTGGAAAATCGGGGAAAGGCAATTTTGGGTGCGGGGATTGGACACAGTTTTTGCAGGGGGTTCTTTGGGGAAAGGTAGGAGACTGCATTGATGCATTTGAATTAAGTGAATGGATAGGAATGACCAGTGAGGGGCTAAAGAGAGCAAGAAACCTTCAAGAGTTCTCTTTATACAGATGAAAACATAAATATTAAGCAAACTTAAAAGCAGAGCATGGCGATCATGAGTTCTACTTTAACACTTCATTTGCCTAATTTGCAGAAGGAAAAGTAAGAATATGATTCACATAACAAACTTACAAGTACAAAGAGAAACACACCATCAATACATGTAACCACAGGAATCCCAAAAAGGACTGCAAAACCCTGGTCTTTCTTCCTTTGCCAAAATTGCAGAGATACAATGAGTAATACAATAGAGCTTTCTCCCTCAAGAGTCCAACCATGAAAATGACCAAGAAAGTACATAATATAGGCAATCTAACATCTTTCCTTGCCTCTAGGGGTCGAGCTCACTATCCTAGGATCTGTTTCAACCAATTCTAAACTGAGCACTGAAAACTAGGCAGTCAAAACAACTTGCCTCTATAAGCTAGGAAACCAATTCATTCATTAAATTTTTGCCTATCTCATGAATGAATCTTCTAGAAGAGATAAATAAGTGTCAAAATATCATAAAATTACATCATTTACAACAAGGAAGATCAAAATCTACTCCAAAAAGTCAAATCCAGTCAAAACTGCATTTTGCTGAGCTGTAGCTGAATTTCTGTGAAAACTGCCCAACACGTCGCGCCGTGATCCTGAACGCGTCACGCGCCTTTGGAGCTGCTTTTGAAGCACTTATAGGTGTCCAAATGAGGCAAAAGTGGACTTGTTGGAAAGGTCTGGATGTCTACTTTCCAACCCAAGTGGAATTTCGGAATTTGGTGGCCATTTGCCCCTCCAAAATTGCATTCTCCCAAGACTTCTTCCTGTGTGTCAAAAAAGTGTCAGAAAGTCATTTTTTGCATGTTTTTTGACCTTCTGGAGGCTCAAAACTTGGTGAAATTTCTTGGCAATTGCTGAGAAAGTGTATCTTTGCATGACAAATCCAAAAATGCTGAATTTTCCTGAAATGGAGTTGCCCATCGAAAGGGTCGCGCGAGGCGCGCGACGTGTTGGTGGAGAAAACCTGTGTTTGGCACAAAAAATTCACAATTGACAAAATTTTCTCCAAATTTCTTGAAATTTGGGCTGGGAGTCCCCAATCAAGTACCATGCTCAGTCAAAGAGGCTTTGGCCAAAATTTTGAGTGGATCGGGCCTTTTCCGTCGTTTTAGTGCCTTGGCCAACCTCCTTGGATCTAGCGATTGTATTTTTGACATTTCTCTAAAAAAAATGACACCTGTGTAAAAAGTGAATGAGGTTTTTCTTCTTTGGCATGTTGTGGAAAAAAACCTCTCTCAGTTTTCGAAAATTCATCTTTGATTGCTCTGAAACATCTTTTGAGTGAAACTTATCCCGATGTGTAAAACAAGGAATTTTGTCGAAATGAAGCGAAATGAAGGGGATAAGAGGCTTCTAAATTCTTGGGGAAATTTTTGAAAGTATGGAGGGATGTTAGGAAGCAGGGAAAAGTGGAATCGTGGAGATCGAGTGAGGGGAAGGGGTCCAAAAGGGCAAAACACAGGCCCAACCTAGAAAATTGCCAGGTTGTAGCAAGAAACTAGGGTTTGTGCGAAAATGAGGAATTTGGGGAATCTCAGTGATGGGAAGCATTTGGTAAGGTATTTTAAGGATAGGGGAAGGTGTATGAACATCCGGATACAAGTTTTGCCGATGATTTGACCATCCAAGAGAAATTGGCTTCAAAACCCTAGGAGAGGAAAATGACCTTACCTAGGCGCAACTGAAGCATGGACAAGGTGTAAAAAGACTCATTAGACACTGAGATGATAATGAAAACCCTATGAATGATGATAGACTTAGCTGAATAGTGACATAGATTGGCATTTGGGTAACTTTGAAAAGAGTGAGAGCAAACCCTAGACCTAATGCCTAGTGACCAAATTTTGCTTGAAGACTCACTGAAATGACAAAATTTGACCTTGACACTTCAAAATCACTTTGTAAGAGCAAGTTTGATCACTGGAGGAAGTCTGGAAAGACTGACACTAACATTGGCTCCAATGGGGATGGTAGCTCCTTGGAGGTGCCAAGAACCGCAGATCTCTGTAAGAGCTAGACAGTGCCTTCATCCATTGGGCAATGGAGTCATTATTTGACAAAAATTACAAGACTTTGACTCATTTATTGACTGAAACCTGACTCAAGCCGACACAATTATGAAACCTACATGACTGAAAACTGACTCACAAATGACTCATGACTGACTTAACTAAAACAAGAACTTACAAAGCTTATTGAAGGGCAGCAGTCCATCAAGATTTGAAATCATGATGACAACCACCTGTGTTTCTTACAAGACAATATACATCAAACTATATCAAAATGCCAATGCAACCAATCAAGCAGATGCCTTCTTGATTGATTCTTCCTATCAGAACTTCTGGTCAACAGTACAAACCTATCACTGGGCATCCAAAAACATAGTTGACCATGGCTGCAACAAAACACTGTAATAAACACTTTCACTGCTGGCTGCAACAAACTTGCTAGAGGATTGTAAAAAACATGAAGATTTGCCATTGCCACCTCCTGCTGAAAGATCAAGGTGTCCTTTGTTTCAAATTCTAATCTGCCTTCATCATGTGCTTCGGTAAAAGTATGCTCATGGGCTTCAAAAAACTCTGAACAAATGGATGGGCAGATCTCTTCTTGGAAAAGAATTTCAGCACATGAAACATATGAAGAGTCTGAAAGGTAATCCTGTATGCTATGATCTTTGGTAGTCTGACAATATGGTAGGTCATCTTCATATGATATGACAGCCGGATTATCATCTTTGTGAAGGAAAACATTATCTGTTTGCTGATCTACAAGACAATCATCTTCTTCAACAGAGGAAGAAGTTTCCCCAACACTTTCCTGACTATGTGTGCATTACAAATCTGTTGTAGCTTGGGCTGTAACAAGACCTTTCAAAAGCTGATCTATCTCCTCTTCAGACAAAGGAGACAATGCCTTTTGTTCTCTTCTGCTTAAACAATAATTATCTTCATATGATAGGGCACTCAAACTATCATTTATTACTGAGTTATTGAAAGGAGATTCATCACTTACTTGTACAAAGATCTCACCTTGCTGTTCATGAACATCTGAATCCAAAACTCTGTCTATGATCTCAACAGTAGAGCTCTCTTTGATGGGCTTTAGCACAAGATATTCCTGGTCATCTTGATGGGTATCCTCTAAGTTTTCTTTATGCTGCTGAAATGGATTCTCATACAGAGCCTCCATGATCTCAACATCCATAAAATTATCATCTTCATAATATGTCTCAAGGCTTTCAATAAAAGTAGAAGCATGTTTGCAACAGTCATGAACCAAATTTAATGATGGATAAGATGCTTGATATCTTTCAATAAACGAGGCATGAAAATCCTTTAAACAATAAATATAGGCCTGCGGCAAACTTTCATACCAAGATTGGGCTTTACCTTCCAGAGTGGCCATGAATATCTTCATCAAGCAATCTTCAAGAAAATCAACCTTCAACTTGCGAATATGCATGTGAAATCTAACTAGATGTAGAGCAGCGTCCTTCCTACCATCATCTTTAAATGTAGGCAAATTCCTTGACCAATCTACCTTCGGAATTTTATTCGGAAAACCAGGGATGTGATCTCGGCTCAAGGGAGCATATCTTCTTGTGATTCGGTCCATCTTGAAAATCTCAGAGTGAAGTCACCATGAAGCATTGATCTCTGGAGTTTTCAATGAAGGAGTTGCTAGTGAATGATTTCAGCCTTGTCAGTGTCTGATCGTTGTCCACCATCAACAATCATATCTAAACTTGATACATGTACTGGGGTAATTAACAAGTTAGATGTCATGATTACAAGCTAGACCGGAGATTGACTGAAGCAGCGTTTATCTACTTTCGCTAATGCAAAGCAAAAGCGTTTCGAAGGCTACCTGGCATAACTTCAGGCTCCGTCTGTAGCTTATAAAACAAATGACATGAACAAGTAAACCATTTGTTCTCCCCAGTATGGTCGCCAATATGTTAGCGCTTGAAATTTCACCTCTGGCTGAGAAAGGTAAACTCCAAGGCAACATCAAACCACTTAGCCTCGTAGCTAGCCCTACGGGGCAGGAGAGGGCTCTCTCCGGTCTATCTCGGTAGAGATCTTCAACGGGAGAGATAACCAATAAAGAACACTAATTTTAGGCTAGTAAACTGATAAAAGGTTTGATTTGAGATTTTTAGGATTTTGGTGGAAAATCGGGAAAAGGCAATTTTGGGTGCGGGGATTGGACACAGTTTTTGCAGGGGGTTCTTTGGGGCAAGGTAGGAGACTGTATTGATGCCTTTGAATTAAGTGAATGGATAGGAATGATCGGTGAGGAGCTAAAGAGAGCAAGAAACCTTCAACAGTTCTCTTTAGACAGATGAAAACATAAATATTAAGCAAACTTAAAAGCAGAGCATGACAATCATGAATTCTACTTTAACACTTCATTTGCCTAATTTGCAGAAGGAAAAGTAAGAAGATGATTCACATAAAAAACTTACAAGTACAAAGAGAAACACACCATCAATACATGTAACCACAGGAATCCCAAAAAGGACTGCAAAACCCTGGTCTTTCTTCCTTTGCCAAAATTGCAGAGATACAATGAGTAATACGATAGAGCTTTCTCCCTCAAGAGTCCAACCATGAAAATGACCAAGAAAGTACATAATATAGGCAATCTAACATCTTTCCTTGCCTCTAGGGGTCGATCTCACTATCCTAGGAGCTGTTTCAACCAATTCTAAACTGAGCACTGAAAACTAGGCAATCAAAACAACTTGCCTCTATAAGCTAGGAAACCAATTCATTCATTAAATTTTTGCCTATCTCATGAATGAATCTTCTAGAAGAGATAAATAAGTGTCAAAATATCATAAAATTACATCATTTACAACAAGGAAGATCAAAATCTACTCCAAAAAGTCAAATCCAGTCAAAACTGCGTTTTGCTGAGCTGTAGGTGAATTTCTGTGAAAACTGCCCAACACGTCGCGCCCTGATCCTGAACGCGTCGCGTGCCTTTGGAGCTGCTTTTGAGGCACTTCCAGGTGTCCAAATGAGGCAAAAGTGGGCTTGTTGGAAAGGTCTGGATGTCTACTTTCCAACCCAAGTGGAATTTCGGAATTTGGTGGCCATTTGCCCCTCCAAAATTGCATTCTCCCAAGACTTCTTCCTGTGTGTCAAAAAAGTGGCAGAAAGTCATTTTTTGCATGTTTTTTGACCTTCTGGAGGCTCAAAACTTGGTGAAATTTCTTGGAAATTGCTGAGCAAGTGTATCTTTGCATGACAAATCCAAAAATGCTGAGTTTTCCTGAAATGGAGTTGCCCATCGAAAGGGTCGCGCGCGGCGCGCGACGTGTTGGTGGAGAAAACCTGTGTTTGGCACAAAAAATTCACAATTGACAAAATTTTCTCCAAATTTCTTGAAATTTGGGCTGGGAGTCCCCAATCAAGTACCATGCTCAGTCAAAGAGGCTTTGGCCAAAATTTGGAGTGGATCGGGCCTTTTCCGTCGTTTTAGTGCCTTGGCCAACCTCCTTGGATCTAGCGATTATATTTTTGACATTTCTCTAAAACCATGACACCTGTGTAAAAAGTGAAGGAGGTTTATCTTCTTTGGCATGTTGTGGACAAAGCCCTCCCTCAATTTTCCAAAATTCATCTTTGATTGCTCTGAAACATCTTTTGAGTGAAACTTATCCCGATGTGTAAAACAAGGAATTTTGTCGAAATGAAGCGAAATGAAGGGGATAAGAGGCTTCTAAATTCTTGGGGAAATTTTTGAAAGTAGGGAGGGATGTTAGGAAGTAGGGAAAAGTGGAATCGTGGAGATCGAGTGAGGGGAAGGGGTCCAAAAGGGCAAAACACAGGCCCAACCTAGAAAATTGCCAGGTTGTAGCAAGAAACTAGGGTTTGTGCGAAAATGAGGAATTTGGGGAATCTCAGTGATGGGAAGCATTTGGTAAGGTATTTTAAGGATAGGGGAAGGTGTATGAACATCCGGATACAAGTTTTTCCGATGATTTGACCGTCCAAGAGAAATTGGCTTCAAAACCCTAGGAGAGGAAAATGACCTTACCTAGGCGCAACTGAAGCATGGACAAGGTGTAAAAAGACTCATTAGACACTGAGATGATAATGAAAACCCTATGAATGATGATAGACCCAGCTGAATAGTGACATAGATTGGAATTTGGGCAACTTTGAAAAGAGTGAGAGCAAACCCTAGACCTAATGCCTAGTGACCAAATTTTGCTTGAAGACTCACTGAAATGACAAAATTTGACCTTGACACTTCAAAATCACTTTGTAAGAGCACATTTGATCACTGGAGGAAGGCTGGAAAGACTGACACTAACACAGCCCAAGTGGAATTTCTCAATTTGGTGGCCATTTGCCCCTCCAAAAATGCAATCTCCCAAGACTGCTTCCTGTGTGTCCAAAAAGTGGCAGAAGGTCATTTTTTGCTTGTTTTTTGACCTTTTGGGGGCTCAAATCTCCATGAAATGTCTTGGCAGTGGCTGAGAAAGTGTAATTTGTCATGACAAATCCAAAAATGCTGAGTTTTTGTGAAATGGACCTCCCCAACTTAAGGGTAGCGCGCGGCGCGCTACGCGTTGAGGGCAAAAACCTGTTTTTAGCACAAAAAATTCAAAATTGACCAAAATTGCTCCAAATTTTCTGAATTTTGAGCTAGGGGTGTATCATTGAGCACCATGCTCCTTCAAGGTGGCTTCAGCCAAAATTTGGAGTGGATTGGGGCTTTTCCTCTGTTTTAGTGCCTTGGCCAAGCGTGCTTTGAGTACCTTCATTTTTGCTTTGCACACATGCATGCGGGCCCAATAATGATTCTTCATGTGGCGGAGCATATCTTTGTCCCTGTTTTCCTTGGCTATCAACTTCTCTAAATGAGTGTTCACCTGAATGAGCATAGACCCTTGCTCAATAGGTGTCAAATCACCTGGTCTCTTGCGAGCCAAGTTCCGGTCTTCTCGGATCCTCCGCAACTCATCAAGAGTGTGTTCATCCTCTAATTGCTTGTTGCACTGCTCTAAGTATGTGATTGTCCAATTTTCCATTTCCAACTTTTGCTGCAACAAGTCATTTTCAGCCTTTAGTTGTTGAATGATCTCCTTTGGCTCTAAGCTAGGAGAACTGATGTCAAGGTCAACAATATCTATGTCCGGATCACCTGATGGCACCTCAACAATCATGGGCTGCTTGCCTCTCTCTTGTACCTGTGCTGCTGTCGAAAGCGAGGCCCCTTCCACCTGATGTGGAGATAACACTCGTTGTGCTGATGAAGAAGGCGAGACCCCTTCCACCTGGTGTGGAGATAATACTCGCCGTGCAGATGCAAATAAGGCCCTGTGGCCTCTCTGGTATGTAACACATGCTGGAGTGCTGACATGCTCGGGCTCTAGAATGTGAAACTGTTGTGAAGGCCCCCCCTCATCATGGACAATCTCAGGAGGTGGCTGTGGCACCATGAAGAAATCGCGAGAAATGAAATCCTCCCAAGCAATACCCTGTTGTGCCAACTGATGCATCACTATGATCTCGATCAGTGCATAATGATATATACTTTTGTGTTGCTGAGCGGGGTTCTTCCTTTGCACTACGGGCACCATCTTCTCTATATTTCGGCACATGAAAAATGGAATGTTCATCATTCGTACCCGGGTGAAATGCATCAACAAACGGATATGGTACGAATATAAACGTGAAAATCTGCCCTCACAAGTGAAATAGCGCATAATGAGCCTCATCAAGGGTGCATACTCATCCCTTAGGAATCTGAAAGGAAAAACAGAAGTTAGGTGTCTCATGCATCCGGGTTTGATGTATGGTTGATAATGAAATCTGTCTAGCTGCTTGCGCTTGGTCCACTCCTCCCCGATATTTGGTATCCCGGTAGCTTGAGCAACAATTTCACGTGATAGGGTGAAATCCACTCCTACAAGGTTCACATGACCATTGTGCAAATGTAGGACAAACAAGTGGACTAGTTCTCTGTGGTGTTGAATTTGTGAGATCCTCTCACAATATCCAAGGCATGATTGATACTGAAAACATGTCATTGCAAGTGGACAAGCTTGAAAATGAGCTAGAGAAGTGGGCTCCTCCCTGACATGCCGACCACCCTTACCACCCTTGTGATTCCTCCTTGGCACTTCTACCTCCAGTGTTGATTCACTGTCATAACTCTACTGATAATCTGATTCGGTTTCTGACATGGTTTTGAAGGCAAGATGGCTGAAATGTAATGCTGACTTTGCACTCAACTAACTGTTGTTTGACCCTTTCAAATGCTGTCACCAAGGGGACATAAATACAAGGGAATTGTTAGGGATAGGGGAACATGAGGGAATTAGGGACAATAAACATAAAGAAGGAATTTAGGGAAGGCAACATGGGAAATCACAAAATTGTGGGATTTTAAAGTGAAGAAAAGTTTGGGAATTAAGTAGGTTTTAGGAATTTTAGAGAAGAGAATTATGAAATTTCATGGGTAAATTTGAAGGAGAATGGTGATGAAAATGAGGGAAAAGAGGGATTACAAATGGGCAGCCTTGGACAGCAAATTTTTTTTGAAACCCTAGCACCATTGAGACTTTAAATCTTCCACAACAATGTGGGGTTTTGATTTATCATTTTCATAGCATTTGAGCATATTAATTTTCTCTTTCATCTTGCAAAACCAAATCTAACCATGAAGGAGAGGCCTACCTGCAATGTGCTTGAGAGAAAAGTCGATTTGATAGCTTGCTGGCAGTTTGTTGAGCTGAAAACCCAACACGTAGCGCGCCTTGCCCAACGCGTAGCGCCCCTCTGACGCGTAGCACACGTGCAAAATAACACTGAGAAAGGCAGCCTGATGCGTAGCGCGCCCCTAACGCGTAGCGCGCCTCTGAAACTGCCCAATTTGCTCAAGAACTCCTAAAATCGCCTTTGCAAGGATTCACATAGCTTGTGAGAGGCAAATGAGTTGCTAATGAAGAGTGATGTGCTTTTATAGGCTTCCTTTAGATTTTCATTTGCCCAAAACCCACTTTATAATGTTTTGAGTGTTGACACTTTTTGAATTAATTAGCTCTGACTTTTGGTTTCTTTTCTTTGAAAAATTGGTTGAAATGATGATTTCTTCTGAGAATTTTTGCAGGGATAGCTTCTAAGATGCTTTGGCAAAGGAGACCAAGGCTGCACTTCGACATTTGAAGAATTTGAAATTTTGAGAATTTTTACAAAAAATGAGATAATGACCCTTGTTTTTCAAAAACAGAGTTTTTGAAAACAAGGTGAAAGTCTAGTTGTACAATAGTGAGAATTGTTGAAATGATGCTTTATGAAGAACATCCCTCTGGCCTGCTGGTCCTTTATGACCTCTTAAGACAAAAATGGACTCAACCCTAGACCTAAGACCTCAAAACTTAAAGCAAGATGAATGACCCTTTGAGGATTTTATTTACTTAAACAAACCTGAACCAGCAGTGCCAAACAAGAGGGGAATAAAAGACTCAAACTCCCTCCACCAGGATTATGGCATGCCTAACGGAATGCAACATGATCACACTGATGGGACACCTAATCATGAAATGCAAAGAGTTTTGATCTCTGATGGAGGGCTACTAGACCGACTCTAACATGACCAACACCTCAAATATTTTCATGAATGCATGGAACAACAGGGTATTTTTCTTGAAGATGTACAAATGAAATTGTTCATGTATTCTTTACATGAGGATGCTAGAGTTTGGTATAGGACAATACCTCATGGTATCATATCCTCCTTAAAGAGATTTCACATAGCATTCAAACATTATTACAAAAGATTATATCCACCGAATGCTCTGTTTGATGATTGTTGCGTGAATTTTAATGTTGAAAATATTCCTAAGGTTAATGATCCTGCTGAAGATGTTTGTGGAGCTCTGCTCCAACAAAACATATACTCGCATCAAGAAGCATCACCCAATGATCAAGAAAGAGAAGAAGGAAACATCATCGAGTTGCAAATAAACCCTCAGAGATATTATTCGACCAAATTTGATGTTTATCCTTCTTATGATGTATATGACTCTGATGGAGAGTCAAGTGATACAGAGCCACGAAGCTCCTAGTCATGGGAAGCTGCACAAGAAGAGGAGGCCCACCAGGAGGTTAATAAAGAGGCTCCAGTTTACAATGCACATCCTTCACTTGGAGAACAAAATCAAGAACCTCCTCCGATTTATGATTCATATTATTAAGAGGAGGATGAGATGGATGTGGATGTTTAAAGGGGATGGTTTACCAACAAGCGGGGAGCAGGTTTGCAGCAACAAGTTTTTCTCGAAAAATCTAAAGCTGAGGAGATGAACAATATTTGTGGTTGCCCTGACCAAGAAGATATTGGTCAGCAAACTTGTCATGGAAATAAGGTAGCTGCAAATTCTTCTTGTCGGTTCTATCACCCTGTAGCTAACTACATGACGACATTCTTAAGTCAGCAGTAGAGGTTGTTTCTAGTGCATGTATCAGTTTTTTTGTTTGAAGACTTTTCATGGTGCATGCTTGTTTTGATTTTTAAATTTCAACAGCATGGAGGCTTTAGGTCTAGCACCCAAACGTTGGTCTAGCTCCATTTGAGGGTTGAAATCACTTAGGTGAATTGAGCCTTGTACATAAGTATGAGTTGTATATAAATAAGCTCACTAGCTGAGCATTTAATTTCCAGTTGTTAGAATTTGTATTTCTTCATTTCATTTTTATGAGGAAAGAACTCCTAACAAATAAAGTCCCATGGAGATTTTCTGGTTATATAACTTCATTATATTTTTAACTCCATGCTCAAGGGTGAAGGCTACTGGTCTACAGGTTCTCAACACCTTGTCAGCAAGGCACTGTCCCCAGTTGGAGCCAATGTTGTCACTCACTGCAAAATGTGTTTTCAGTCGCCCAAAGTGCAAAAGAGAAATAAATTTTGCATCCATATTCCAAGCCACAAAAGCTCTCAAATCTAAATAAGACCCTCTTCATTGGATAGGTCTCAGAATAAGCTTTCTAACGGTATATGGAACTCCTCAAATGGACCCCGGAATCAGAAGATATGGCCTGTTAAAGATGGGGGTTTTGTCACCTTTGAAAGGAGGAAAGAATCGCAGATCGGAGGTTCGGGAGCATGTCACAAATAACAATCGGATTTTTCTGAAAGTAGCAGCAGGGGAGGGCAAAGAAAACCAGCGATCACTAATCACCGATCACTGATATCAGAGATCGAAGGTTCCAGTGATCCCACATATCGGTGATCGCAAATGACAAAGGACCAGCAGTGGAGCGATCGCCAGTATTGCAACTCTCATATAAAAAAGATCAAGTGGCATCACACATCAATGATCGGGGGCCCATGTCACATGGCATATTGGCACATTGCATGTCAGATGTCCAATATACCGAAGGTCCTGTATCGGTGGGGTGAATCGGCGATCGCAACAACACAAATACATCGTGCATTAAGGGCTCACACATCGGAGGTCTAGAGCAACATCGACATATCGGCGGGCTGGCGGGGTGACAACTCTAAAATGTTGCGATATCACAAGTTGCGATATGTTGGTGTTAAAATGTAGGGAAAGGCTGAAAATAATTTAACAAAGTAATTCAACGAAAAATCCAGTGTGTCTTTGCCCTTAAGGTCTTTTCCCATCCTGTATGCTTGGATTTGTCAGTTTTTTGATTGATTTCCTTGATTAATTTGAAAACTTTGTCTCGTTGGATTCAAAGTGAATATGATTGAATTCTGGGGTATCTAGTCAATTGATCATCATTTGCTGCTTTTTGGTGTCACTGAGATGCTTGTTTTGTTGATTGGTTGAGTCTTGTTTTTTGTGGAAATCATTGAAAACATCGTTTTGCATTTGTTTTAGCTTGTACTTTGAAATTTACTTCTCGTGGAAATGCATTAGATTAGTTGCATTGAAAAGTTATTTTTTGAGATTCATCATTAAGAATAGATTACATTTTTTCAGTGATTAAAAGCTAAAAACTGTATTAGGTGCATCAAATCATTCAAATTGAAAAGAAAAGCATAATTCATATAAATGCATCTTAGTAAAGTAAAAATCGTTTTTCTTTCGAAAAGTTGCATTTAGAAAAGTGAAAATATTTTTTACTTTTGGCATTGTGTTTGGAAGACGAAAGTGAAATTTAATGCAAGGCATTTTGCATGATGCATTATTGATTGAAATTTCTTCCCTTGATTAGTCTATCTTTCTTTGAAACGAAAGTTTTCCTTTTCTCATATAGTTGCATCATAGGTGTTTAGGTGACATTGTTTTGAGACCAAAACTGAAACATAATTGAAGATAAACTTTAAAATCTATAAATTAATCTAAGGATCATTTGAAACATTAACGTTCACACTTAGTGGTCTAGGCTAGAGACGTGTTCCGACGTCTATAAAACTTAGCATTTGTCGTTCGCTTTTGCATTAGATAGCGCTAGCATGGACTTGTGCTCCTTGTACCATCGAGTATATAAAGGGAGACCCTTATAGGTTGCAAACCTTTATCCATAGGAAGCTGAGTCTACCGCCCTATAAACATGATACACCAAACACAACATTCGGGGAGATTGCCTGCACGTATGTCAAGTCCTTGGTAAATTTATTTGCTAAGGTGTATATTGTAGTTCACGATTACTTGGTAATCCTTTTTTCCTAGAGTATCCTGAGTAGTCATTTCGATCTTTTCTGACTCCTTAAATTTGAAAATATCATCAACCACTTGTCCTTTCGAGCTCGCTAAACCAACAAAAGCGACTAGAGTCACATTTTCATCCTTTTCTCGACTCTTAAAACATGAAAAGGCCAAGTTTTTGTTTCAAATTCTAAAATAAATTAATTGACCACGGAACAACATCCTTCCTGTGGAAATACTCCTTAGTAGATCTTAGGTTGATACCAATGGAAACATTTCCTGAGTCTACCAGTCAAGGAAACCCCTCTGATGGGAATCCTATTCCTTTTCCTTCTTTTGGAAATACTAGTGCTCCCTATATGGCAATGTTGTCCCTTCCTGGATTGACCATTGGTCTGCCAGTTTGGTTATTTTCGACCTCAGTGGTTTCGAGTGTTCAAATTGCTTTTCAACCGAGTTCTCCTCCACCTGAACAACATCAACATCATGATGATCCTAAAGTTGACCCCTTGCCTTCTTCGCTTGTTTCTTCACCCCGTTCTTCCTCTTCGCTTGGTGAAAGTCTGGATTCTAGTAACTAGGAAGCTAAGAAGAAGAAGAAGCAAAATAAGCAAGGGGGAAACCAAGCAACTATTGTTACCGATGCAACTAATGAAGAAAAATCTTCCAACGAGCCCCGGAAAGTAAAATTCCCTTGCATGTTATGTAAGGGTGACCACCTTCTTCGGAATTGTCTTGGTATTCCCAAGGTCTTAGAAGTGTGGTCCACAGGTTCACATCGACCTTTTTCATCAGCCTCTAGCGATCATGCTGGTGATAAACCTTCAACTAGTAAATCTCATGGGAAAAATGGAAAAGTCAAATTTCCTTGTAAGTTGTGTGAAGGTAATCATCCCATTCACCTTTGTCCTCTTATGGATGAAGCTTCCAAAGATTTGGAAAATCTTACAGCTTCTCAACCTCGTCTTCCAACTGGGCATCAAAATTTTTCCCCTGATCCTCCGCTAGTTGATCTAGTGTTTGATCGAAAGCCATCTTTGGTCAATCCCACTCTCTCTAAAAGTGAGTCTCGTGAGTTCGTTCTCGACCAAAAATTGATTGAGAAACTGGTAGACTTGACCCCACCTTTAGTTAACCGTGCTTTTTCGGTAGAGGGTGAACCTCATAATACTCAAGTTCTTCTGGTTTCTTCAGTTTCGAATGAACTGGAGATAAATTATCTCGTTCTCGAGGTGCATGAGAGCATTTCTCCTATTCCCATCGAGCAAGAGGGTAACTCTCACGTTCCTATGACACCCCCTCCAAGTAGTTTAGTCACTTCTTTTGATTGGAGTCGACTGGCAGGATATTGCCTTCCATCTTATGTGCCTTTCCAAATTATAGTACAAGTTTACCATATGGCCGTACCTAACACAGTCATAGACGAGGGTGCATCTGTTAGTATTTTGTCCTCAATTGCTTGGCACACTTTAGGTTCTCCTCAACTTGTCCCTGTCACCCAAAATATGTTATCTTTTAACAGAGGAACCAGTCAACCGTTAGGGATCCTTCCTAAGTTTCCTATTACTTTGGGAGGAAAGGCTATCTATATAGACGTGATGGTTGTCCAAGGCCCATTGGATTTTAATCTATTCCTTGGCCGTGACTATGTTTATGTCATGGGAGCTCTTGTTTCTTCCCTCTTTCAAGTGATGTGTTTCCCGCATGAAGGAAGCATTGTGATCATTGATCAACTTACATTCATTGGTCCTGAATCAACTCCCAATTGACCATCATCCCTAACTGTTTATTATATGCAATCAGTATCACCCCCGCCACAGGTTAATTACGTGGCCACCTGTTCCATGCCCACACCTACTGATGATCTCATAGGTGATGTAGTACATCATGTACTGGGGTTTTGGAGCCTGATTTTTCATTTGGATCCCTTGACATGTCTCCCTTGCAGAGCATTGTTCTCCCATCTGATGCGAACCTCTTGGAAGCCATGGCCTCTTTTGGTCTGTGAAATAAGGGTTGGAGCAAAGTTTCTTGTCTTGTGTCAAGCTCATTAAAAAATGAAACAAGGATCGTGGAGAAAAGTTCCTTGTCTTATGTCAAGCTCGTTAAAAAATGAAACAAGGACCGTGGAGAATAGTTCCTTGTCTTGTGTCAAGCTTCTTAAAAAATGAAACAAAGGAGTGGAGCAGAGTTCCTTGTCTTGCATCAAGCTCCTTAAAAAATGAAACAAAGGAGTGGAGAAAAGTTCCTTGTCTTGTGTCAAGCTCGTTAAAAAATGAAACAAGGATCGTGGAGCAGAGTTCCTTGTCTTGCGTCAAGCCCGTTGAAAAATAAAACAAAGGGTTGTGAGGATAGTTATTTTACTATGACCACCTCGTTAAAAAATGAAATAGGTCTCCATGAGCATGGTTCTTTTCCTATGTCCAGCTCGTTAAAAAATGAAACAAATCCCCTTCCAATTCGAGTCTTCAATTAGATCTCATAAAATCCCAGTCGAGTCTTTCACTTGATCTCGTAAGTGAACCTTCATTCCATCCACTTAGGTGAATGAAATGAAGCTTGGGGGGCATGTACCTCGAATTGAGTCATTATGCTGGGGGCATGCAAACTTATCTCAAGCATAGTTTATCTTTGTTTCAAGCTTGTGTAAAAATGAAACACAACCCAAGCATAGTTTGTTTCCATTTCAAGCTTGTGTAAAAATGAAACCAAATCCAAGCATAGTTTTTCTCTGTTTCAAGCTTGTGTAAAAATGAAACCATTCCCACTTTACATCTCATGATTGTTATTTTTATCAACCGATTTTTGTTAGATGAGCCTTGGTTCTTTCATTCCATCGTCACCATCTCTTTGGTCGATCATATGTTTTCACTTGGTTGTTTTACCCTTGCCTGAGGAACATCTGCGATGAGTGGTTTTATTAGCCAGCCTCTTGACCATTACATGTTTTGAGCAGTTCCATCATTACTGGAACCAGTTTCTATCCTTTTTTACCACTCGTTCCTCTGGGAGGAGTCATCTTTCAGCTCTTTTTAGACTCCAAAAATAAGAAAATATTGTCGAGTACTTGTCGTTTTGAACTCGTTAAAGTAAATGAATCGACGTTGTCTCAGTATACGTTTACCCCTTTTTCGGGTTGATTATTTACGAAAAAGGTACACCTTAGTCGAACATGGCTAAGAGGTTCTCTCGAATATTGTTTTCTACCTTTTCGGATTCGAGAGATAAATTACGAAAAGGGACTTGATGGAGTTTTATTTTTCGTCTCTTTTTCAAACTCTCTAAATATGAAAAAGACACTAAGTTACTCTTCCTTCGGACTCGTAAAAATTAAACGATGAAAGACTTGTCACCATGATGAGGCCGAGCTTCTCCTTCCTAGGGCTCATAAAAGTTACTAGGATGGATTCATCCGAAGGGTGAACTTATATGACAATCATATGGTATCCTCTTCAAGCTTGTGTAAAAATAAAGAGGTACTCGCTAAAAATAGCGGGGGAAAAGTGAAGATGAAACATCCTTTGTATTGGTATCATGTCACTCTTGAACATGACACTCATTTGTTTCTTGTGTCGGGTTTGGGATATCCTCACTTAGTCACTTGTCCTTCCGGGTTTGGGTGATCCATTTTGCCTCTCATTTGACTATTCCACCTCGTCATTATGACCCTTGGTCCTATGTTGAGTCTAATGTTGCCACACTCCGAAGTCGTGTCGCCAATATGTTCAAGAGAAGTCCAATCTGTAGTTATTTACCTGTACATAGTTTGAGTCATTGGTACAGCCTTGAAAATTATTCCACTTTATTCCTTGTTTCGTGTCAATGATGAGGGAATCATTATGACCCTCCTTCGACTGGTCACTTCTTGTTGACTTCATCTCATTATCTAGGAAGATGACTTAGAAACTCCCTTTCAGTACCTTAGAGCTTGCATGCCTTAATGGTAATTTCTTCGCATCTGACGACAGGTTTTCGTCATTGGCCTTCAGTCGGATGATTCCATGAGTGTTCGACTTCAGCTTTGTTATCACGTTCACGGATTGTATGTCATACCTTGAGAGCCATTGTCATTTTGGGTGGTTCCTCTCATGCCTGTTAATGGTCTACATCAATGGCCGGTAATCAGGTGGTTTTCTAGCATGTTCGACTGCGACACGTTCATTCGCATGTTATAATTCATACTTTGATCGGGTCGGGATGGAGCGCAAGACCTTGGGTCTTCTCTGATATGACTCAGGTTGCATGGAGTTATATGTTGTTCATGATTGTACACATGTTTCTACTATACGAATGGTTGTGACCATACCGTGGGACTTTATATTTATGATGATCCTTGTTATCTGGATGGTTGCGCCCATACCATGGATCTTTTCATATAGTATTCATCATCTAGATGGTTGCGTCCATGTCGTGGATTCATGTCTTGATCTCAGATATGTATATGTATATGCATCCTTGATTTGCAGGTCTCCTGACAGTGTGTGTCCTTGTCCTTGCAAAAGCTCGTAAAGCATCTCAGCCATCACTCCCCATTCTGCCTTCATGCTTTAGGGGGCATCTGTTACACAATATTTTTTCACACCTCTTGCACTTCCCCATGACATACCCTAAAGTGCCCAAAACATGACCATCATACAATGTACTTATTCAGTTATGTAGCTCATATCCTCCCTAGAACATTGATTGGAAAATGCCATGAACTTTCCCTTGAACAAATAGCTCTAAAACCCTGATTTTGAGACTCATCGCTCTTATGAGGTTAAAAACCATGATGGTCACTTGTTGCATCATGCTTGGCCCACGATGGCATCGCTCTATTCCCTTGTATACCCACGATTATCCACAAAAGGGCAATTTTCCCAAAGAGGATGAGAAGCTTCGTGATCTAGAAGCTTCCAGAGAGGCGAGCTGGAGGTTGTTTGGCATGAATGAGGTCGAATTCTCCCAACTTGGCCTCTTGGTCTTATCCCTATGACTACCCCCTTGAGATGAGGACCTACTCCTATCTTTAAAGAGATCCTAACTCCCTTTCCAAGCCCATATATTCATCTTTTCCCATTCGCAAATGATTGGTCTATGTCTATTTGCACCCTTATGCTGAGATTGTGCCTAAGGCTATTCATTTGAATTGGAGAAGGAGTGCTTGGAGAGTTATTGGCTTGAACTTGGACTACCACTGAAGGGGAGCCTTTCAACATCAAGGCTTTGGTTGTAGGCTTCCCTTTATTTCCTAATAATATACAATTATTGGTTCATCTTCCCAAAATATATGTGTTCATGTACTATTTAGCTTGAGATTGTTTGATCAATTAAGTAGGTTGTTATTGGATTTTCTATTGGCTTTGGCATGCTTTTTTGTCTCTTGAAGATGTCTAGTTTATTTTCACTTCAGTTGTCAGACCCACTCATTGGGCTAGAGGGATCGTCTCTGTCCGCAGAGAGGATTAACCTTGTGAACAGTCTATGGTCACAAAGGCATAGAAAACCAAAGGCAGAGCTGGAGGCCGAGCACTAAAGGACTATCATAATAGGAGATTGAAATCACGTCGCAACTCCAATATAAAAGAACCCCGACTGGAAAAACTCGATATAGGGGTTGGCCCATAGTCACATAAAGAGCTAAAATAACCAGGAGCTAAGCATTGAGGGTGATCGACGATTGACGATTGTGGTGTGCATCAAAAATGAATATTCGATTGCGAACCTCCGATTGGGGGGCTTCTATAAGGGGGTTGGCCCTCAATCACATAAAGTGTTGAGGAACCAAGGGGTAAGCACTGAAGGGATATCACTATCAGAGTTCACAAACATGTTGCATTTCCCATATAAAAACCCTGTCTGGAAACCTCTGATGCAGAGGAGCTCCGATATTTGGCTAAGCGCGCAGTCACTAAAGGAACTAAAAGGAAAGGGGATAAACCAAGGGGGGCCTAGGGAGATAAATATTCACTATCATGTAACCCCTTTTAGAGTAAAAGTCTCGATGCAATAATGTTCTGATAGTGTGATTTAGAGCTTTTAAGGTGGATGGGTCGGCAGCTGAGGCATCGAATGAAGGCATGGAGCAGTGACAAATCGATATGGGCTAATCCTGTAGAGGCCCTTGCAACAAGAAATCAAGGACTACACGGGCCGCAGAAATGAATTTGACTGCTTCATTGCATGCCTGTTGTGAGTAAATGAATGTATGGGAGCTCAGGAGGACTTGATGATTCAGCATGGAGGTCCATGCAGAGGGAAGACGAAGTACTGCCCATATGACCTTTGTTACTATATTGTGACATGAAACTCACAGTGGAACCACTCCCATCTCTAGAGAACGAGCGATTTAGGAAGTTAAGGTGAAAGTGACAGAAACCAACCGGGTAATAGGAGAAGCACACCAAGGCAAAGACGTGGCCTGACTAGAGGCCATAACAAGAATGATTAGGAGATGTTTTCCTCACCATTAGTCAATTTTTCCTTATTTTCGTTTATTCTGTATTTCTTACATTTTAAAAGGAATCAGATCCTGATTGTAATCATTATGGGCAGCAGAACTATCACAGGCTGAGACAGCTATTCTAACAGAAAGTTGGATGCTCAGGCTGAGATATTTTTGTAATTAATTTCCAAGATCTCCCTCTCCTTATAAATAAGGGGGAGAAACACTTAATAGAGGTTCCAGAATTCTGCACCTGCAGTGGTCTAAATTCTGTGGTTCCACTTTGGTTCTATGAGGCTTGTTCATGAGGGACTTGAGCTATAGATTGTTGAATGTAAATGGACTGGTGAATGGGACTCATTTCAAAGATTAATGAAACTCTTTGGTGTTTCCAATCATGGCAATGTGCAGTATGTTTTCCCCTCTCTAAATATCATTTCATATATGTTTTTCTTTCTCTGAAATAGTGTGATGAAGCTGTTGGTTTCTCTCTAATTCGTGGATATATCTAGGCTGCTAAATAACGAACAATACCTGTGTATAAGACAAATTTACTTATGTTAGTCTATAACCTATAATACATGTGTACAAGACATATTTACTTGTGTTATTCGATTAACCTGTAGTACCTGTATGAGCCCAGATTTACTCATGATGTTTGGTGATAAAGGTACCCATGAGGTATATGGCATGAAACCTTAATTCGCGCTCCACTCTTTCTGCTCTTTCATCTCCTCCCTCTTCCATATTTATGTATGATAAATCGTTGCTTAGTATTATGTATTGCAATCAGCCCTATGCACTAAATCCCCTCCTCCCTTTCCTCCTCTTCACTTTACTGCAACATCAATATTAAGTTGCTTGTTGTTGTGTGTCGGCCACCAGAGCTAGACATTTCTCTTTGAGGTTGGCCCGATTTACTCCCTAAACATTCAGATCCTTGTATTGTCTTAAGTTTACCTTAATGAAGGCCTATTGAACCAAGCCCCCTCTATTATCTTTTTAACTACGTGACAATTGGAGTGCTACCGAAACCCCTCACTAATATTCTTTCATGCACTCCTCTATCTAATATGTCTTAGGCACTAGTCTACAATCAACCCAAAGGCTATCTCTAGGAAGCTTTCTATGTCTCCTGAAGCACTTGTGCTATAGGTGCTAGAAAAAGCGACTACATATTTCGAGAGTCGTTGAAAGGGAACAGATTAGAATATTTTTCCCTGGGTACGACAAATCTTTACATTCCCTCTGTTAGGTGAGCAAGGGAAGCGTGGGTTGAAGATCTCTCGCCTTGGCGACTCTACTATTTCAATCTTAGGGTAAACATCCTGGCGACTCCAGTGTCCATATCTCTATTTGATCGCCCTGGCTTTCAAGTAGCCTCATACTCACTTTGATTCTAAAGAAACCGAAATATTTCCCTACCTTTAAAGCTAAGATCACTCACCTAGGGGGTTTTCAAAATGGCCATTCCTGAATTCCTAGCCAACAAATTTGCCCCATTGGATTTTTCTTCTATTGCTGGTTATCCCAATCATGTCCCTTCAGTTCATGAATGGAATACCTATTTTCCTAGATTCAGTGGAGACACAGATAGAAGGCTTGACCAACACCTCAAATATTTTCATGAATGCATGGAACAACAAGGTATTTTTCTTGAAGATGTACAAATGAAATTGTTCATGTATTCTTTAGACGAGGATGCTAGAGTTTGGTATAGGACAATACCTCATGGTAGCATATCTTCCTTAAAGAGCTTTCACATAGCATTCAATCATTATTGCAAAAGATTATATCCACCAAATGCTCTGTTTGAAGATTGTTGTGCGCATTTTAATGTTGAAAATATTCCTGAGGTTAATGATCCTGCTGAAGATGTTTGTGGAGCTCCGCTCCAAGAAAACATCTACTCACATCAAGAAGCATCACCCAATGATCAAGAAAGAGAAGAAGGAAACATCATCGAGTTGCAAATAAACCCTCAGAGATCTTATTCGACCGAATTTGATGTTTCTCCTTCTTATGATGTATATGACTCTGATGGAGAGTCAAGTGATGCAGAGCCACAATGCTCCCAGTCATGGGAAGCTACACAAGAAGAGGAGGCCGACCAGGTGGTTAATAAATGGGCTCCAGTTTATAGTGCACATCCTTCACCTAGAGAACAAGAACAAGAACCTCCTTCAATTTATGATTCATATTATTCAGAGGAGGATGAGATGGCCACGATGTTCAAAGGGGGTGGTTTACCAGTAAGTGGGGTGCAAGCTTCCAGCAACAAGTTTTTCTCGAAAAATCTAAAGTTGAGGAGCTGAACAATATTTGTGGCTGCCTTGACCAAGAAGATATTGGTCAGTAAACTTTTCATGGAAATAAGGCAGCTACAAATTCTTCTTGTCGGTTCTATGACCCTGTAGCTAACTACATGACGACATTCTTAAGTCAGCAGCAGAGGTTGTTTCTAGAGCATGTATCAGTTTTTTTGTTTGAAGACTTTTCATGGTGCATGCTTGTTTTGATTTTTAAATTTGAGCAGCATGGAGGCATTAGGAGCAACGCCCAAATGTTGGCCTGGCTCCATTGGAGGGTTGAACTCACTTAGGTGAATTGAGCCCTGTACATAAGTAGGAGTTGTATATAAATAAGCTCACTAGCCGAGTATTTAATTTCCAATTGTTAGAATTTGTATTTCTGCATTTCAGCTTTATGAGGAAAGAACTACTACAAATAAAGTCGCATGGAGATTTTATGGTTATATAAATTCATTATATTTTTAACTCCATGCCCAAGGGTGAAGGCTACTAGTTTGCAGGTTCTCAGCACCTTGCCATTAAGGCATTATCCCCAGTTGGAGCCAATGTTGTCACTCACTGAAAAATGTGTTTTTAGACACCGAAAGTGCAAAAGAGAAGTAAATTTTGCATCCATCTTACAAGACGCAGAAGCCCTCAAAGCTAAATCATACCCTCTTCATTGGATAGGTCTTGGAATAAGCTTTCTAATGGTATATGGAGCTCCTCAAATGGACCCTGGAATCATACAATATGGCCTGTTAAATATGGGGGTTTTGTCACCTTTGAAAGGAGGAAAGAATCATAGATCGGAGGTCTAGGAGCATATCACAAATCACAATCAGAGCTTTTTGAAAGCAACAGCATGGGAGGGCAGAGAAAACCAGCGATCATTGATCACCGATATCGGAGATTGGAGTTTCCACTGATCCTGCAAATCGGTGATTGCAAATGACAGAGGACCAGCAGTGGAGCCATCACTGATATCGAAACTCTCATATCAGAAGGATTAAGTGGCATCTCACATCGGCGATCAGGGGTCCATGGCTCATGGCATACCGGTGCATCGCATGTTAGATGTCCGATATACTGGAGGTCCTGTATCGGTGGGGTGAATCGGTGATTGCAACATCACAAATACATCGTGCATTAAGGGCTCACATATCTGAGGTCTAGAGCGACATCGGCATATCGGCGGGGCAACGAGGTGACAACTCTAAAATGTTGAGATATTGCAAGTTGCGATTTGTTGATTTTAAAATGCAGGGAAAGGCTAAAAAGCATTTAACAAAGAAATTCAACACAAAACCAAGTTCAAGCAAGCCTTTTCTCTCTCCTCCAAGGGGCCATACCTTGTGACGTCATCATGATGTGTCAACACAAAGGACACGTGGCATGAAAATCTAGCACTTTCAAGGGTCCAAAGAGGGCATATCTAGGTGACATGTGTCACCACTCAAGAAATGCCATGTGGAAGTGATGACGTCACATCGGTAATCGTAAATCGGAGGTTGAGGCTTATCGGCACTTTGTAACGCAGTGCACACATGGGAAAGTGCGATAAAGGGGCTCCGATGTGGGGGTTGGTCCACGATCACAAGGCACAGAAAACCAAAGGCAGAGCTAGAGGCCGAGCGCTAAAGGACTATCATAATCAGAGATTGCAAGCATGTCGTGGCTCCAATATAAAAGAACCCCGACTGGAAACTTCCGATACAGGGGCTGGCCCACAGTCACATAAAGAGCTAAAAGAACGAGGGGCTAAGCACGAATGGTAATCGATGATCAACAATCGATGCTTGTGGTGTGGATCAAAAAGGAATTATCGATAGAGAACCTTCGATTGGGGGGCTCTGATAAGGGGGCTAGCCATAGTCACATAAAGAGCCAAGGAACCAAGGGGTAAGCACTAAAGGGCTATCGCAATCGAAGATCGCAAACATGTTGCGGCTCCAATATAAAAGCCCTGAATGGGAACCTCCGATGTAGAGGAGATCCGATATTTGGCTAAGTGCACAGTCACTAGAGGAACTAAAAGGAAAGGGGCTAAACCAAAGGGGGCCTAAGGAGATCGGGGCTTGCTGTCCTGTAATGCCTTTTATAGTAAAAGTCTCGATGAAATAATGTTCTGATAGTGTGGTACAAAGCTTTGAAGGTGGATGGGTCGGCAATTGAGGCATTGAATGAAGGCATGGAGCAATGACAAATCGATATGGGCTAATCCTGAAGAGGCCCCTATAATAAGAAATCAAGGACTACACAGACCGCATAAATGAATTCGACTGCTTCACTGCATGTCTTCTGTGAGTAAATGAATGTCTGGGAGCTCATGATGACTTGATGATTTAGCATGGAGGTCCATGCAGAGGGAAGACGAATTACTGCCTAGATGACCTCTGTTACTGTATCGTAACATTAAACTCACAGTTGAACCACTCCCATCTCTGGAGAATGAGTGATTCAAGCAGTTAAGGCGAAAGCGATAGAAACTGGTCGAGCAGTAGGAGAAGAACACCAAGGAAAAGACGTGGCTTGACCAAAGGCCATAACAGGAATGGCTTGGAGATGTTTTCCTCACCATTAGTCAATTTTTTCTTATTTTTCGTTTATTCTATATTTCTTACATTTTAAAAGGAATCAGATCTTGATTGTAATCATTGTGGGCAGCAGAGCTATCGTAGGCCAAGATAGCTAGTCTAGCAGATAGCTGGATGCTCAGGCTGAGATATTTTTGTAATTAATTTCCAAGATCTCCCTCTCCTTCTAAATAGGGGGGAGAAACACCTAATAGGGGTGCTAGAATTCTGCACCCGCAGTGGTCCAAATTCTGTGGTTCCACTTCAGTTCTATGAAGCTTGTTCATGAGGGACTTGAGTTATAGATTGCTGAATGTAAATGGACTGGTGAATGGGACTCATTTCGAAGATTACTGAAACTCTTTGGTGATTCCAATCATGGCAATGCACAATATGTTTCCCCTCTCTAAATCTCATTTCATACATGTTTTTCTTTTTCTGAAATAGTGTGATGAAGCTGTTGGTTTCTCTCTGATTCATGGATTTATCTAGGCTGCTAAATACGAACAATACCTATGTATAAGACAAATTTACTTATGTTAGTCTATAACCTACAATACATGTGTACAAGACAAATTTACTTGTGTTATTAGATTAACCTATAGTACCTGTATGAGCCCAGATTTAGTCATGTTGTTTGGTGATAAAGGTACCCATGAGGTATATGGCATGAAACCTTAATTCACGCTCCACTCTTTCCACTATTTCATCGCCTCCCTCTTCCCTATTTCTGTTGGATCAATCATTTCTTAGGATTATGTATTGCAATCAGCCCTACACACTAAATCCCCTCCTCCCTTTCCTCCTCTTCACTTTACTACAACGCCAATATTAAGTTGCTTGTTGTTATGTGTCGACCACCAAAACTAGACATTTCTCTTTGAAGTTGATCCGATTTATGCCCTGAACATTTGGATCCTTGTATTGGCTTGGGTTTACCTTAATGAAGGCCTATTGAACCAAGCCCCCTTTATTATCTTTTTAACTACGTGACAATTGGAGTGTTGCCAAAACCCCTCACTGATATTCTTCCATGCACTCCTCTATCTAAGATGTCCTAGGCACTGGTCTACAATCAACCCAGAGGTTGTCTCTAGGAAGCTTTCTATGTCTCCTGAAGCACTTGTGCTACAGGTGCTAGAAAAAGTGACAACAGAAAGGAAATGACTTGCATAGAGGAAAATCAAATTGTAGCTTCAAATGGTTACTAATGTGCACTAATAAACTCTAAAAACCATATATTCATTATCAACGAAATTTAACTGAGTTATGAAATTGAATTGCTGAATGAAATGCATTCTGAAAATATTTCTTTTGGTATTTTTTATGAGCGTTCCATTAAGATAAGAAACAAGGAATTAGACTACTAAACAAGTGAATGTATTGAGAGAAAGGAAAACTATACGAAATTCAAGTATAAATGAAACTATCTACTCTTACAACTCTCCACAGGGGCCTCCCGTTGAGTGTAAGTTCATCATTGATTCAATCAACTTGCTTAACCACACATTGATTAAAAATGGAGTATTATATTAATCACTAGAGTCTTCAACAAAGTTTACATATAATTCTTAATAACCACTACTTCCCTTTCTGGTTTCTCCTCAAGGATTTTTATACATTTCTTTATCAAAATTGATCTAAGAGTCCTATGTCGAGAGGTAATTTAGCTCATCTGACAACTAAGAAATAATATTAAATTGAAAGTCTATCTCCTCATGATTTTCTACTGAAAGAACAAATCATGAGGGATTATGATCAAACACATCAACTCCTGAATCCTTTCCACGCTCGCTTGATCTCTCCACGATCTTTTGTCGAACTCTATTTGACCGTTGGAACGTCATAGCCAAAGTTGAATTTTGGTTTGACTTCTAAATCTTTCGATCTCTGTGTTTTTCCAGATCATAAAGATAGGTGGACATTCATGTGTAGAACAATTTCCATCCACTGGTTCCTTTCATTTGTTCGTTGGTGCATTGAAACTTGTCTAACCATGGAGATATCTGCAGAATTCTACATTAGTTGCAGAATGAGAAAGATTATGTAGTTGTAGAGATTTTTTAATTATAGTTCAAAAAGAAACAATAGATTCTAAAACATGGATGACCAATACTTTTTGGATGCTTGAGTATGTCTATGATGACCTTGTTTAGGTTGAAACTACAACAAAATGGTCATAAAAAGGTAAAGGGGAGGAAAAAGGGTTGTCAAAAAAAGAAAATTTTCAGATTTCAACATTCCCCCACACTAAAGGTTTTTCATGTTCTCGTGCATCACAAATTCAAAATTGGTTCCTTATTTCCTTCATTGTATAATCTCAGAAGCCTATGCAACCACATCTAGACTAGTGCTCTTCTTTCTCTTTTTGATGCCAAGGATTGTCCTTGGTTTCTTCATTAGGAATTTTCTATGTAACCCCCTAATTCTATTTTTGAGGAATCTATTATTTACTTTGAGTTTCTTGTTATTCTTATCCCAATGGCATAGATGGAAAAATATCTTGTTATTCTGAGTCCTTAATATTTCATTTTGTATCTTTGATGCTTCTTGTTCAGGTTTGAGATGTTTATTGAGAACTTATAACTCACATATATCTTGATTCAGAACATCCTCAATTCTATATTCTTTTTTAGGAATATGATTTGATAGAGGGGTTTCTTCATTGAATGTATCTTCTTGATTATGAGAAGAGAAATTTACCTATTGTTGCGCTTTTTTGTCGAACAACTCCACATAATCATAGATTTCTTGTTGTACTGGATCAATTTCTGGTGTCTTCCTTGTCGTACTCTGTGTCTAAGGTGGTGTCATGTAACTTTCTTCTTCAAGATCAACATTTTTTGGAGATTGCATGTTTGAGAGTTTAGAAATTCTTCTATTTCTTCTTAATTTTATCCCTAATTCTTTAATGTTTTGGATGCTTTTCCTCTTGTTGGTTTGTTCCTGTTTCTTCTTTTCTGTCTCCTCATTTTCTTTAGGTAGTTTGGTACTTGAGCTGGCTTTATTTCTTCTAACATTTTCTTTTTCATTTTTCTTTTTACATTTTTCCAAATACTGAGAAAGAGGAGTATCATCTTCAAGTGGGTCTTCTAATGCCTCTATTTCATTCTGACCTGAACCCTCCTTTTCATTTTCTTCTTTAGGGTTAGAGTTTAGGAGTGACCTGTGTCAACTTCTTTTAACCTTTTCACTAGTTTCTTCTTCTTGAGCTTCTACAAAATGATTTCAGACTAGAAAATCATGCCAATCATCTCCTTTGGCTTCTAGATGTGCTTTTATGAGGATTTTTATGAGTTCATGACGATAGAGAGAACTATCGAGGGTATTTTATTCTTACCGCACACTAGATGACATCTTTCTAAGCCTACAGAGCAAGAAATATGGCAAATTTATTTCATTCCCATCAATAAAATGCATCAGAAGTTGGGCATGATAAAAGAACATGGTCCTAAACCTTCCTTCACAGATTAAAAATTTCTAAATAACTAATAGTAAATTCCTTTTCCTTTCAATGTTGTGACTAGAATTCCCTTTTTAAAGGTAGAAATGTCGATACCTGGATCCCTGAGGAAGTTTACCTAGCCTTTCTCTTTGATTTTCCTATTGTTAAACCAATTCTCTATGTTTCTGGTAATTTTGTAGCTTTTACCATGATGGACTCTGTTAGTATAAGTTTGATGTTTCCAATTTCTTCATTTACCCCATCAAAAAGCCCGAGCAAAAGCTATGGTCACCTATGTCTCATGCCCATCAATTTTTTCAAAGAACTTGAGCCAACCACTTTACTACAACTATTCTCTGACTCGTGGATATGCCTAAAGAAACTTGATTCCATTAGGTTCTGATCGGACAATGATACCCATGGTGGAGAGAAGTCTTAGTCCTGAATTGTTTCTTTCTTGACAAAGGTGATGGAGGGTTGACAAGAGGAAAGGTAGGTAGACTAGATGGCGAGGGGTATGAAATGGAGTGAAATGATTACGGAATGAGTTGCTCGCGGGGTGTTTAACTTATAATGGGACTAAATCATTTCTCATGATTCCCATTATTTTTAGATCCGATTTCATAGGATTAATAAGATTCATGTGATTGCGAATGGATTTGATGTGACAGGTTAAGCCATAATAATGAAATAGGGATATAAAAGTTAGGATAGTGAGATATAATGTCAAGTAGTTCATAAGGTCCTTTAATTGCCCAAGACTTATGATGAAATCATCCAATGAATTAAAATCTAATGCCCTTATATGAAAATAATGTAACATCATACATACCTCGTTATGATATTCTCTTGTTGTAGATATTCTGAATGTAGATTGTTGCATTGTTTTCGTTGTAGAATTTGGAATTGGCTACGGGATTGAAGATTAGCTACAGAATGACACTGATTTTGTTGTTTTTTATTCTTTGATATTTGTTGCTCGATCATAGGAGAATTCCTTATTGTTGTTGCTTCTTTGGTGATCATTGAAGAAGGTTGGTCTTCAGAAGTGTTTCTTGACCACGTGTAGACTTATTAGAAGAAGAGGGATAAAAAGAAATGGGGAAAATATAAGGGAATTATGAAAATCTAAACCGCCAAGAACTCTTAGTTTTTAGTTAAGATTTTTGTATAAGCATGCCAACATTGTTGGTTTTCATGTTTATATATATATATATATATATATATATATATATATATATATATATATATATATATATGATAAGAAAAATGACAATGAAGTTGGAGAATGGGGAGAAAAATCTTTAACCAGCTTGAATTCAAAATTTTCTTGCAAATATCTGAAAAACTCTTCCTTCGTTAGTGGTTTATGATAGAATCTTAATCTATGACCATTAACAAGGTAAGTAACTTGTTCATCATCAATAGTTTTGATCTTGACTGCTCCATTACCAAAAATAGTATCTATCTCGTAAGGACTAAGCCAATGAGTTTGAAACTTCCTTTGAAAATATTTGAATTTGGAATAAAAATGAAGAGCCCAGTCACCTAGCTTGAACTTTTTAGCTTTGATAAATTTATCATGCCCTTTTAATCTTTGTTGTTGAACTATGCTGGTTCTTTGGATAACATTTTGTCGAATCTCATCTAGCTCATTCAGTTGTGCTAGTATTTATTTTTGAGCTTTAGATAGATCAAGGCTCAATTTAGTTGTTGTCCTAAAGGTTTCCACTTCGAACTCAATTGAAAGCAAAAATTTATTTCCATAGAAAAGCTCATAGGGAGTATACCCAATTGCATTTCTCCACGTGGTTCAATATGCCCATAGTCCCTCTGGAAGCTTTTCTGTCCAATCTCTCCTATGCAGACGCACAATTTTGGTTAGAATTGCTTCAAGTACCTTATTGGTGGACTCCACTTGTCCATTGGCTTATGGATGATATGGAGTAGACTTTTAGTGCTTGATATTATATTGCTCCATGATATATTCAACCAACTTGGATGTGAATTGAGTACCTTGATCTGTTACAATTTCTCTTGGAACAGCAAAACAAGTGAAGTTATCCTCAAAAATAAATGTAACTACCACATTTTCAGTTGCAAAAAAAAGAGATTTAGCTTCTACCCATTTTATAACATAATCTTTACAAATGAGTATATATATTTTCTGTTTATATGGAGGATTTATTGATCCAACAAAATCTAGAGCCCATTTTTCAAAAGGCTCTACAAGTACTTGTGGTTGTAGAGGAATTTCATCTTATGGAATAGGCTTCCCCATTCTTTGACAACTATCACATCTTTTGACATATTCCTTGGCATCCTTAAAAAGATATGGTCAATAATATCCCAAAAGAAGGATCTTGTAAGAATTTCTTTTGTCATTAAAGTGTCCTCCACATGGCTCATCGTGACAAGCTTTTAAAATTTCTGGTACTTCATATTCTCGAACACACATTCGAATGATCAAACCATGTTTGGTTTTGTATGATTCTCCATCTATCCAAGAAGAAGGTGCACTGGTTTTGATAAATTTTTGTTTTTCCCTGGCTGATAGTTGTGGAGGTAATTTTCATGTAGCTCAATAATTAGCAATATAAACCAAGGTGTTTTAGTAGATACTGTAAAAATATATTCATTAGGAAAATTATATTTTACAAGAACATCATCATTATTATTCTGCATTCTAGAAAGACAAACATCTACTGTGTTTTCTTTTCCTGGTCCATCAAGAATAGTAATGTTGAATTCTTGCAATAATAACAACCATCTTGTAATTCTACCATTAGTAATTGATTTATTCATTAGATATCTAATAGCAGAATGGTCTGTATGAATGAAAGTTGGAGTCAAATTTTTGCTTGTGTAATACATAACATAAGGATTTAGATCTTTTTGTCCCAACACAACTCCTAAATTTGTATCTGAAGCATCGACAGAAATGTGAAAAGGAAGAGACCAATTAGGTCCTCTTAAAATTTGTGATTCAATGACTCATGCTTTTTGGCAGTCAAAATTCCAAACAAATCCACAATCTTTTGTAAGAAGTTTGAAAAGTGGAGAGGCAATTTTTGTGAAATTTTCCATGAATCTTATAAATAACCAGTGAACCCAAGAAAAATTCTAACATCTCTTTAACAAACAGGAATTGAAATTTTAGAAATCACTTCTACTTTAGATGTATCCACTTTAATCCCATTACTTGAAATATGGTGGCCTATAACAATCCCTTCATTGAACATCATAAACCACTTCTCATGGCTTAATGAAAGGTTTTCTTATTTAGATCTAATAAGATTTTTTTCTAATTATCAAGAGCTTCTTCGAAAGTGTTTCCATATACAGTAAATTCATCCATATAAACTTCCACACAATCATGAATTAGATCAGAAAAGATACCTAAAACTGCTCTTTGAAATGTTGCAGGTGCATTACATAATCCGAAGGGAAGTACCCTACAGACATATGTTCCCCATGGACATGTGAAAGTAGTTTTATATTGATTTGTTGGTGCTAGTTGGATTTGGTTATATCCACTAAAACCATCAAGAAATGAAAAATATTTCTTCCCTGCCAAGGTATCTAATACTTGATCTATAAAAGGTAGTGGAAAATGATATTTCAAAGTAGCTTTGTTCAATTCCTTGTAATCAATACACACTCTCCATTTCCCATTTTTCTCTGGAACAATTACCAAAGGTGACACCCGTTGACAATCTGATATCGGATAAATGAAATTCATTAAGTAACTTTTATAATTCCTCCTTAACAATTTCTCTCAAATTCGGATCCATCCTTCTCTGAGGTTTTCTAACTGGTTTGACATTTTCCTGGATATAAATATGATGCATACAAGTTTTAGGATCAATCCATTTCATATCAATATACTCTCATGCATAAGCAAAGGAATGTTTTTGCAACATATTTATCAATTTCCTCTTTTGAAATTCTTCCAAGTTATTATTAATATTTAATATTTTTCCTGGAAAGATTTCTACTTGAGAATTGCCAAACTTTTCCATAGAATGTAAAGCCATTTGGTGAGATGATAAATATTCAATATTGCATTGTTCATGAAAATTTTGATCTTGTTCATAGCAAGAAGAAGAATAATTATTATTCATTAAGTTTATCGATTAGTTTTCTATTTGTGACAGAGTAAACACTGGTTGAATATCTTCAAAGTCTTCATTATCATCATCTATCCAAATTTCACTTTCTACTTTAGTTATTCTTTTTGCAAGTGGATATAATGTGAATTTATTAGTGGAGTTTCCATCAGAAATATACATATCACCAAATATACAACTTATAAATGCATCAACTGTAGCTAGCTAAGGTCTACCAAGGATCAATGGATGGACTCTTAAATTATTCTTGGGAGTTAAAATCATAAAATCAATAGGATATTCCCAAGAATCTAAAGAAACAGACACATCTTCCAATATACCATCTAGTTTGATGATAGATCTATCTGCTAATTGCAACAATGTAGGGGTATAGTGAAGATTAAAAAGGTTTAATTTATCCATAGTTTGTTTACTCATGATATTGATGGTTGCTCCTAAATTAATCGAAGTGTTTGGAATCTCGATACCATTGATGTGGATTTTTACAATAGCGATACTTGGATCTAGATATTTTTGAAAAATTAGTTTGCCACTCATAATATCAACAAATTTTCCTACCAATTGGATTTTCTTGACATCTTTTCTTTTTCTTCGTGGTTTCTTAATGCATATCTCCTTAATAGTTTTTGAAAATATTGGTATTTCCTATATAGCTTGAAGCAAAGGAATTTGGATGCAAATATTCTTAAGTTCATCTAGCATATCATAATTTGGTAGAATGATTTTCCTTTCTATTCCTTTATCAATTTTGATCCTCTTAGGAAAAGGTGGATCTTGTAGGGAAATCGAAGGTTGCTCTACTAGAGGAACTGTAGGAGATTGTTTTATTTTCTCATCTTTCAATTGTATACGAACATCTTCCTTTGGAGGAGTATTTTCTTAATCAAGATTTTCATCTTTTTCACGAACTTTCATCCTCTTTAGATTTTTGGATGGAAACTGTTGGTGACTTGTTTTGCAAAACCCTACTAGATCTAAGTTGAACATCATTTAGACCTAATGGAGTTATCATACAAGATTGAAAATTTTGACCTTCGATATTATAGACAACTTGTTGGTTTTTATTATTTGGATTTGGAAGTGGTTGAGCAGGTAGTTGATTGGATTTTTTAAAAAATGATGTGGATGGTAATGAAAGTTGTTGATTTGGATTTTGAACTTGAAATTGAGGGGGTTGGTTTGGTTGAGGAAGGTAATATTGTGGTGGAAAATAATAGGATTGTTGGAATTGAGGATATTGAGGATTTCTACCATAAGGATTTTGCCAACCTTGAGCCCAAGATGAATTTTGAGGTTATAGGGACCAAGGTTTCCAAGGCATGGGTGTAGTCCAATTATTTTGTGGTTGTTCATATGACTAATATTAAGTATTGAAACCTTGAGTCATATTTGGTGGCTTATTTTTCCATGGCCTCTTAGCAACAAAATAGAGTGATTAAGCTTGGCTTGTTCCAGCCTCATCTTGAAAAACAACCTTAAGACAAGATATTAAGGGGCACTCCTTTGTATCATGATTTTTAGCACATATGACAAAAAATTCAATACTATCAAGGGGGACATTCTCTCAAGGCATGTTTTTTCTACACCTGGGACAAAAAATAGATAATGCAACATTCTCAACATTTTGCTTGTTTTTTATCTTGAGAGTATCTAGTTGCTCACCAAGATTCCCAAGGATATATGTTTTGAAGTCATCAAGCAAATTACCTATTTCATCTCTACTTATTATTCTAGTTACAGAGTTACTAATTCTTGACATGACAGGATATCTTTAATTCTTACTAGTTATAACCTTGCCTCTTGAAAAATGTTTACACAAATTAGAGATTTCACCAAATGAAAGTTGGGAAACATCTCATTTTCCCATTAAATTGAGAAGCTCAATCCACTCATTTCTTATAGATTTCAACAAAAGAGATTTTAATGTTTCATAATCTAGTTCATGCATCCTAGCCCTTTTAACATTATAGGCAAATCTTTTGACTAGGTCTTCAAGGCTTTCATCCTCTTTTTGCATCATCTTAAAGACTTCAACCTTAAGGTTATGAGGCATACAATAATCCTTATATTTTTCTAAGAACACACTTTTCATTTCTTCCCATGTTCTAATAGTATGTGTTCCTAGTCCCATAAAACATTTAAGTGGTCCATCCTTAAAGAGTGGCTAGAAATAATTTCAATTTATGAGTATCAAGTAAGTATTCATAAGACCTACATAAGACTTCAAACTCAAAAATAAATGCTTTTGGATCCTTAGTTCTTAAACCATGGAAATTAGGGAGAACAGAAGGTGATATATTCTTCATTGTGGTCGTGGTATCTTCATCAAAGATAGGAAATTCATAAGGATATGGTTCTCCCCTACCTCCTCCACCACCACCTTCCCCTTCCCTTGCCATTGTAGGTTCTTCAAAGCTGATATAAGATTCAATGATAGGATTGTCTAACTCTTCTTTTGGTTCCTCTACTAATGGTATATCAGAATAAACCTCCTCTTCTTCACTAGGTACCTCTAGTTATTGTCCTAAGAGTTGTTCTCTTGTCAAAGAGAGAAATATTATGTTGGAAATAATACTGAGAGGGGGGGGGTGAATCAGTATTATCACATCAATAAAACTTTTTCATTTCCATATTCAGATTCATATATGCTACTTCCACAACTTCTTATGATTCAGTTAGTTGATCCTTAATGAGTGCATTAGAACATTATCAACCATATTAACAGTAAACAGGTGCAGTAAAATAGAACAGATCATCACACATAAGCCACACACATGAACACCATGATATAAGGTGGAAACCCAATGTGGGAGAAAACCACCTGCTGCAAGTCGTCTCAATCTTCTTTAATAAGAAATACCTTTTACAATAGTTATGTACTGGTGCAGACTTATACCAGTACACAGGCTTCTACCTGCAGAAGGCTACAACCTTCTCTTGTTCTCCAGACTCTCCTGGAAGGGAGCTATAACCCCCTTTGCGCAGGCTGCTCCCTGCTGAGATGCTCCAACCTTTACTTGTTTTCAGCTGCTACTAGAAAGGAGCTACCACCCCCTTGGCTCTTGTACTAGCTGATGTACTAGTACGTAGGTGCGGACCTACCGAAGGCTACAACCTTCTCTTTCTTCCTCCAGGTACCACGTTTCATCAATTTTCAGACTAGATACACTGAAGCACAACATCATAATCTGAAAGGCCACGTTTCATCCAATTTTCATACTGGACCCATTAATATCATTGAAGCACATAATCAATCAATCTTCTGAATCACCCAAACACCAGATCAATACATATACAAGGATAATATATGTGTTAGCACCCAGATCTAGTCCATCAGATCACATAAATATGAGTCATTATGATCCTGATCCAATATTAGTTCTCATCCATCAATACTGAAGCTAAACACAATCAACCAAACAGGATATGCAGAATACTGACACCTTTAAACTGTCATCAGAACCCATCAACAACCAGAACCACCTGTGACTTCAAATATCATAGCTCAAATTGTATATGCTACTACAATGAACCAAACCTGCATATATACGCGCTTACACCAAAGCCAACCCACATACAGATCTATAAATATTCAAACATGACTTGCAGCGATTTCAAACTTAAGTTATACCCAGTTCAGATCATTTTTCAATATACAGATCTAGAATAAGCATAATCAAATATATAGAGATAGTTCATTTCAAACCATTTGATCCTGATCTATCCTTAGATCTTGTTCTCCATCAACCGGTGATATCACTCTTTAGCTCAGATCCAGATCTGCACCATAACCCAATCACAGTATTCCAGATCTAGCACTTTATCAGATATTCAATGATTCAGATGATGCTTTGCCAAATGATCTCCTTCCTCTTTTATAGCCTTAGTCCTTTCTCAATACCACGGTCCAAAACCATAGGATCAAAAAACTGTTGGACTAATACCATGAACCAACCATGAAAGTGCGTGAGATCAACACTTTTGGATGCAATACCACGGGCCAAAACCATAGGATCAAAAACTGTCGGACTAATACCATGAACCAACCATGAAAGTGCGTGAGATCAACACTTTTGGATGCAATACCACAGACCAAAACCATAGGATCAAAAACTGTCGGACTAATACCATGAACCAACCATGAAAGTGTGTGAACTTTTCTCTTGCATGAAAGTGCGTAAACTTTTCTCTACATGAAATAAACTCTTCTCTGCATAAAAGTGCGTGAACTTTTCTCTACATGGAATAAACTTTTCTCTAGAATAAACTTTTCTCTGCATAAAAGTGCGTGAACTTTTCTCTACATGGAATAAACTTTTCTCTGCATAAAAGTGCGTGAACTTTTCTCTACATAAAAGTGCGTGAACTTTTCTCTACATGAAGGAAACTTTGTTGCACTATAATTTATCAAATAAATTTGCTGCACTATAATTTATCATTTGTGTGATTTGCCATCAAGGACAACACTTGTCTCATAATGCCAACAATCTCCCCCTTTGGACTTGTCACACTGAGAATTGTCATCTGATATCTCTTCCGTAGATTCATCTAGATATATATAAGTGAGTTGATCTTCTATGAGTTGTTTGCCATCATGTACAACACATGCATCATAATGCCAACATATTACTCCTTCTGTTGGGGATGTTGGTTCTTAAAATATAGTTTCAGTAGAAGAAATTGGTGATCCTCTAGGTTGGATTTCATACCTATGCACCTTAGGGAGTCTATGTCTACTTGCTATGGATGGAATGCGAGTGTCAATAGATGTTGTGGCACGACGAGGTCTAGCGAGAGTGAGTGGTGATGTTGGAATTGAAATTCTACCCCTACTTACAAATCTACCCCTAGAATCCCTTTCTCTATGCATAAATGGTTTTTATCATGCTTTAATTATGCTTCTTCAAGATTGAATGCATCTAAAAATAATATTCAAACCGATAATGGAATCCTATATACACTTCCCCGGCAACAACAACAAAATGTTGAGTAATTTAATTGATCTTAAATTACTTCATTAATTGTCAACCAAGGTTCATGTACTCATGAAGTGCATGTGCACAATATATTCTACAGATTCTAATTTTGGATGAAACTGATCTAAATATGGATAAATATTAGACTAGATCAACGAGTTATCACACACATGTTATTTTCATTAAATCTACTTCAAAACCAAATGTTGAATTGAATTGAAAATGGAACACAACAAATTAAAAATATAACCATAAATACAGATATGCAACAAAAATAACACTTCATTTCATTAATATCAAATACTGAAATATGCTTACAAATGTAATGGAAATAAGACTAGCTCGGGTGATGGTAGCTTATCTATGAGAAGATATGTGATGGCTACATGCCTCTGAACAGTGTTACAATAAGGCTCAAGGGCCTATTTATTATTGATAAGCAATGGAAAACCCCAAACATCCAAAAACCTAACCCTTGGAGATGAAACACCAAACTATGGGCCCCGTTGGGGTAAATTGGTACGTCAACTTCCCGGGGTCGTAACTTTGGCATACGATCTTCGTTTGACGCATATGATACCTCATTAGAAAGATCTATCCAAGGAATACAACTGATGACAGGGAATATTGAGTTCAAAATTTGTTGTCACTAATGGTGATTTTTCCAAAAGATGTCGTTTAGGGCCTCAAAACAGCTCGAGAAGTTCAGGACTCGAAAAAACTTCCAAAAATAGTAAACTATGCTACAATTAAGAAAACTGAAAAACTGAAAGTGGGGGTTCAAGTGGAATAGGCGGGTGGCCACCAATATCCACCTGGATCATTTCTCCCCCCTTAGGAAGCAATGGTCCCCATTGCGTTGAGTTCCCCCATGAGATGAGGAAACTTCTGCTAAACTTGGTCCCTTGTGAGCCAGTTGGCCTGGTGAAGGAGTTGGTCTGCTTTGACAACTCAATATAGTTGGATTCTTTGTTGTCGGGTGTTCTTGATCTATGTGTCCATGATTCGATCAGTTGTGGCTTTTTCCATACAGTATGGATTTAACTTTGTAGGTGTGAGTTGTTCTGCAATGTCTGATGTGTCTAACAATGGTGGGAAGTATGGTCAAAGGCGATCCACATTGAACACTGGGTTCAGGCCAAGGAATGGAGGAATGCTGAGCTCAAATGCATTGTTTGCCACAACCTTGGTAATGGTGTAAGGACCATATCAGAGTGGTCTAAGTTTTTGATAGGATCTGGTAAGGCGTTCCTTCTGCAAATGCAACCAGACTTTGTCGCCCACCTGAAACTTGTGTGGCACCCAATGTTGATCATGTCACTGCTTGTACTTAGCATTTGATTTCTCCAAAATGTCATGGACTTGTTGGCAGATGTGCTGAATGAAGTTGTTTTCCTTGTTGGCTTCGGACTACACATGAGATGAATATGCCTGAGTAGCTGCAAATGGTATGGCCACATCAATGAGACATAATGGCTGGAATCCTTAGCCCACCTGAAAAGGGTTGTGTCCACTCAAGCTATGGAGAGCCCGGCTATAACTGTGTTGGACATAGGGGAGGATCTCATCCCATGTGCATGGATGCTTTGAATTGTACATGCGCAAAATGTGTACAATCATCCTGTTGATGACCTCTACCTGGCCATCGGTTTGGGGATGGAAAGTTGTGGACTTAGTGCGCTTAGTGTCCAACATCGACCAAAGACTGGACTAAAATGTACTGAGGAACCTACTGTCCCTATCTAAGATAGACTTTGGGATACCAAAGTGTACCCACACTCGTTCAAAGAAGAGTTTAGAAATGGCTTCTGTTGTGATATTCTTCTTGCAAGTCGCCATAATGGCCATCTTCGAGAATCTGTTGATGACCACAAAAACACAATCGTTGCCATGCTTAGTAGAAGGAAGGCCCGGCATATAATCCATGGAGATGGATTCCCAAGGTCGAATAGGGGTAGGAAACATACTATAGAGACCTTGCTTCTTGATGGTCAGTTTGGAAATGGCGTAGGCAGTGCATGATTTAATGTACTTCCCGACATCCTGTCGAAGATTCGGCCATTAGAAATACTTCTGCAATACTGCCACTATTTTCTCGACCCTAAAATGTCTAGCGACCCGACTATAGTGCTTCCCAAATAATCTTGGCACGCTCGCTTGAAGGAACACAAAGGTGTCCCAGGTGGCATAACAGTGCATCCTGGAGGTGAAAATATGGAACTTTCTAACCCTCCAACAGAATTTGGTATGTGTGGCTGAATTCTGGGTTGCTTTTGTAGAGAAGTTGCCAATCAGAAGTCTCGTGCCCATAAGAGTTGAGCACAGTGGTTAACACCATGATCGGGGGTCGGCTGAGTCAGTCTGCAACATTATTGGTGCTACCCTTCTTGTACTTGATATTCAAATGGAACTGTTGCAAGTATGTGGACCACTTCTAATGGAGATCATTCTGCAACTTCCTTTGCATCTGTATGAACTTTAGGGGTTGGTTATCTGTGTGGATGAATGTTTCCTTCCCCAAAATGTAATGCTTCCATTGTCAGCAGGCCTACACAATGGAATACATCTCTTTGTCATAAGTGGGAAACTTCCGGAATGTGTTTGAAAGTGTCTCGCTATGATATGCCACTGGATGCTGCTATTGAGTAAGGACTGCCCCAATAGCATAGTTAGAGGCATCTATCTCGATCTCAAATGGTTGTTGCAAGTCTGGTAATGTGAGCACTGGTGCAGAGCAGAGGCGATGTTTCAACCTTGCAGACGCCTTCTATTGACATTTAGACCAAAATAATTTTGCTTTCGCTCCTCCCTTGGTGACTTAACTCAAGGGCCAAGTGATATGAGAGAACCCAAATACGAACCTGCGGTAAAAATTGGTAAGACCCAGAAAGTTACGGAGCTCTATCAGAGTGGTTGGGGCTGGCCAATCCCGAATGACTTGGATCTTGGCTAGATACACATGCACACCCCGTTCATCAATAATGTATCCCAGACACTGAACCTGGGTCATGCCAAAAGTGCATTTCTCCAAATTGGCACACAACTTGTGTTGCTGCAGTGTTTGGAGAACATGTCGGATGTGGTGGAGGTGCTCTTCCCAACTCTGGTTGAGGATTAGGATGTCATCCAAGTATACCACTACAAATGAGTTGGTGAATGGATGCAAGATGTCATCCATCAGCCTCATGAAGGTTGCAGGAGAATTCGTCAACCCGAAAGGCATAACCAGCCACTTAAAAAGGCCCTCCTTGGTTTTGAAGGAAGTCTTCCACACATCAGAGGGTTTGATTGGTACCTAGTGATATCCAGACTTTAAAGTCGATCTTGCTTAAATATTTTGCCCCCTTGAGTTGGTCTAGAAGGTCATCAATCCATGGGATCAGGCACCTATTCCGGACAATGATCTTGTTCAACGCTTGATAGTTAATACAGAGTCACCAAGTCCCATCCTTCTTCTGTACCAACACGATCGAGCTCCCACAGGGCATGATCGGGCTCCCACAGGGCGACGAACTCGGTCGGATGTGAACTTTCTGCAGCAGCTCCTGAATCTACCTCTTGATTTCATCGTCCTCTATAACATAGTGACGATGTATGGGTTCATTGGGCAACGACGCACCTGGGGTTAGATCGATGGGAGTGCTTAACCTGACAATGCAGAGGCACCCATGTGGGGGAGGTGAAGATGTCCTCGTACTCCTCCACGACCTTGTCCATCTATTGTTGTCGTGTGGAGGGGTGTTGTCTAGAGGTCATGGCCACCGTCTTTGTCTTTTCCTCAGGGCGTATCATCAGGAAAACAAATTTCCTGGTTTGGGAAATGAGCTTACTGCATTGTTTTGCCATAACCAAAGAGATGGCGGTAGGTGGTGCTACCTCCAGTATCATGTACAAATTATTTCCCAAGGTAACAATAACAGCGTGAGGCCTTGACTCATACACAACATGTCGCTTCCACAAGAATGGTTGGCCTAATAATACATCACAAACATCAAGAGGAGAAAAGTCACATAATACCTCATCTGCGAAGGGCTTGATGTTGTATGGAAGGCGACACTGCTGGCTGGCGCGAAGATCCCGTCCTTGGTGAAGCCACCCGATGGTGTATGGTTGTGGGTGTGATATGGTCGGAAAGGCCAATTGCTTCACGACCTCTGCTGAAATGAGGTTCTTTTGGCTCCCGCTGTCGATAATGAACTATAGTGGGCAACCATTTACCCACATTTGGGAGTGGAAAAGGCACTCATCCTCCTCTGGATCTTCAGGTTCCTCCTTCTAGATCTTCGTGGTGGCAATAATGGCGTTGGGCTCCGCATCGATAATCTGCTTCCCTTTGTCATTCCCCTTGTCGGGTTTTGACTCAGAGTCGGAACATGCATCTGATTTAGAAGCCTTTAGCTCGAACACAAGTGACTGCTTGGCCTGACACTCACTTGTGTTTTAAGTGGAGCTCTTATGGAACTCACACCACTTTCCCGTGTCCTTCTTCGGCTTCGTGGTGTTGTGCTTTACTTGCGGCTTTGGCAGGTTGTCCTAGGCCGCCCCACCTTAGCTTTGTCCTTTGTTCTGTAGTTTGGGGGCACCTTTCCCTTGCTTCAGATTCACAGATCCAAAGTCTTGCTTTTTCTGTTTAAGCTTATGCTCGATCTTGACAGTGTATCGGTGCGCTGTGCCGAGCCAGGAGATGTTCAGGAACTCCATCTCATCCTGGATGTACCTTTGTAGACACCCGCGGTACTTGAGTACCCAATGTTTCTCAGAATCCTTGATACCCAACTTCGTGCGAAGGGTATGAAAAACATTGGTAAACTCGACACGTCTTGGTCCCTTCCCTGCCGCAACATGGTCCACTTTATGTATTTATCCTCATAGCTCCCAATAGGGTAGTATTGCTCCTTGATGGTGTCCCAGAATGAATTCCAAATGGGTACGGCTTAAAACAGTGAGGGTGCGCTTCCATCCTTCTACTCAGAGTAGGTTTCCCACCAGTCCTTGACGTGGGGGGCAACTTTGAGAAGAGAAAAAGTAATCTTTTCCTGACTAGAAAAATCATGAACAAAAAAAATCCTTCTAACAGATTTAACCATTTATCTATGACGTCTGCATCTATTTGGCACTCAAATATGGGAATGTCAAAGTTTACTTGTACCTTAAAAGGAGTGGCACCTCCAGAGTGGTTGATGGATGTGCATGCACCGCCGGTGGGCAATCGTTGAAGGATCTAAGCAAAGTTATCCATCATCGCATTCCTTTGTTTCTCGAGGGCCTCCTCGAGCAATATTTTGATAGGATCTCCTGCTCCATCGTCTTTCTTTTCTTCCCCCATAGGAAACCGTCAAGGTTTGCGAGGCTGATCTTGCAAAGGTTCAACCAAATCGAGCCCTAACTCCTTATACCTCGACCTCGTTGGGGACATGCAAAGAAAAACAAAGAAAGAGAAAATTGCTCTGATACCAGTGATCCGGATTTAAATAGGAACACAACAAATTATAGATATAACCATAAACACAAATATGCAGTAGAAATAACACTTCATTTCATTAATATCAAATACTGAAATATGCTTACAAACAAAATGAAAATAAGACTAGCTCGGGCGATGGTAGCTTATCTCTGAGAAGAGATGTGGTGGCTACATGCCTCTAAACTATGTTACAATGAGGCTTGAGGGCCTATTTATTATTGAGAAGAAATGGAAAACCCCAAACATCCAAAAACCTAACCCTAGGAGATGAAACACCAAACTATGGGCCCCATTGGGGTAAATTAGTACATCAACTTCCCGGGGTCGTAACTTTGGCATACGATCTCCGTTTGACGCATATGATACCTCGTTAGAAAGATGTATTCGAGGACTACAAATGCTGACAAAAAATACTTAGTTGAAAGCATATATTCGACGATGGTGATTTTCCAAAAAAAAAAAAAAAAACGTTGTTTAGGGCCTCAAAACGACTCCAAAAGTTCAAGACCCGAAAAAAAATGCCAAAAATAGTAAATTGTGCTACAATAAAGGAAATTGAAAAACTGAAAGAAATAATGGTGGGGGTTCAAGTGGAATAGGCGGTGGCCACCAATATCCACCTGGATCTCACAACTTTTTATAATTGCAGAATTAAAAGTCTATTTCTAATTTGCATAAAAGAAATCCTACTGCTATTTGCAGGAAAGAAGTCTTAACACTATTTGCAGAAAATAAATCTTAACACTAATTGCAGAAAAGAGATGCTAATGCTAATTTGTAGAAAGGAAATGAATTTCAAATAGGAAATAAATCATATTAGATTGCAACTTCAAATGGTTACTAATGTGTGCTAATAAACTCTGAAAACCATATATTCATTATCCACGAAATTTAATTGAGTTTTGAAATTGAATTGCTAAACGAAATGCATTCTGATTTTTTTTTTTGGTGGTTTTTATGAGCGCTCCATTGACACAAGCAAAAATGAATTAGACTGCTAAAAAGTGAACGTATTGACAGAAAGGAAAACTATAAGAAATTGCAGTATAAATGAAACTATTTACTCTTACAACTCTCCAGGGGGCCCTCCTGTTGAGTGTAAGTTCATCACTGATTCAATCGACTTGCTTAACCACACATTGATTAAAAATGGAGTATTATATTAATAATTGGAGTCTTCAACAAAGATTCCATATAATTCTTAATAACCACTACTATCCTTTTTGGTTTCACCTTAAGGCTTTTTAGACATTCCTTTATTAAAACTGATCTAAGAGTCCTATGCCGAGAGGCAATTTAGCTAATCTGATAACTAAGTAGTAATATTAAATTGAAAGTATATCTCCTCATGATTGTCTACTAAAATGGAAATTCATGAGGGATTCTGATCGAACACATCAGCTCCTGAATCGTTTCCACGCTCGCTTGATCTCTCCACGATCTTCTGCCAAAATCTGCTTGACTGTTGGAATGTCATAGCCAGATTTGACGTTTGGTTTGACTTCTAAATATTTTGATATTTGTGTTTTTCTATATCATATAGACACGTGGACATTCATGTGTAGAACAATTTCCATCTACTGGTTCCTTTCATTCGTCCTCTAGTGCATTGAAACTTGCCTAACCACGAAGATAGTTGCATAATTCTACATTAGCTGCTGAATGAGCAAGATTCTGTAGTTGTAGAGATGTTTTAATTATATTTCACAAAGAAACAATAGATTCTAAAAAATGACTGAGAAATACCTTTTGGATGCTTGAGTGTGTCTATGATGACCTTGTTTTGACCAAAACTGCAACAAAATGGTTATAAAAAGGTAAAGGAGAGGAAAAAGGGTTATAAAAAAGAGAACAATTTCAAACTTCAACAACATGCATTTCTAATATTGCATTAATAAAACTTAATTTTTTTCAATTTTAACCCTTAAGCATGTTTTCCATATAGCAAAATGAAATTCAGATTGAATACATATTTCAAAATGACTTAAATTGGACCCTTTAAAAGAAAATAAAAATTATTTTCCCTACAAACTTTCTAATGAAACAATCTATACATTCTCACTGGGCTTCCATAACTGAGGAAGAAATTTATGTTGCTTGCTCTGAACAACAATTCTCTTGCACAGGAGCTGTGAGATAGGGAATTCTATGTCATTTAACAAAAAGTTTCATGTCCGGGTGTGGGACTTCTTGTAACTGCTTACGCCTTAACAATAAGACAACGGGGTGTGGTTAACAGGAAGTGAGAGACATAAAAATATTATGATAAATGAAAAAATTTGACATCGTGTAGTGGGACTTTATAGTTCATTCCTTGGACCCACGCCCTAAGTCCCTCGCTTTGAAAAACATTATCACCACAATTACCTAAGAACACACAAATTTTTAACATACAACATTACACTCGTCACTCTAGCTAAGGTTATTGGAAACCTTTGAGCACTACTGAGAGAGGGGGTTGAATCAGTAGTATGATTTATTTTTAATTTTTACCAATAAAAAATTCTTTACTGAATCACACATATATTAACCAACAACTAATAACAAATCATAATATGTGCACCATATGAGTAGAAACTAAAAACCATAAGCAATAACATAAATAATGCAAACAATCACATCATCGCACATGAGACACAAGATATCTGGTGGAAACCCTTATGGGAGAAAAACCACCCTTGCTACAGTTGCGTTGCTCTGAATATTATCTTAAGTAAATAATGTCTTTTACATAGATGACTAACTCCCATCAATCAAGAGACTCGACCTCATATACAACAGGCCAACACCAATCAACTAGGAGACTCGATTCTATTGATCAACTCGGAAGACTATGTTCTCACACGGATCTATGGACTACCATCCACTGAAGGCCACCACGATCAACAATCCTCAACCAACTCCAACTGGACTATCCAACTCTGATTGGATGGAGAAACTGTTCCCTTTGATGATGCTTTGAAATCAATGCTCCACTCTCATGAAGACATCACTCCTCTACACTATGCGGACCTCGATTTCATTCATTTTCAAACTGTATCCCAAGACTTTTTGCTCAAATTGATTTAGCTATGCATATGATCTCCAACAACAAGACATCATCAAAAATAGATTAAAAGCACCATAAATAACATACTCTCAACTCCAGAAAATAGTGGTGCAAATGCAATGATCAATAATATAATCATCCAGCAGCATAAACTCTACTCCATGTCCTCCAAATAAACTTTGATAAAACAACCACGAATCTTATTGAACACTGATGCTCTGCTCCATATTTCTACTACAACACTTCCATTTACACTCATACACAAAAGTATCTATGCTCACAACTAGATTTGAAGCATATTTCCTCTATGGAGCCTTCTCTAACTCACTCTCACACTAAACCAACCATCACCCAACTCCAAAATGAATAATATAAAACATTATGGGTGAATTCCACTTTTGGCCTGGGATCAAGGGTGCACAAAGTTGAAGAAATCCAACCATAATCATCACTACTTGTGCACTAAAGGTGTTCACACCCATTAGAGGACTTAATCAACCATTTCTGACCTTTAACAATTAATTTATAATCTTCCCCGAATATACAAGTTGAAATACTCTAGATGTGTGTGAGGAATGCAGAGGAATTATCATGTTAAGTCATTACCACACCCACAAGACTAGAAATTCTCAGTTATAACCGCACACACAAAATATCTCCCAATGGTTGGAGCCTTTCAACCGCATGCATAAGCCTTCTGCATGTGTTTGGAAAAAAACATAATATCCTCTGCTCTGAACCTTTGCCACCTGATGGATCACCTTCTCCAACATTTCTACATGCCTCCAAACCACTTCCAAGCCTTGTGACACTTATGTAAATGGATCAAACATGTCTCCCAAGTGCCACTACCAAGTTGACCTAGAAGCCAACAAACAAGGATTGAATTGTCTACCAAAAAGTCCTCTACTCTCCTCAAACACCTACAAAAGATGCAACACATCTAAACAAACCTATAATCACCGCTGCAACACACTGTAGCACCTCAACAACATCCTCATCAAGCCAACACACTACTGCAACAAAGTCATCTCTGGTCCTTGCACTAGGTCATGAACATCAAGCACAAGATCAACCATCAAGCCATCATACAACATCACTACCATCATCTGACCATCAAGACTGACATCAATGCCAACACAACCAACTCCATGCCAACTCAACTAGCCGCAACCATGCTACAAGGAAGGCATCCAAACATCAACTAGAATACATAGGGTTGATATCAATGTGAACATGAGCGCTAATCATGAACCAATGCCAACATCAACTAGCTAGAACCATGCACACCATAATGCCAACAAAATTTTGTATAGAGTTGAATTCTGCACGGAATGAAGACTTGTGCGGAATTAAAATTTGTGTAGAGAAAAGACATGTGCGGAACTAACGTATGTGCAAAATTATGGAAATAAAAGAGTAAGTTCCATTATTCCACACAAGGTGAGCCGAAAGGCAAACATTGAATCAATCGTATTGGAAAAGCGACACATATATCTAAACTTGGGTGTAATGATTTATCTATTCATATAATTCCTTTTTGTGTTCCCTATAGACAAACAAAGATGGCCTTGAACTAGTAAACTTGAGAGTTAAAACACTTGTAAAATTTGTAAATAAAAGTGAGAAATTTGAGAATTAGAGAGTGGCCTATCAATTATCAATTACTAGCCTTGTTACCTACTAATTTCAATATTGAAAGGCGCATTGAATATTTTAACACTTCAAAAAAATATTACCAAGTGTAAGGAGCGTAAGACATATAGTGATGATGCAATGATGCATTTCAAATTTATTCCCGTCTTGAAATAAATAAGAAGCAAAGTGGTATTGATACAAAAATGTATAGCTCACGCTTCAAAAAAATGTAAATTTAATTTTCCCTACTTCACTTTTTAGACATTTTTTCTTAGTTTTAATACAACTTAAATTCATCTCACCTTCAAATTTTATAAATATAAAAAATATTAAAACAAATAAGAAATATGATAATTATTACTTCAAATTACCTTAAATTGGACAACTAGACAAAGAAATGTGAGGGTTAGTCAACGTGCAGTCTTGCATGAGGCCCACATGCCCTTCCCTCAGTCTCAAATGCAGGACTTGGATAAAACCCCTTCCCAATAACCAATTTGGTTATTCTTTCATTCTTTTCATTTGAGTTTCGTGGTTCACTCTACACAGAGGAAATGAAACACAAGATTGGTTGTGGCTTAAAATACTCTTTGTTTTGCAAGGCTTCATAAAAATAATGCTTGCGTAATGGGATCTTGACTCCTTCAATACTTGCTTTAAAAAAGCTAGCTAACAAAGCACACATATCCTATATTCAACCTCCTGAAACTGAATGATACATTACTGAGCCTTTTATGAATCTTTGTATTTCATTTTGATTTGATTGAGGGTCACTTCTAGCTAGCAAGCATTTACAACGAGCAAGCCCATTTCTCTTAGCATATGCCATACATCCTCACATGCCTTCTAGTAGTTTTAGACCTAGCAAGATTGTCAAATCAGGAAGACTTGTGACTCTAGCTAAAGTCTATACAAAACAAAGGCATGTGTGGGAGTACACATATAAGAGTAAGTTTCAATGATCCACACAAAGTGAGCCCAAAAGAAAATATTTAACTTATAATTGTGTCGGAAAAGCAACTCATATACTTAGACTTGAGTATAATGATTTCTCTAGTCATAAAATATCTTCTTGCATTACATGCAGAGAAATGAAGCTACTTGGATGCATGGAAGACAAATATAGACCCCAAAGTAGCTACACTTGGCTGTAAATTATAAATAATAAAGTTGTCGTAAATAAATTAACAATTCATAAATGATTATTTATCTTTTTTGTAAGTAATAAAATAGTGCAAAATGGTTAAAAACGATAATAGGTTCATAAGACAGTTCAATTATTGTCATTCTGCATTTGAATAACTCACTTTAAAATTTTATAAATATAAAAAAGATTAAAACAAATAAAAAATATGATAATTATAATTTGAAATCACCTTAAACAAGATGATTAGACAATGAAATATGAGGGTTAGTCAACGTGTAGTCTTGCACGAGGCCCATGTGCCCTTCCCTCCTTAGTCTCGAATACAAAACTTGGATAAAACCCCTTACTAGTAACTAATTCAGTTAATTTCTCATTCTTTCATTTGAGTTTCATGGTTCACTATGCATAGAGGAAATGAAACACAAGGTTGGTTTCAACTTTAGATACTTTTTGTTTTGTAAGTCTTTGTCAACAAAATTCCCGGATAATGGGTTCTTGACTCCTACAATACTCACTTTAAAAAAATCAGCTAAAAAAGCATACACATCTTGTATTCAACCTCCTGAAATCGAATGATACATTACCAAGCCTTTTGTTAGTCTCTATATTTGATTATGATTAGATTGAAGGTCCACTATGGTAGTTGTGACTAGTGATAATAAATAAACCACTTGGCTTGACCACTTGACTCATACTTTGAATCTAGTTTAGGGATAATTAGCTGGAGCAAAGCCTCAATGTACCTAGCATAAAAATGGTCTTTCTAAGCATATATATATAAGTATAACTGTTTGTGCATATTTCGGTTATGACCTATGACATGCTTTGTTGTGTCTTTGCATGATGCATTGCCATGTATATTTATGAACCACTAACATAAGTGACTGCAGAACTATCCAAGAGTAGTCAGCTAGAAAGTGTTTACAATGAGCAAGCCCATTTCTCTTAGCATATGATATACATCCTCACATGCCTTCCAATAGTTTTAGACATAGCAATATTGCCAAATTAGGAAGACTTATGACTCTAGATAAAGTCTATGTAGAACAAAGGAATGTGCAGGAGTACACATTCAAGGGTAAGTTTCATTACTCCATAGAAAGTGTGGCCAAAAGGAAATATTTAATTATAATCATGTTGGGAAAGCAGCCAAATATTTAGACTTGAGGATAATGATTTCTCTAGTTGTAGAATATCTTCTTGCATTACGTGGAGAAAAATGAAACTACTTGGATGCACATAAGACAAATATAGACCCCAAAGTAGCTACACTCAGCTGTAAATTATAAATAATAAAGTTGTATTAAATAAATTAACAACAAATCATATTATCTTTTTTGTAAGTAATAAAATAATGCAATAATGGCTAAATATCGTAATAGTTTTAGACAATAGTTTCAAGTTACTGCCATTTTGCATTTGAATAATTTTGTCTAGTCATTTGAGGAGCCAAACTAAATGCCATCAAATCTCTAATTCTTCTATATGATTCAGACATATTCAAACAATCATGGACAGACATTTGATGTCCCAATATTATTATTTTTTTGCATAGTTTGCAGTTGATGGAGAATCAAATAGTCAAGAACTATTCTACTTTTTTCCAGATTCTCTTCGATTACTAACAACAATTTCATGTAAGTAACTTTATGAATTTCAAGTTTATTTGTTTTCTTCACTTGTCTGCATTATATTACATCTCTGCAATAAGTAGATTGTCGCTTCATACCTCATGCAAGTAGATTGTTAAGCCAACCAAATACGTGTAACTTGAAACACAAAAAACAAAAAAATGCATATTATTAAGCCAACCAAATGCACGTAGCTTAAAACACACAAACTAAGAGATGTGTGTACATGGAGTAATAACAAAGCCCCAAAAAACCAGGAAAATATGATTGAACTTGAAACACATTGAAAATAAATGCTTTGCAAACAAAAATCAAAGCATAGAAAGCATAAAAATAGGATGTACTTATCAGTTTGACAACTGTGTATTTTTTGTTGTGCTAATGATTTCATAGACTTTAATCTCTGCAATCTTTTTTGTTTTTAGAATTTCTACAACTCTACTTCATAACAAGTTCCACAACTCTTCATATGATGTTAAAGACTAAAGAGTTTTATAAATCTTTGCAGCATGTAACTAAAAACACAAGAACTAACAAATCCATCTAAACAGAGAAAATACGCACACAAAAAAACCAACAAAATATGATAAAAATTGAAACATATAATAAAATAATGGGGGTTTTTCTTGCTGCCAGACTATTTCGGGTTTTCTTTCTTTGCAAAGAAGAATGTGACTACATTGAAGGAAAAATGTGACTACCAAGTCTAATGCAATTAGCTAAGATTGCATGAATCTCTATTATACAAGATTATAGTCACTCTACCCAAACTTTATGCACAGTTAAAGTCTCTACGAAACAAAGATGTGCCTAGATGAAATATGTGTAGAACAAAGACATTTATGAAACTAAAGTATATGTGGAAGTGAAGACATAAAAGGGTAAATTGCACTGCTCCACACAATATGAGCCCAAAAGCAAATATTGCAAATCACGGTCCAGATATCTAGACACATGTAAATATTTCTCTAGTCAGAAACTTCCTTTTCGCCTTACATGGAGAGAAATGAAGATGACCTTCACCTAGGAAATTGGAGAGTTAAGAACAAATATGTGTGGAACTAAATCTATGTGAAACAAACACGTGCAAAACTAAAATTTATGCGCAAGTGCAAAGATAAAACGGTAAGCTACGCTAATCCGCATAAGGCAAGACCAAAAGGAAATATTGAATACATAATTGGATTGAAAAATGGCCCAGATATCTATACTTAGGTCTAGATATCTTACCAAGTTTAACACAATTACCTAAGAATGCATGAACCTCTAGCATATATGATTATACTTTCACTCTAGCTAAATTGTACACAGTTAAAGTCTATATGGAACAAAGCCTTGCAAAATTGGAATATGTGCGAAAAAAGACATGTGCAGAACTAAAGTATGTGCGGAAGTATATGCATAAGATGGTAAGTTCCATTGCTCCGCACAAGGTGAGCCCAAAAGAAAATATTGAATCTATAATTGTATTGGAAATTATCACTCTAGCTAAAGTGTGCACAATTAAAGTCTGTACGGAACAAAGACGTGCATAACTAAAATGTGTGGAACAAAATTAAGCGCATAACTAAAGTATGTGTGGAAGTGTGGACATAAAAACATAAGTTTTTCTGCTCTGCACAAGGTGAACTACCAAAAAACATTGAATCTATTGAAAAAGGTGGCCTCAATATCTAGACTTGGGTGCAATGATTTCTCTAATCATAGAATTCCTTTTTGCATTATGTGCAGACAAATGAAGAAGATCTTCACCTGGTAAATTGGAGAGTTAAAACCCTTGTAAAAGTGATAAATAAAAGTGAGAATTGAAAGTTAGAGCATGGCCTGTCAGTTATGAATTAGTAGCCTTGGTACATGGTAATTTCAATACTGAAAGGGGGACCATGGATTGAAATGCTTCAAAAAATCTTAGCAACTCTAACATAATTACCTAAGAAAACATGAATGTTTAACATATAATTGTAAGATAAATAAATAAGGACAAAGCATAAGACAGTAATAATGCAATTATTAAAAGAAAGTGTAGAAATTTTGAATAATAAACACATATTCAATGGAGATTATCCTCATCATGTACTATTGCGGAATACATACACAATACATAAGCTCCTCTACGTTGATCATCAATATAGCAGCATCAATAACAATAAAACATCAAGACCATTCACACGTTAACACAGTATGTAACCCGGGGAAAGCATCTCGCTAAAAACCCCAACTATCTGTATATTAATGATTGAGAACATGTAACATTACAAAGTAGAATGATTATCACAAGCAATCCAATACCAACTCCACCTGTTACACACAATACAACTAAGATCTGATCTCCAAATCTATTCCACTGCTTGCCTGCCTCCACAGCTCAATACCTGCTCAAGAATGAATGAGAATGGTTTACCAAACTCGTATTTAACCTTCAAAGAATCACTCACACTGGGAAAGACGTGAGCAGAGGCTATAATACTTGGTATTGGCCAATTCATTGGCATACTCAATCCCTTTGATTGTGCAAATCCTCATGCACAACTATAGTCACAACTAATAGCAATCTGATCCTCTAACACCTGACCCTGTTGAACTGAACATGCACTGACATGTAACTGAGTTAACTGATGTATTCTATAGTTGCATTATGAGTTAATAATTAGTTTAACAACTCATAATTATTCTATTTGCAGTTAGACTAACTACAACTAGTTTAACCAAGTCAAATTGAACACAACTCCATTAACTCCACAATCAACTCCACCAAACTCAACTGATTGAGTTCTAACTGAAGTCATGCATGCAACAACTCAACTGACCCACAAAGAAAGCGTACTTCCTTCTGACAGCTGCATGTGCCACATCTGTAGCTCAAACTGAAGTGCTCCAAGAGAATAAGATCAAGTTTATAGTCTAAATATTATTATGAGACAATAATATTTGACTTTTCTATTTTTGACAGCCAGTCTAAAAATAGACTTTGATCACTCCTGCTGTGATCACTCCTGCTGTGATCACTCCTTCTGTGGTCACTCCTGCTGTGATCATCCCTGCTGTGGTCACTCCTACTGTGATCATCCCTGTTGGGATCCAAAAATAGAACTTGCGCCATAATTTGCTTGCGGGCCCACTTAGTGAAGGCGACTCTTTTCACTAAGCTCCATCATCTTGTTGCATTCTCAACAAGCATTTCTTGTTGCACACTTTTCAACACTCCCTCTCAACAAGAAAGGCTTCCTCTCAAACCTGATCCTGTAACTCTGGAATGTTCTCCATGCAACACATCTGGCCGGTCCACTTGCTCTGTCATCAAAGTCTCTGACTGCTATTGCCTTTGTCGACTGAAAACTCTGGATCTCTGTGCTCTTCAGTATCTGACTGCTCTAGCCTCTGCCACTTTGATCTCTGACTGCATCTGTGCTACTGCTAGTTCTATCTCCCAGCATTGCATCCGCACTGCACCTCCCAACTAACCTCCCTGTTGGGCTAGAAACACCCTCTGATGCTGAAGCTCTACCTGCTGCTAACAAGTGCTCCCTCTCTGACATCTGCACTACTGCAACATCTCCATGCATCTCGCACCATTGCGCACCTCTCTGTGCCACCTAGCACTGTGCAAAACACTTGTGCCTCTCGCATTGCTGCACTTGCTAGCTATGCGTTGTCCTGGGATTCCCTGCACTGTCACTCTCTCTGCCGCTCCATCTACATCTGTCTCTACCCAATCAATCAGTTCCTGCTACTCCACATCGGGGCTCCCGTAGCAAGGTCTCATCCAAGAGGTTGGGTACCTCAAGGATCCTGCCCCTCCTCCTTGGGACGATCAATCCACATCACCCCACCTCCTACCTGGAGGTATGGCTGCATGTGATCCCTCAGCCCACCTGGCTCGAAGTTTCCCCCTACTGGAGGTCTCTGGATGAGTAGATGTCTCTACTCGATCTCCTCTCAGCTTCCCTTATTGTGGCTGCTCCACAACCTCCTGAAGCTGCTGCACCAATCGTGGCTCCTCCACAATCATCTGAGACTTCTCCTGGCTCTGCATGTCGAGAGGTAATATACACTCCCTCTCAACCACCAAGTCTCCATCAGTTGCCTCGCTGCTCAAGGCTTTGCATGCATCTTGAACCTCAAGAGCATACATGTTCTTGACCCGTGTACCAATCTGCTTCACCTGTCTAGTGATGATGTGTCTAAGGAAAACCTTTCCCTTACTGAAGACTACATCATAGCCTCTGTCTTCCAGCATCACGATCGACACCAAGTTTGTCTTAAGTCCTGGTACATACTTGACATCGGTCAAGGTAAGGCGAGCTCCCTGCTCCCTCTGAAAAATAACCGTGCCTACACCTAAGACACTATACTTCTCATCATTACCCATCCCTATGAGTATCTGGAGATCTTTATCCTCCAAAGTACTGAATAAACTTTTGTCACCGGTCATGTGGAAAGAAGCTCCACTGTCAAGAAACCAACCACTTCCCATCATGGATGAAACCATGCATGCGAATAGTGTGAAATCCAACTCAAACTGTGAAGCAAGTGCCTCACCTTCAGATCCTTCCCCAGATCCCTTCTTGGACTTCTTCTTTGGGCAATTAGTAGCATAATGACCCAACTCATGACAACGAAAGCATCTCACCTTTGCCTTGTCAACCTTCTTCCCATCATTGGAAGAACTGGATTCGCAAAGAGAAACCTTCCCCTTCCCCTTCTTCGCCTTACTCGCTAAGGCACAGTTCTCCTCATCCTGCATGGATGAAGAACCGTCTCTGGTGCTCCGTCTAATCTCCTCTTGCACAAGATCCGACCAAAGTCTCTCCCATCCTGGCAATTTCTCCCGACCATTGACAGAGTCCTGATAGGAATGCCAACTCTTCGGAAGACCAAGGAGAGCCAAGCTCACCAAGTCCTCATCATCGACAGTAACCCCCACACTTCCCAGCTCATCTCGACACTGAGTGAACTTCGTGAGATACTTGGGCATACTGTCACCATTCTCGCATTTGACGTTTTTGAGTTTATCTTTGAGCGCCAACTTCCTCTGATCGCTCTTGCTTTGGAATAGATCTGTTAAAGCCTTCCACATCAAATATGGAGAAGTCTTTCCATGTAGGCTAGACACAATGTGATCCTTCACGCCCTCCAACAGAATCCTTCGACATTTTGCGGTCTTCTTTTGCTAAGCATCAGTAGGGTTTGGGACATCCATCTCTATGAACTCCTTCAGCCCGTTATCATCCAATACTGCCTCCATCCTGTCCTTCCATGCAATATAGTTTGAGTTGCCCTCAAGGACATACTCCAATCGCAATCCTGTGAAAGACATTTGAGTTTTGACACCAAGAAAACACTGCTACAAATTCGAATTCCACCAGCAACCAACTCAACTGCCTCGGATCTAAGATTCATGAGAACACAATATTTCTTGTACAGAGATCGAATGTATGGGCTTTCACCGGATATCTCACCTTCCAAAAAAAGGATGAATCCAGAGGCTACCTGGCCCGATTACAGACTCTGCCTAAAGAAATAGAATGTAAACACTTCCTGAATAGTAGATTAGATGATCAACAGCTCTGATACCATGTAGAAATTTTGAATAATAAACACATATTCAATGGAGATTATCCTGGTCATGTACTATTGCGGAATACATACACAATACATAAGCTCCTCTACGTTGATCATCAATATAGCAGCATCAATAACAATAAAACATCAAGACCATTCACACATTAACACAGTATGTAACCCGGGAAAGCATCTCGCTAAAAACCCCAACTATCTGTATATTAATGATTGAGAACATGTAACATTACAAAGTACAATGCTTATCACAAGCAATCCAGTACCAGCTCCACCTGTTACACACAATACAGCTAAGATCTGATCTCCAAATCTATTCCACTGCTTGCCTGCCTCCACAGCTTAATACCTGCTCAAGAATGAATGAGAATGGTTTACCAAACTCGTATTTAACCTCCAAAGAATCACTCACACTGGGAAAGACGTGAGCAGAGGCTATAATACTTGGTATTGGCCAATTCATTGGCATACTCAATCCCTTTGATTGTGCAAATCCCCATGCACAACTATAGTCACAACTGATAGCAATCTGATCCTCTAACACCTGTCCCTGTTGAACTGAACATGCACTGACATGCAACTGAGTTAACTGATGTATTCTATAGTTGCATTATGAGTTAATAATTAGTTTAACAACTCATCATTAGTCTATTTGCAGTTAGACTAACTACAACTAGTTTAACCAAGTCAAACTGAACACAACTCCATTAACTCCACAATCAACTCCACCAAACTCAACTGATTGAGTTCTAAATGAAGTCATGCATGCAACAACTCAGCTGACCCACAAAGAAAGCGTACTTCCTTCTGACAGCTGCATGTGCCACATCTATAGCTCAAACTGAAGTGCTCCAAGAGAATAAGATCAAGTTTATAGTCTAAATATTATTATGAGACAATAATATTTGACTTTTCTATTTTTGACAGCCAGTCTAAAAATAGACTTTGATCACTCATGCTGTGATCACTCCTGCTGTGATCACTCTTGCTGTGGTCACTCCTGTTGTGATCATCCCTGCTGTGGTCACTCCTGCTTTGATCATCCCTGCTGGGATCCAAAAATAGAACTTGCGCCATAATTTGCCTGCGGGCCCACTTAGTGAAGGCGACTCTTTTCACTAAGCTCCATCATCTTGTTGCATTCTCAACAAGCATTTCTTGTTGCACACTTTTCAACAGAAAGTTAACAATTTTAGATATCAGTTTCGAGTTTTTCTCATTCATGCATTTCAAAATTTATTTCTTTTTTCACTTGTGTGAAATAATTTAATGTTTGGTATCATCCTATTAGTTCAACACCATATAATTGTTATATTTATATATGTACACACAACACATAACACGAGGAGCGATCACAATCCATTCCGCTAGCCTCGACAGGGTTAGTTAAAGGCGACTAGGTTGTTGTCACCTACTCGGTGACCATGTCCATAGTCACAAATAGAAACAAAATCATAAAATTGAAAGAGAAGGAAGGATTTTAGTTCTTGAATCCACACCTCTCTTCCAGCCGAGCTCGATGTGATTATTCGAAAGTGAAATACGAGAAAGTATTACAATACATAATGGAATATTTCACCTTACGCCGTGGGAGTTTTATAACATGTGTCTTGCTTCGAAAACTATTACCAACCCTAACATATTTACCCAAGAAGACATGAATTTATAACATACAACATACAACAATCACAAGACACACATCAGAACAAAGAGTAACACCTACTACTAAGGTCACTTAGATTATGATTATATTGTATTACTGTTAACTGAGTTGTTGCTTCATAATTATGTTATTGTATTACTTTTAACTAAATTCCTGCTTCATAGTCCACAAAAGCATACTTTTAAGCCCACCAAATCCATGTAGCTTGAAACACACAAACAAATGCACATTGTAAAGCCAAGTTCAAACATAAACTAAGTCTAACACAATTACCTAATAATGCATGAATATCTAGCATACAAGATTATTCTTTCACTCTAGCTAAAATGTACACAGTTAAAGTATGTACGGAACAAAGACCTGTAGAACTCGAATTTATGTGAAACAAAGACGTGCAAGACTAAACTATGTGCAGAAGTGCAGACATAAAAGGGTAAGTTCCATTGCTTCGCACAAGGTGAGTCCAACAACAAATATTGAATTTATAATCATATTGGAAATTATCACTCTAGCTAAACCATGCGTGCCTACACGGAACAACAACATGTAAAATTGAAATGTGTGCAACAAAATCAAGTGTGAAACTAAAGTATGTACAAAACCGCAGACATAAAAGGTTAAGTTCCACTACTTCGCACAAGGTGAGCCCAAAAGCAAATATTGAATCTATAATCGTATTGAAAAAGATGGCTCAGATATCTAGACTTAGGTCTAATTATTTCTCTAGTTATATAATTCCTTTTTCCATTACGTGGATACAAATGAAGATGAGCTTCACCTGTTAAATTGGAGAGTTAAAACCCTTGTAAAAATGGTAAATGCGTAACAATTGAAAGTTAGAGCATGGCTTATCAGTTATGAATTCGTAGCCTTGGTACCTGGTAATTTCAATACTGAAAGGGGGACTATGGATTGAAATGCTTCAAGAAATATTACCAATTCTAACACAATTACCTAATAAAGCATGGCTTTTTAACATACAATTGTAAGATACATAAATCAGGAGAAAATATAAGGCATATAGTTAAAATGTAATTATCAAATGAAAGTTAATAATTTCATATATCAGTTTCAAGTTACTTCCATAATTCCATTCATGCATTTCAAATTTATTTCTTTTTCACTTGTTTGAAATAATTTATTGATTGGTATCATCCTATTAGTTCAACATCATATAATTGCTACACACAACACCAAACGTCGTCTCAATCCATTATGCTAGCCTCAATAGGATTACTTGAAGGCGACTAGGTCACTGTCACCTACTCGGTGGTCATGTCCGCAACCACAAACAAAAATATAAAACATTTAGTTCTTGAAGCCACACATCTCCTCCACTCAAGCCTGGTATAGTTAACTGAAAGCGAAATATGGGAAAGTCTTACAATACATAGCTGAAGATTTCAAGTCATGCCATAAGAGTTTTATAAATTGTGGCCCGCTTTGAAAACTCTTACCAACCCTAGCACAATTGCCTAAGAATACATGAATGTCTAACATACAACATTACAAGACACACATATCAGAACAAAGAATAAGACCTACTAAGGTCGCTTAAACTATGACTATAGTGTATTAATGTTAACCGAATTGTTGCTTCATAATTTATTTTATTGTATTACTATTAACTAAATTGTTGCTTCACACTCCACAAAAGTAGACTGTTAAGCCCACCAAATCCATGAACATATAAACGAATGCACATTGTGAAACCAACTTGAAACACACAAACTAATAAATGCATGTAAGACCTACTAGTAAGATCACTTAGACTACGACTATATTATATAAATGTCAACTAAATTCTTGCTTCAGATTTTACGACATTGACTTGTTGCTTCGTACTTCATGGAAGCAAATTGTTAAGCCCATGAAATGCATATAACTTGAAACACAAACAAACAAATGCATATTGTTAAGCCAACTAAATACATGTAACTTGAAACATACAAAGTAACAAAAACATGTAAACAAAGGAAAAACAAAACACAAAAAAAAACCCAACAAAATATGATTCAACTCGAAACACATTGAAAATAAATGGTTTGTAAACGAAAAAAATATGTACTCACTGGTTTCACTGCGCTATATTTTTCTTGTTTTGCCTACTACTTCACACACTTTAATCTTTGTATTCTTCTTCATGCTTTTCTATAACTCTACCTCATAACAAGTTTCACAGCTCTTTGCAAAATACTACATCACCAATGGACTCTACAAATGCACATCCAATTCTCAATGCCAAGTTTATAGGATGAATCCCAAAATGTCCCCTCTACAATCGAGGTAATATATTGAATGTTCAAGATGTGTTAATATTGCTGCAAATTAGCAGTGGGATTTGATCATCTATGTTCTTAAATGTATAGAATACAAATTTCTTTAATTAAATTCCATTGTTCACTCCCAAACATCAAGTGAAATGACACATAGTTTTCCTTTAATTAAATTTTGGTTTCAATGAACTTTGACCGAACGATTTTATCATCAATGCTTTTCTTGAAACAATAATTTTTATTAACAAGAATATGTATAGTCTCGAATAAACATGTCATTGTGCCACCATTTCATTTCTAACTTCACAAAACCCAAGGCTCATGTTTTGCTTTTTATTATTATTTTCAAATACATTTTGTCACAAAAACTCATAAAAAACTCATACACTTGTCATAGGCCACTTGGCTTTTTAATTTTATTTTTTTAATATATATATATTTTTTTCACTATTACATATAACCACGGGTAATTAGTTTTTTCAAGTATTTTAGCGAATAAAAAAATTGTAATTTCATTTATGAAAAATAAAAAAATCTTTATTTACACTAATCAAAATTGTAATTTCATTTATGAAAAATAAAAAAATCTTTATTTACACTAATCTCATAAATATTGCATTTTATAGAAAATTATAGCATTCCAAAGTCAATTACCTTTATTGCAAGGATTAACTAAAATGATTTTTACATAATTTAATTTTAAAATAATAAGCAAATTAAATGTATGATTTTATAAAGTCAATTACCTTTATTGCAAGGATTAACTAAAAAATGATTGCAAATTAAATGTATGAATTTTTGTTTGTTTGAGAGATTAGGCATGGTAATTATATAATTAGGTGTGTGGTTTTGTTTGTATTTTTTTATAAGAAAAAAAAGCAATTTGAATATTAAAACATGTTATATATGATAAGACAAAAAAATAGCAATTAAATATTTAAACATGTTATATATTATTATAATCTATTATGTTTTAGTATGTTCTATAACTGTTTTTGTTTGGCTAAGAGCTCGTATTCTTCGGATCTAGATCTAAGGAAACAAGTTAACAACCCAAAACCCAGAGAGATCGGCACGAGTGAAAGCAGCCTGCCCGTTACGGACCACCATCAAGTTATTCCAAATAGTGTGGTTCTCTGATAAGTCAGGTTGACTTAGTAAATAACAGAGAGAAATGGTTATCCTCAGTGTTGGTTTAACAACTAAGTTATGATAAATTTTCCTAAATGAATAAAATATCACAATCTACCCTTTAAAATAAAAATAACATCACAATTTAAAATAAAGATAATAAACATATTAACGAATATGTAAACAATATTTGCAGTAAACAAATCTGAGCAATGAGATCAACCCGCAAGAGTATAAGGATGTTTTAATCCTTGGCACTCATTGAAGGACGAAGAAGTACTGTAAGCCTTCGGAATGTCAACTAAATGGCATTAACATAAACGATGATCATCTTCCTCCTTCCGTGCCCTCGTCTTGGTATATTCGGTATATTCAGGTTTTCCAAAGGCTCTGTACTCAACAAGAGAAAGCTGTCTTTTGCTCGACATTTAAGCGCCCTTCAGTGCAAACAAAAGCAAAGAAAAGCACTAATCTATAAAAGCGAAAACAATAGAAATTCTCGGGTTAAGCTTGGAAATGTGGTCTCCTGCAATTCCACGATCACGGGATATTGTCAAGAAGGAAGATTGGAAGATGCACGCCATGTGTTTGACAGAATGCCTCAGCGCGACGTTGTTTCGTGGACAGCAATGCTTACAGGATATGCCCAGAACGGCAGGATGGACGAAGCTCGAACAATGTTCAACAACATGCCTGAGCGCAATGTTGTCTCATGGAATGCTATGATTAAGGGTTGCATACAGAATGGACGAATTGAGGAGGCTTTCGAACTGTTTAACAAAATGCCACAGCGGAATATGGTCTCTTGGACTACGATGATAGTTGGTTTTGGGGTCAAGGGGAAAACAGAGGATGCACGACATTTGTTTGACAGAATGCCTGAACGAGATTTGGTTTCATGGAATGCTATGATCACAGCTTATGTGGAAAATGGCAGAATGGAGGATGCACAAGATATGTTTGACAAAATGCCTGAGCGAAATGTAATTACATGGACTGCAATGGTTTCAGGGTATTTTCAAATTGGTAGAATGAAGGATGCACGTTATATGTTTGACAAAATGCCTGAGCGAAATGTGATCTCCTGGACTGCGATGATTGCAGGATATGCCCAGAATGGCCACGGGGATAAAGCCTTGAGGCTGTTTTTGGAAATGCAGCAAACGTCAGTGAAACCAAATCTGTGTACTTTAACCAGTGGAGTAAACGCCTGTGCCAGTTTGGCGATACTAGAGCATGGATATCAGGTGCATGCCCTCACTATCATAATGGGATTTGATTTCGATGTCATTTTGCAAAATTCTCTTATTACGATGTATGCTAAATGTGGTAGTATTGATGATGCACAGCGAGTTTTTGAACAAATGACTGAACGAGATATGGTATCCTGGAATGCTATGCTTGCAGGACATACTCAAAATGGGAGGATGGAAGATGCTCACCATATGTTCGACAGAATGCCTGATCGAGATGTATTTTCATGGACTACCATGATTTCAGGATATTTTCAGAGTTACAGGATAGATGAAGCATGCTGCCTGTTTGAGAGGATGCCTAACCAGGATGTTGTCTCGTGGACTGCAATGATCTCAGGATATGAGCAGACCAAGCAGGGCGAGGAAGCTCTTAGACTCTTTGTCCAAATGCAACGCACAGGCATGAAGCCAATTCAGCCAACTTTTACTAGTGCTATGAGTGCACTGGCTAGCCTAGCACTTTTAGGTACGGGCCAGCAGGTGCATGCTCATATTGTAAAATCAGAATTTGAGCTGGATGTCTGTGTTAATAATTCCGTTATTGCGATGTATGGTAAATGCGGAAGCATGGGGGATGCTGGCCAGGTTTTTGACAAAATGCCTGAGAGAGATGTAGTGTCATGGAATTCACTAATTGTAGGATTTGCCCAGCATGGGCATGGGAAGGTGGTGCTCGAACTCATAGAGCAATTTGAACAAACAGGCTTGGAACCCAATGGCATTACCTTTCTGGGTGTATTGTCTGCGTGTTCTCATGCAGGACTAGTGAACGAAGGCTGGCAGTACTTTAATTCCATGATTCGAGAATATTGCATTACACCAAGAGCTGATCACTATGCTTGTATGGTGGATCTTCTTGCCCGTGCAGGACTTCTAAATGAGGCCTTGGATTTCATCCACAAGATGCCATTCAAACCCCATGCTGCTGTGTGGGGTGCCCTGCTTGGTTCCTGCAAAATCCATTCAAATGTGGATCTTGGTAAGTATGCAGCAGAACAACTTTTTGAGTTGGAACCACAAAATGCTACATCATATGTGGTGCTGTCAAATATGTATGCATTAGCTGGTAGGTGGGACGACGAAGCAAAGATAAGAACAATGAAGAAAGAGAAAATGGTCAGTAAAGTCCCCGGTTACAGCTGGATTGAGATACACAACAGGGTTCACACATTTATAGCCGGTGATATATTGTACCCTTAGATAGAGGAGATCTATGCAATGTAGAGATATTGACTCTGGAAAAAAACAAGGCAGGCTATATACTCAACTGAAACTGTATCCTGCAAGATGTTTACCAGAACGTACATGATGACAAAGCCGCACACTGAACAACCTTTATTACAGCCTAATAGAGGCACTTATAGGTCAAGTAGGCGATGCAAAAAGAAGGGAAACTGAATGAAAGAAACAACTAATAGCAAGAAATTGGTTTTTGCTTTTTGGCTGATGGGCAGACCACTTTGGACACATACTTGGATATCTGGGAATCTTTATGTTTCTTGTCATTGCCATACAACCACTGAAGATAATTACCATGTATGCTAGATTTTTCAGAGGTATATATAAATACCTAAGCGAGTTGATAAGCATCCCTTCAAGTCCCAGTTGGTTCAATTTATTGCTCCAAAAAGAACCATCAAAACGTTTCTTTAAAAACTAGGAAAATTCTAGACTAGTTTTTCTTCATTTTTTGGGGTGCTATTGATTTCTAAAACCAGTTATAGCATATGATTATTGCTCTAGTTTTGTTATGCATTTCTCCTTGATCAATTACAGGACGATGTCATTCCAAGATTTGTTGCAAGTGCAGACATGCTAGAGAAATGACTATTTATGTCTTGTGATTTTGATGCAGAAGCAATGAAGATGTTTTAATCTATCTTCCCTCAATGACATTCAATCAATATCTCTGTCCCAAAGATGAGCATGTTTTACTGTTGTCTTTTTCATATTCAAATGTGGTTGGCGTGTTTTTTTCATTTTTTAACTCTTGCATCCTCTTCCTCTCTTAGCAACTATATTGGGAAAACCAAGTATATTAGATGAGAAATTGCTGTTTACGATTTTGGATATGTCTATCATAATTTTGAGAATATGCTATATTTCTGTTGAGGCCTTTTTTTGTTGAAATTCCAATGCAAGGGGGGATTTCTTAACATGATAATTATTTGTGAAGTTATAAAATGTTCTCTTGTTTTTCCTGTATTATTCATCAAGCAATTACCATTCAAGACAAGAAAATAAAGATCATAGTGCAAAAAGCCAAGAGAGACCAGAAATTAGGCTCCAAGCCAGGGCAAAACCCCACAAAGGGGAAAAACCCAACAACAATCCTTCTTTTATAGAATCAGATCAAAATGAGATATCCAAAACCAAAACCCAAAACTCCAAGTTCAGCCCTCCTCCAAGTCACCGCCAAAGTCAAAAGTCAACATAGGTCAAATTGGTCTTTTTGAAATTTCGCTCCTGAATTTTTGGGCCATCCTGAAATGTTGGGTCTGCAACTAGATCAGAACTTCTGTCTTTTTCTCACAGAAATTCTTCCTCTTGTGCAAGTTCTTCCTTCCCTTCTTCTTCGTCCCTTTTCTTCATTAGTTAGGTGCAGAAGATATGTATGGTGATGATAATTGAGTGTCCTCCAAAGCAGTGTTTTACGAAACGGCCGTACCGAAACGGAAACGGCCGTTTCGTTCCGAGTTATTAAAAAAAAATTTGAAACGGCCTTTGACCCGGCTCGGTTGACCGGGTCAGCTATGACCCGGCCGAGTCAGCCAATGACTCCGCCGGGTCATAGCTGACCCGGTCAACCCGGCCGGGTCTCGTCAAAAAACGGCCGAGTCATAGCATATAACTACGCTGTTGTCAGAGTGTGAAGGTCCGCATATAACTGCTAATTGTCATTTAATTTTGATAGGTTGTAATTAGGAAAAAAGGTGAAATACACTTATGGTCAGAATCAAAGAGAAATTCAGAGTTGTTGAATTGCTAATAAAAGAAGCTAGTCGTTAAAGGGCACTAATGCTTGTGTGATGTTGTGAAGAGGAATTGGTTTCACCTACAATATTACAATTTGGAGAGTGAGGTTGGGTTGAATTGATGACTGTGTCAGAGTCTAGTTAATCATATTCCATGTGACAAATTGCTTGGAATATGCATGACATAAGTGCACCAAATAAGTTCTATGATTGCCAAGACTGCACCAAATCCTTTTGGCTACAACTTTAACCTTGAAACTATTCACACATTGCAACAACAGAATCTCAATCTGTATTCCATGGCTACAGCAATGGTAGCTTCAATTTTCTTCACTTGGCAGATACCTAAGTTTAGTATTGTCTAACTTTTACAGTGGCTTCATATGTCCTTTGCATGGCAGCTAGAAATCACAAGAACTGGCAGCCATTTCCATTCTCTAACACGGTTATCTCCACAAGCATCTCCTTTATAATTGCAATTCCTTTCTCTATCTCTATTCCATGGCTACAGCAATGGTAACTTCATCTTTCTTCACTTGGCAGACACCTAAGTCTATTATTATCTAACTTTTACAGTGGCTTCAAATGTCCTTTGCTTGTCAGCTAGAAATCACAAGAACTGACAGCCGTTTCCCTTCTCTAATACAGATATCTCCACGGGATGAGATGATGTTGTGTGTTTGGAAACTTGAATGAAAATCTTTAAAATTATGTTTAAAATATTTAAAATTATGTTTTTTTATAAAAAAAATAAATATTTAATGTATTTTTTACAACGACCGAGTCATTGAAATCGAGCCGGCCGAGTCATTGCCGTTTCCGAGTCCGAGTCCGAGTCGATCCTCGGCCGAGTCCGAATCCGAGTCCGTTTTGTAAAACACTGCTCCAAAGTGATCAAACTGTCCGCTTTATATATGTGTCCATGAGGTCGAATGGGTGGCTCTTGGAGGCGCAGGCCGACTTTCTCCCAAGGAGGGTTGACTTCACAAATTTGGTGGACTTTGACTCAATATAAATTTCTTCTTTTTTGCTTTACAAAAATCCAAATGGGACTTGACTCAAATACATTTCTTTAGACTCAAAATAATTTCTTTTTGACTCTATAAGCATGAAGAACATGCTTTGACCAAAATAAAATAATAATAATGAATATAATAAATATGATAAAAATTACATTTTATTACATTATGAAGACCGACTCTAGATACATTTTTCAACACTCCCTTTTAACTAGGGAGGTATTCATAATGACACAACAGGATACTCTCAAGTTGAAATATTCATATAAGAAAGGATCTGGATTGATAAGCATCAATGATGATTTACATCATCATAGCTAACATTGTCAAAATAGCAAGGCCTTGACTAACAAGTTCTATCTCACCAAGCAAAATGATTGGAGGCATAAATTTGGACACCACCGCCTCTCAGGCACATACCCCACCCGAGTGTTCACTAGGTATGTCCTCATAGGACTATTTCCTAATCCATTCTCACAATATTTGACACTAGGAAATATCGGTCCTCAAGACTATTCTTATCTTGGATTAATGTACTTGACTTACAACAGTTAGTCCTGGTCAAAGTACAAATCCTCAAAGAATATCGGTCCTAGATGCTTATCCAATCCACCATTCTCCTTACCAGTGCCTTTACTAGGCTTACGACTGTTAGCCCTAGCCATAGTACATGACACATGGAGAATACTGTTAAAATTGGCAACTAGGGCCAAACTCCATGTGGGTCATCTTATTTATGGAAGTTGATATTTTTTTTGGATCCCTCTCATCGAGAGGTGTAGGATTGATCTAAAGATCATCCGATTCCGATAACTATTCAAGGAGTTATGAATTTATTTGTGTTATAAGACAATTCGTCAAGGTCGGCCAACAACCAAATGAACCCCTCATATGCACAACGTTTTAGTATAAAAGGAGATGACTTGAGAGTCATTTTACACAACTTTTCTCTTGATTTCTCTCTACTTGTCTTGGGTTTTAGTGTGAGAGAAATCTAGGAGGAGGTAGCCCTAACGCAGTCCTAAGGAGGATGCCCTAATGCAGTCCTAAGGAGGATGCCATAGCTCTCAACGCAGTTATGGAGGAGAGATCTAAACGCTGCCCTATGGAGAAGCCCTAACGCTGCCCTATGGAGAAGAGCTAACACTGCCCTATGGAGAAGCCCTAACGCTGCCCTATGGAGAAGAGCTAACGCTGCCCTATGGAGAAGCCCTAATGCTGCCCTTTGGAGAAGCCCTAACATAACCTATGAAGAGGTATACACAGTCAAGAAGGGCAACAATGTAAGCCCTCAATGCAGATTAGAAAAGGGTCTCTACCCTAGATGGATGCCCTAGAACCTTAACGCAGTCTATTGGAGAATGAAAGCCCTAACCGCAGTAAGGGATAGGCTTGCTGTAACAAGCCGCGATCCCTTATACACCTACAGGTCTACGTTAAGGTTAATAAGGAGGGCGTAAGGGCTAGTTGTGACTGTTGGGGTATAACAAGCCAATGTGTAGTTTAAGAACGTCGGGGAAGGGTGATCATAGCCTTGGGACAAAAGTTGTGAAGGCTTCCAAACAACTATTAGAATACCCTTACTAGTCCAGCAATGTGGCAATCAGAGAAGCCCCTAACAGTGAACTGATGTAAGTGCAGCAACATGATATAATAAAGTGTGACAACATTGTAATAAAGGTGCAGCATGTAAGGGACAACAAGCATGCAAGGTACAACAAACAAACAATTGGGATAGCAGCAAGACATGGTGTTGCAATAGCAATTGGGACAACAGCAAGACATGGTGCTGCAATAGCAATTGGGACAACTGTATGGTAAGCAAGGTGCAACAAGCACGTGGTGGCAAAACAAGGTGCAACAATAGCACATGATGGTACATGATGCAATATAGTGATGGGTACTGTCATGATTGATGAAGCATGATAAGATGCGGCACTGTGATGATGGGTGCAGCATGGTGCACCATGGTGAGGTGCGGCATGATGACGAAATGCAACACGATGATAGGTGAAGGAATCACCTTGGAGAATCAGTTGAAGCAGCATGTCTTCAACTGATCTCATGTATAATCTTCTTAGAGATGATCTATGCTATTATCTAGATAAGTCAAAGTGTTGACTTCTGTTGTAAATGTGCTATCTCTCTCTCTCTCTGCTGAACTATTGAAGAACATATAAGAAGAATTGATCAAGGGTTTCCCCACATTGGGGTTTGTCGTTGGCTAGCGCCACATCTTGTGTCCTCTTGTCTTGGCTAGTCTTCTGCGACTTATGTTTATGTTCTATCCGCAGTTTACTTTAATACTGATGTGATTGCTAATCTGGAAAAGATATTGAGCTAACTGTGAAAATTAAAATAAATTGCTCTAAGCATAGAACATACCTAAAATTAACATGGTATCAGAGGTGAGGTGAAGACAAAGCCCAAGCAAGAGTGAAAGAGCAATCACTGAAGACAATTGGGAAAGAACAAAAGGATCAGTGGATTCCTCGTCCCTCTGCAAATTACCAAGGGTGAAATCGAAGCAGAGAACATTATCAAAATGGCGTAGCAGAAGCTTCTAATGAAATCGAAGCAGAGAACATTATCGAAATGGCGTAGCAGAAGCTTCTAATAGCCTACCTAAATCTCACTTCAATGGGAAGTTCGGATCTAAGGGTTAAAGGAAAGGCAGAGGCCTTGGTTGCAATAAGTTCGGCCATTATGCGAAGGAGTGTTCGAATGGCAGGGACACATCATTGGATGATGATAACAATCATTCCAGGGACATCTTCAATGATTAGAGGAATGACAGGTAATGTAGGTAATGGCCGAATTTTCAAAGAAGCAAGGAACCCCAGGTATGAAGAATCAAATGTTGTTTCTGATAAGATAAAGAAGCGTTATCTTGTATTGGCCCTCTCCTTTAGATTCTTTGGGAATCTGGCTTATTGATTATAGTGCTCCAAAGCACTTCAATGGATAGAAGGGTGCTCTCTCTAATTTGGTAGAGATGGAAACAATCGTGGGATTATACTTGGAGTCGATGCCACCTATCCTGGAAAGGGTGTAGGAAATGTTACCCCTCAATTGAACGAGGGTAACCCAATTCATTTACAGAATCTCTTTTATGTACCTGATCGCAAGAAGAACCTGGTGTCCATTTCGACAATGGAAGTCAAAGGCTACAGGGTGGCATTCATCGATGGAAAGGTATGTGTTTGAAAATGAAATTTTCAAAGATGTTTTTTCTCATGGGTTCAGGGTTGGCAATTTGTATCAAGTTGCAGGATGGTCCATTGGGGATCATGTCAATTGACATATCTCATCTATAGCACCGGAGGTCTACTTATTATGGGACCCTACCCGATGTGAGTCAAATGGTGACAGGGATGCCTGAATTCAAGAAGAGCATGAAGGTACATGTCCGAGATGTACCGAATGAAAATCTTACAAGAGGACCATTCCCCTTATGTAGCAGGTCCATAGGTTTGGAACAACCCGAGGAGTTTGAGATTCATGATCGGGAATCTCATGTATACAGGTGGAAGAAAGCTGTTAAGTTATGGTATGTTCTATGCTTATAACAGTTTACTTCTTTTTCTTATTATATTCCACAGATTAGCAATCACATGTACATAAAGTAAAGTGTAGATAGAACATTAAATGATCGATAGAAAACAAGCCAAGACAAGAGACACAAGATGTGGTGGCTAGCCAGGGACAAACCCCATAATGTGTGGGGAAACCCTTTGATCAAATCTTCTTTTATCTTTAATAATTCAGCAGAGAGAAATAGTACAATAAATCTGATTCATATCAACAGTAGCAAACCCTAGATCAGCAGCTTCCTTATCAAACTAGGGCAGACGATATCTCACAAACCGAAAGTTGCGGCTTCATTCCACCACCAAAAGTTGCGGCTTCCAGAGGAGGTTTAGATGAACCTACAACGTAGTTCAGATGAGGAGATCTTCTAGGCCACGCAGGTCAATCTTTACTTCTGCAATTGCAGCTTCAGTTTCAGAAGTTTCCAGCTTCAAACTAGGGTAGTCGATATCTTGCAAACCGTTCGTCGGATTGACTTCATTCCACCACCAAAAGTTGCGGCTTTCAGAGGAGCTTCAGATGAACCTGCAACACAGTTCAGATGAGGAGATCTTCTAGGTCACGCAGGTCAATATTTACTTCTGCAGTTGCAACGTTAGTTTCAGCAGTTTCCGACTTCAAACTAGGGCAGTCGATATCTTGCAAACCGTTCATCGGATTGACTTCATTCCACCACTAAAAGTTGTGGCTTCCAGAGGAGGTTCAAATGAACCTACAACGCAGTTCAGATGAGGAGATCTTCTAGGCCACACAGGTCAATCTTTGGATCTGCAGTTGCAGCTTCAGGTTCAACAACTTCCGCCTTCACATGTGTGAGAGAGAGACCCATTACTGCGCAGTAGAGAAGAGACTCATTTCTGCGCAGTAGAGAGAGAGATGTGATGAGAAGAGTGAGTGCAAATGAGGAAAAGTCCTCTTATATTTATACACAACGTTGGTGTTTGAATAGATGCGACTGTTGGGCTCCTAAGCCTACATGAGTTGTAGGTCGGCTTGATAATAATTCCATAATCAAAATAAATTCATATCTCCATGAATACTTATCGGAATCGGATGATCTTTATATCAATCCTACACCTCTTGACGAGAGGAATCTAATAAAAATATTATCAGCCATCAATAAGATGACCCACATGAAGTTTTTCCTTGGTTGCCAATTTTAACACTCCCTCTCAACCACGGAGAACTTCATCTGCAATCTGTCTATTGGTCGTTACTATTCATCCATCAAATGCACTGCCTTGTACAACTTGACCCTTGCCCTGCTCTGCTCTATTCTGCGTATTCTGCTTTGTCTTGTTCTGCCCTGTACTGATTGGTACTGTTTTGCTCTGCTTTTGTCCGAATTATGAAGAAGAAGAAATGATCGAGGATGTATTATACTGACTCAAAGTTAGTGTCAGAGTATGTACCACTGGTCCCAGACCAGTCTCAACCAACCCGAAGTCAGCGTCATAGTGAGTACAACTCCACTGGTCCTAGACCAGTATCATCCTCCACTGACTCAAAGTCAGTCCCAGAGTGCGTAGGACTGGTCCCAGACCAGTCTCAGCTGACTCGAAGTCAGCTTCATAGTAAGTACAACTCCTACCACTAGTCCCAGACCAGTATCGCAGTCTCAGAGAGTGTACCATTGGTCCCAGACTAGTCTCAACCAACTCGAAGTTAGCGTCATAGAGTGTACCACTCTCACTGGTCCTAGACCAGTACTGCACTGACACGAAGTCAGTCTTGGAGTATGTACCATTGGTCCCAGACCAGTCTCAACCGACCCGAAGTCAGCGTCATAGTATGGTACAACTCCTACCACTGGTCCCAGACCAGTATCACAGTCTCAGAGAGTGTACCACTGGTCCCAGACCAGTCTCAATCGACCCGAAGTCAGCGTCATAGTATGTACCACTCTCACTGGTCCCAAACCAGTACTGCACTGACACGAAGTCAGTCTCGGAGTATGTACCACTGGTCCCAGACCAATATCATTGATCCCAGATCAATGGAGGTCATCCTAGCGTAGGGAGTACGGTAGATAGAACGATGCGTCCATCGGTACTACTATGGTCCCTAACTTCATTTCCCTGCTCATTGATCAGATGAGAGGTACTTCCCATGAGTTCCAGACTGCATGGGTAGGATGCCTCGACAGGAGAACTAATCAATCCTGTCCTCACAGGAGAACACATCAATCCTGCTACAATCGCCATGGAGAACACATCAATCCAGGCCGCCATGGAGAACACATCAATCCAGGCCTCACAGGAGAACACATCAATCCTGCTACAATCGCCATGGAGAACACATCAATCCAGGCCTCACAGGAGAACACATCAATCCTGCTACACAGGAGAGCGAATCATCCTGTTCCACAAGAGAGCGAATCATCTTGTCCCACAAGAGAGCGAGTCATCTTGTTCCAGTGCGCACCACCAGGGAGGGTGAGTCACCCTGTGGTTGTATGTTGCTCTAGTAAGAACCGCAAGCCCTCAGAGCTCCCAGAGCTCAATGTATGCAACATGCAGGACCCTTGTACAAGGGTTTCTTGACGACTCCAAGTCGTTTGGGAAAATCACAGATTAGATCTTTTCTCGGGGCTTTGACAAGGTGTATCGACCTGTACATCATCTTAATGTGATGGAGCCTCCTTGCTCATCGACTTACCATATCCCAGATGATGTCTATCTGCTGAAGCAATCGACGAATACAGGATTCCTCAATAATCGAATCCCACCTCTGGTTGTTACAGAGAATCACAATGGTATGTGTTCAAATAGCTCATTGAAGAGCTTCCCCAACCAGGCAGCTTCATATGAGATCATACTCGTAGATATGTATCCGGTCTCAGTGGTGCTTATGGCGACTGACTTCTGCTTCTTGCTCATCCATTATATCGAAGCAGAATCCAAAGAGAAACAACACTAAAAAGTGCTCCAGTGATCCTCCACACTACCTGCCTAATTAGCATTCGAATAATCATGCAGTTTCATATTTCCGGTAATGTATCTCAATCCATTAGTAATTGTGCCATGAAGATATCTTAGAAGATTCTTGGCATCAATGCAGTGAGGCTCAACCAAATATGAGCTCACAGTGCTAACTGCAAAACATATGTTCGGACGGAGGTTCACCAAGAACATCAATGCGAATGAGTTTTTGAAACTCAGAGGCATTTCCCAAATCTGGTTCGACATCACTACCATATAACTTCTAAAATTTAAGATCCTCGAGGTAGTCACAGCCTTGCAGTCCATCATACCAAACCTTTCCAATATCTTTACCACATATTTTCCTTGAGATAGGAAAATTTCCCTTGGCTTCTGCCATACTTCAAGTCCTTGGTCCTTCATTTCAAATTCAAAAGCCAACTCCCTCTTACATTTGTGAATGAGAGGGTCTGCACCTGTTAGAAATAGGTCATCCACATACAGCACCAGTATGAGAGGCTTGTCATCTTCAACCTTCAAGTAAAGGTTAGGATTAGCTTCACTCCTAGTGAATCCCAGCTTCATCAAGTAGCTGTCAATCCTCTCATACCATGCTCGGGGTGCTTGCTTCAGCCCATAGAGAGCCTTCTTCAACCTGCATACATGAGATTTTCGATCATAAATTTCAAATCCTTCGAGTTGCTCCATATAGACCTCTTCTTTGATCGAGCCGTGTAAGAACACAATCTTGACATCCATCTGATGTAGGTTCCATCCTTGTGAAGCGGCAAGGGCTATGATTGAGTGGATGGTCGTATATCTGGCAATAGGTGCAAATATCACATCATAGTCTATACCTTCCTTCTGGGAGAAACCACGAACAACAAAACAAGCCTTATACTTTTCCATACTTCCATCTGCTGCATGCTTTATCTTGTAAAGCCATTTGGAAGTAACAACTGTCTTGTCTTGGGGTCTGGGAACTACTTCCCAGACATCATTCTTCATGATAGACTCATATTCTTCGGTCATAGCATCCTTCCATACTTGATGCTTGATGGCGTCTGAGAATGATGAAGGCTTATTTTGCATGATCGTGCTCATGATGGTCAGGTATCCCTGATACCTATTAGGTTTCTTACTTTCACGAAAGGTTCCTCGGGGTGTAGCATGTCCTTCAGCATCATCAAGTAGCCCCCTAAGCCATGAAGGCCTCTTCCTAGAAGAGGAAGGCTCATGTGGAGGAGGATCAATAAGATCCATGGGTTCTTCTACATCAGGCATTGATTCATCATCCTTTTCTTTCGGTTCCTTGGTGTCGGCTTCTTGAGAGCTCCTCAAAGTCGGAAGATTGTTCACCTTGCGGTGAACTTTTCTTCAGGAGTCTTGGAACCCAATGCTTGACGAGGGCATCGATTTTGTACATATACGGCAATGTTTGTAGTTTCAGCCCATAGAAACTTCGGAAGTCTTTGATCATGTAGCATGGCCTGGACAGCTTCCACAATCGTGCGGTTCTTCCTTCCCGCCACACCATTCTGCTCAGGAGTACGTGGTGTAGTAGTCTCCCTCTTAATGCCAGCCTCAGATATGCCTAAGTGAACCAACTGTAATATATCGGAGGTCTTGCTTTGGCTTGAGGGGAATGGTCCCCTTTTGAGCTTTCCTTCGGCACATCCCAGACATACACCTTCTTTCTCTACTTGGAATTCGGGCATCCCTGTTACCATCTGTCTTACATCGGGTAGAGCTTTGTAATGAAGGTGGGCAAACCTCCGATGCCAAAGTTTGGACTGAAGAGTTGTGTCACAAGACATGACACCTAGCGGACTTCCATCGACCTAATATAATGAATCAACACTAAACCCAAGAGTAAAGGCATCTTTAACATTATTTTTCCATATACATACCTTGCCATTGCTGAAGGTTACCTTGTAGCCTTTGTCTTCCATTGCCGAGATGGACACTAGGTTCTTTTTGAGGTCAGGTGCATTTAATACATCCTGGACTTTCTAGCCTTCTTGAATGGTTGTCCTCTTCCTCGATCCCCAGCTCTCCTCTTACCTTTGCTGTTGAATTTGTCATTCCTTTGATTTGCCATCAGAGGGATTTTGATCATCGTCCTGATGTGAGTCCTTTCTATCAGGGCACTCCCTTGCATAGTGACTTGCTTTATCGCAGATGTAACATCGTCCTTTTCTTCCACCCTTAGGTCCAGCCTTTCCTTTTGATTTAGTCCCGGAATTATTTCTTTTCTTAGCATGAGAAGAAAAGGCAACAGGAGGACCTTTAGGCATGGGCATTTCTTGCTCTTCTTCCCTTGTTTCTTCTTGAATGCATCTAGCCATTAATTCCTCGAAACCAGGAATTACATTATAGTTCAGAAGAGTAGTCCTGAACACGTACCATTCAGATGGTAATCCTCCAAGAGTCGTGAGTGCCATTTCCCAGTCTATTGTAGATTTCCTTGGAGGTGTCCAGTTCAGAGATGTAGGCCACCAAGTGCTAGTCGATAGAGTCCCGGATGATCTTCTATTTTGACTTCTTCGGTTTTCCATTTGTTCCATGCAGCAGCGGATGCATTTGATGGAGGCTCAACAATATTGCCTCTTACATGGTCCAGCACTCTTGGATCTTCTAGGGTTAGATCGATAGACATCTTCCATGCGTGATAGTCATCTTTCTTACGAAGCTTGCCTTCGGCAGAGTGTTGAGGACCCCATAGTTCTTTTAGGATAGCCTCGCCAATCTTCTCTTTGGTGATTGCTCTTGCTCTTGCTTGGGCTTTTTCTTCACCTCAACTCCGATACCATGTTAAGTTATGGTATGTTTTATGCTTATAACAGTTTACTTCTTTTTCTTATTATATTCCACAGATTAACAATCACATGTACTTAAAGTAAAGTGTAGATAGAACATTAAATGATCGACAGAAAACAAGCCAAGACAAGAGACACAAGATGTGGCGGCTAGCCAGGGACAAACCCTACAATGTGTGGGGAAACCCTTTGATCAAATCTTCTTTTATCTTCAATAATTCAGCAGAGAGAAATAGTACAATAAATCTGATTCATATCAACAGTAGCAAACTCTAGATTAGCAGCATCAGCATTAGCAGCTTCTTTATCAAACTAGGGCAGACGATATCTCACAAACCGACCGTCGGATTGACTTCATTCCACCACCAAAGGTTGCGGCTTCCAGAGGAGGTTTAGATGAACCTACAACGCAGTTCAGATGAGGAGATCTTCTAGGCCACGCAGGTCAATCTTTACTTCTGCAGTTGCAGCGTCAGTTTCAGCAGTTTCCGGCTTCAAACTAGGGCAGTGAATATCTTGCAAACTGTTCGTCGGATTGACTTCATTCCACCACCAAAAGTTGCGGCTTTCATAGGAGGTTCAGATGAACCTGCAATGCAGTTCAGATGAGGAGATCTTCTAGGCCACGCAGGTCAATCTTTACTTCTGCAGTTGCAGCTTTAGTTTCAGCAGTTTCCGACTTCAAACTAGGGCAGTCGATATCTTGCAAACCGTTCATCAGATTGACTTCATTCCACCACCAAAAGTTGTGGCTTCTAGAGGAGGTTCAAATGAACCTACAACGAAGTTCAGATGAGGAGATCTTCTAGGCCACGCAGATCAATCTTTGGATCTGCAGTTGCAGCTTTAGGTTCAATAGCTTCCGGCTTCACATGTGTGAGAGAGACCCATTACTGCGCAGTAGAGAAGAGACTCATTTCTGCGCAGTAGAGAGAGAGAGAGAGAGATGTGATGAGAAGAGTGAGTGCAAATGAGAAAAGTCCTGTTATATTTATACACAACGTTGGTGTTTGAATAGATGCGACTGTTGGGCTTCTGGGCCTACATGAGTTGTAGGTCGGCTTGATAATAATTCCATAATCAAAATAAATTCATATCTCCATGAATACTTATCGGAATTGGATGATCTTTATATCAATCCTACACCTCTCGACGAGAGGAATCTAATAAAAATATTCTCAGCCATGAATAAGATGACCCACATGAAGTTTTGCCTTGGTTGCCAATTTTAACAAAAGCCCTTTATGGCTTGAAGCAAAACACGCCGGGCATAGTATGAGAGGATTGATAGATGTCTGATGAAGCTGAGATTCACTAGGAGTGAAACTGATTCAAACCATTGCTCGAAGGTTGTGGATGATAGACCTCTCATACCGGCACCTTCTAAGGACGACCTTTTTTTGATAGGTGCAGACCCTCTCAATTGCAGAAGTAAGAGGGAGTTGGATTCCGGATGTGGAACGGTAAACTGCAAGCCGGTGACTACCTTGAGGATCTTAACTTTCAAGAAGTTATATGGTAGTGATGCTAGACCAGATTTGGGAAATGCCTCTGAGTTTCATAAACTCATTCACATTGATGTTCTTGGTGAACCTCCATCCGAACATATGTTTTGTAGTTAGCATGATGAGCTCATATATGGTTGAGCCTCATTGGATTGGTGCCAAGAATCTTCTGAGATATCTTTGGGGCACAATCTCTCATGAATTGAGATACATTGTCGGAAATGTGAAGCTGCATGATTATTCGAATGCTGACTAGGCAAGCGGTGTGGATGATCGCAAGAGCACTCCTGAGTGCTTGTTCTCTTTGGATTTTGCTTCAATATCATCGATGAGTAGGAAGCAGAAGTCGGTTGCCTTAAGCACCGCCAAGACCGAATACATAGCTACGAGTATGATCTCGTATGAAGCTGCCTGGTTGTGGAAGCTCTTCAGTGAGCTGTTTGTACACATGATGGATACCACTGTGATCTTTTGTGTCAACCAGGGGGGATTCGATTATTGAGGAATCTCGTATTCTATGATTGCTCTAGCAGATAGACATCAGATACTACCTTATCAGGGATATGGTATGTCGATGAGCAAGGAGGCTCCATCGCATTGAGACTGATGTACAGGTCGCAAACATTCTGTCAAAGCCCCGGGGAAAGGTCAAATTTGTGACTTTCCCTAATGACTTGGAGTCGTTGAGAGACCCTCTTATGAGGGTCCTGCATGTTGCATGCATTGAAGCTCTGGGAGCTCCGGGAGGCTTGGGGTACTTACTGGAGCAACACGTGACCCATAGGGCAACTCACCCTCCCCTAATGGTGTGTTGTATACAGGGTGAATGGCTCAGCCTTCCCTTGTGATACCTTGAGGTGACTTAGGGACAGGATGATTGGTTCTCCTGTCGAGGCATCCTACCCATGCAGTCTGGGACTCATGGGAAGTACCTCTCATCTGATCAATGAGCAGGGAAATGGGGTTAGGGACCATAGTAGTATTATTGATGGACGCATCGTTGTATCTACCGTACTCCCTATGCTAGGATGACCTTCATTGATCTGGGATCAGTATGAGTGGTTTGAGACACTTTCTTGTGATATTGATCTGGGACCAATAAAACTGACTTCCGGTCAGTAGAGAATGGTATGAGACATTCTCGATCAATTCTTCTTCTTCATGGTTCAGAAGAGCAGAGCAGATTAGTGTAGTGTAGGGCACTGACATATGGATCAGCGGATGGAGTTCTCCCTAGTTGAGAGGGAGTGTTAAAATTGGCAATTAGGGCCAAATTCCATGTGGGTCATCTTATTTATGGCAGTTGATATTTTTCTTGGATCCCTCTCATCAAGAGGTGTAGGATTGATCTAAAGATCATTCGATTCCGATAAGTATTCATGGAGTTATGAATTTATTTGTGTTATAAGACAATTCGTCAAGGTCGACCAACAACCAAATAAACCCCTCATGTGCTCAACGTTTTAGTATAAAAGGAGATGACTTGAGAGTCATTTTACACACAACTTCTCTCTTGATTTCTCTCCACTTGTCTTGGGTTTTAGTGTGAGAGAAATCTAGGAGGAAGTAGCCCTAACGCAGTCCTAAGGAGGATGCCCTAACACAATCCTAAGGAGGATGATCTAGCTCTCAACGCAGTTATGGAGGAGAGATCTAAACGCTGCCCTATGGAGAAGCCCTAACGCTGCCCTATGGAGAAGAGCTAACGCTGCCCTATGGAGAAGCCCTAATGTTGCCCTTTGGAGAAGCCCTAACATAACCTATGAAGAGGTATACACAGTCAAGAAGGGCAGCAATGTAAGCCCTCAACGCAGATTAGAAAAGGGTCTCTACCCTAGATGGATGCCCTAGAACCTTAACGCAGTCTATGGAAGAATGAAAGCTCTAACCGCAGCAAGGGATAGGCTTGCTGTAGCAAGCCGCAGTCCCTTATACACCTACAGGTCTACATTAAGGCTAATAAGGAAGGCGTAAGGGCTAGTTGTGACTACTGGGGTATAACAAGCCAACGTGTGGTTTAGGAATGCTGGGGAAGGGTGATCATAGCCTTGGGACAAAAGTTGTGAAGGCTGTCCAAACAGCTGTTAGAATACCCTTACCAGTCCAACAATGTGGCAATCAGAGAATCCCCTAACAGTGAACTGATGTAAGTGCAGCAGCATGATATAATAAGGTGTGACAACATTGTAATAAAGGTGCAGCATGTAAGGGACAACAAGCATGCAAGGTACAACAAGCAAACAATTGGGACAACAGCAAGACGTGGTGTTGCAATAACAATTGGGACAGCAGCAAGACATGGTGCTGCAATAGCAATTGGGACAACAACAAGACATAGTGCTGCAATAGCAATTGGGACAACAACAAGACATGGTGCTGCAATAGCAATTGGGACAACAACAAGACATGGTGCTGCAATAGCAATTGGGACAGCAGTATGGTAAGCAAGGTGCAGCAAGCACATGGTGGCAAAACAAGGTGCAACAATGGCACATGATGGTACATGATGCAGTACAGTGATGGGTACTATCATGATTGATGAAGCATGATAAGATGCAACATTGTGATGATGGGTGCAGCATGGTGCAGCATGGTGAGGTGCAGCATGATGACGAGATGCAACACGATGATAGGTGAAGGAGTCACCTTGGAGAATCAGTTGAAGCAACATGTCTTCAACTGATGTCATATATAATCTTCTTAGAGATGATCTATGCTCTTATCTAGATAAGTCAAAGTGTTGACTTTTGTTGTAAATGTACTATCTCTCTCTCTGCTGAACTATTGAACAACATATAAGAAGAATTGATCAAGGGTTTCCCCACATTGGGATTTGTCACTGGCTAGCGCCACATCTTGTGTCCTCTTGTCTTGGTTTGTCTTCTGCGATTTATGTTTATGTTCTATTTGCAGTTTACTTTAACGCTGATGTGATTGCTAATCTAGAAAAGATATTGAGCTAACTGTGAAAATTAAAATAAATTGCTCTTATCATAGAACATACCTAAAATTAACAAATACAGTGTCCACCATCACTCCTCCTCAACCAAGGAGGAGATATCCACAAGCCTAAGCTTGTCTAAAATAATACTTATCCTTTTTCCAAGAAAAGGAACTTCATCAATACATTGACTACTTGTTCTTCCGTGGAGATTTGTTGTAGCTTCTTGGCTCCTATCTACATCACATCATAATGAGCTTCGACCTTCTTAGTTCTCCAACATGTCATCAAGTAGTTCGTTAAACACCTTATGGAGCCAAACTTCTTCACAACTGATTGCACAAGCCTTCACATCTTTCTTTGTATTGCAACAAAATTCTGCTTATGCTCTTCCAAGAAATCATATCAGCTTCTAAACATCAGTAATATCTTTATCAGCATTAGTACTGTCAACTCAATCAATGTGTTCCAAAATTGAACCAATCAAAGCGCCCTCTTTCCGACTGAGGTGGGTGAACTTCTTTTTATTAAGCCTTGTTTTTCATGTTGCCATATAATTGACTTCTTTGATGCATACTTCAAACTGCTTTCTTCTTGTCTTCGTGCTTTGCTACGTTCTTTCAATTCTTCCATCTGTTAGTCAAGCTTAGATAGATCTTGTCTTGACCTACAACCTTTATTAGAAGACTATGAAAGAACAAAAGGCAAAGTGCATAGACAAAATAGCAACAATAATAATTAAAGAAAGGAGGTGTAGAATACTTATCTTTTTGAGGGTCAACTCTCTCTTAATCTTGGACCTTTTCATCAACCTTGCCCTCACATGATGTCATTCCTGTCATACTCAAGAGCGAGGTTTTATTTTTACAGTGGAAACAATTAGTTAGGGTTTTTGTTCCTAGGGTTTTCTCACTCAAACCTTTGGGGTTTACAAACCCTAGAATCTCCTTTTGTCGTTTAAGAATTGCAAATTCTAAAAGCATACTAATGCAAACCCTGGGAATGTCATTAGCAAGCTCTCTATACGTGAGATGGAATTCATTTCATTCCTTGATTTCATAAACCTCATCTTTGTATATAAGGACAGACTTCAAATGCTAACACGCCAACGATCCAATGTTTCTACACGGACCTCTTTTATAATACAGTACTATTTATCAAGAGAGCATTCAATCATTAGCTTAGTATTATAAGTACTATAGTTGACACTAGCAAAAAATTATACGTACCTCATTTTAAACTTTACCAGTCCAACCTTGCAAAGATCCAGTCCTTTGACATTTCTTCAATTGACATGTATCTTTTTGCTCCAACATAGATATTTTAGATATGGCAAGAGTTCAGTGAATCAGATAGGTCAGCTTTCATGGCGTAATAGGTCCTTCTTTTATGTATTGGAAGTGAGTCTCGGTAACATAGGTGCTTCACATACTTGTGCTTCATAGAGATAAGTTTCATAAACCTTCAGATATCTAGTCATAGTTCTTCCACAAAAACTGATACAGTTCGGATGTTATATGTTCGGACTTAATATTTTCTTCATAACTCGGATTTGTGTACTGACTTTAGAGCTCTTAATCCTCGGAATTGTCACACAACTTTTGCAGATTCTCAATGTAAATGCTCTTCATCAAGTATTTGGTTTTCCATTACAAGGGAATTTGGATCATTACAACTTCAACCCAGAATTTGGATCATACTTCAATAGCTTCTTAGATCACATGACTCAGTACCACAGGTTCGGTTATTATGTGCCATAGAAATGAGCTTCCTTATCGCAGTTCTTTCTTAATAATTCGTTCCTTTTCCATAGAGTTTACGTATCCCAGACTTTCAGTCCTGTAGTATAGAGTTGATCATAGAATTTTCGATTCGTCTTGCACAAAGGTATACTGCAGAGGAGCTCAGTCCTTCAGAGAGATATGTCAGAGATAAGTTTTGTTTCTTGACTTGCTTTATATGCCTTTGAAATCATCACTCGTACTGTTATATGCATCAGAGGTTCCATAGAGGCCTTTACTTAAGATTTTTACGTTTGATTAACTTCCAAAGTCCGTTGAGCAAGTAACCTAGTCTTTAGTCCTCAAGAGTAGTCTTATTTTCTTGAATCTGTAGTAGAGATTATGAGTGTTAGTTATTTCAGACCTTCACATATAAATTCCGTTCTTTGCATAGAGTAATGTCCCTCAGAGCTCGCATATAATCATAGAATACAGTGCCACTCATAACACTCGAATTTTCACAGGAAAAACTTTTCATTTGATTATTCAGAAATTTTTTGGATGCCTTATATAGTTTTAGTCCTTGAATTGTTGTTTCTAGGTGTCATTTTGGATGTCTTGAATCTCAGAAATATGTTACCACAGTGAGCTCCACAGTAAGCTTTGGATGTCTCAGAGAAATGGTGCCACAGTAGTTCGGATGCCACAGAGGATATGCTGTCTTTCTGTAGCTTGTGTCATAGAGATAATATGTGTCTTGTATCCACAGGAACTCGTACCATGGAGAGATATGTCAACATAGAAACTTTTGTCAGAGAGAAATATGTCATGTCACAGAAAACTTGTGTCACAGAGAGTTTACATTGCCACAGAGACTCGCATTACATGTCCACAGGAGCTCGGATTATCATAACAGAACTTGCATTGTATCTCTACAGGAATTCACATCATCTTAATATAGCAGAAACTTCACATGATATACAACACTTGCATTATATATATAGGAGCTGAACTTGTATCATGTACAGGAACAAAAATCGCATCATATTAAGCATGAGCCTTCGTGTATTATAGATAATGTATGCCTCAAAATTTTGTTGATATACCTCAGATACTTTCTCATGTGCCTCAGAAGCTTTAAGCCACACTTAGTCTTGATTAGAACTTCTTCAATGGTGCTCCTGCCTTCACCATAGCGCTGTTTCCATGTTGAAATTCCAATGCAAGGGGGAATTTCTTAACATGATAATTACTTGTGAAGTTATTTAATGTTCTTCTTTTGTTTTTCCTTTATTTTCATCAAGCAATTACCATTCAAGACAAGAAAATAGAGATCATAGTGCACAAACGAAAAGAGGCACCAGAAATTAGGATCCAAGCCAGGGCAAAACCCCACAAGAGGGGAAACCCAACAACAATCCTTCTCTTATAGAATAAGATCAAAATGAGATATCCAAGACCAAGACCAAGACCCAAAACTGCCACCAAAACACCAAGTTCGGCCCTCCTCCAGGTCACCTCCAAAGTCAGAAGTCAACATAGGTCAAATTGGGTTTCCTGAAATTTCGCTCCTGAATTTTCGGGCCTTCCTGAAATCTCGCTCTTGAAATTTTGGGTCTGCAACTAGATCAGAACTTCGGCCTTTTTCTCACAGAAATTCTTCCTCTTGTGCGAGTTCTTCCTTCCCTTTTTCGTCCTTTTTCTTCATTAGTTAGGTGCAGAAGATATGTATGATGATGATAATAGAGTGTCCTCCAAAGTGATCGAACCGTCCTCTATATATATCTGTCCAGGAGGTGGACTGGGTGGCTCTTGGAGGCCCAGGCCGACTTGACAATTTTGGTGGATTTTAACTCTATAAAATTATTTTTCTTTTCTTTACAAAAGTCCAAATGGGAATTGGCTCATATACATTTCTTTTGACTCAAAATATTTTTTTTTCAACTCTATAAGCATGAAGAACATGCTTTGACCAAAATAAAATAATAATAATGGATATAATAAATATGATAAAAATTACATTTTTCAACATTTTGCTGATGGAAGTTAATAGCAAAACATGCAATTTAATATTTGGTCCTGCATTTTAAGAGAAAACTAGATTTTCTAACTTTATTTTTCTTAGATAGATGGCATAACAATATACATTGTGATTGTCTTTTGGATTAATCACATCATTGAGATTTGGTCAATGAATCCGAAAGACAATCTCATTATCAATATGGATAATAAAAGTCTAAGGTCTAGCAATATACATTGTGCTTATTAAAATTTGTAATGTAGGTACTCTGAACTCCATTAATATTTTTTATTCTATGTCAGGCTAGTCATTTAGGTGCAAATATGGTGGGATGGCCTCATACTTCATCATTGTCTCTCAAATATCTCTCAGAGTTTCCACAATCTCAAGCTTCATCTTCCTCATCTTAGATTTAAAAGCTAATATCTCTTCTGTCTTCAGAAATACTCCTTGAGGCCAGCCAAAGCTTCATGAATCTCTTGTTTAAAAGTTGACATAATCAGAATGATATTGCATCGTCCATGGGAGTGCTTGTGGTTTTGCTACATGGGCAACCTCCTGGACTCTCTTATAGACTGCTCAATGCTGGTCCAATCTTATTGTCTTTTCGGACTAGACGTGTCCTCTCTTTGGAAACAGAGGCGGGGCATACCATCAAAACCAATCAACTTCAGCTCAACAATTGTGGGACAGGCACCCTTTCTGGTTCACCGTTCTGCAACAGAGTGCTTTACAATTTGGCCCTTACCCTTCTTAGAGTTTTTGTCCGCTGTAAGCTTCCTGAACTAGAATTAAAAGCTCAAACCAGCTTAAAAAATTACAAGAAACAAACCATCTCAGGGCTTTTTTTGGAGACACTGTCTATCTCCTGTTTCGATCCCCACTTGTTGCCAATTCGGGGCGGTAGTTGCAGGAGAGTGGAGGATCATCATGTGACTTAGACTTACAGGGGACTCCCAAGCCTTTCAGATTAATTATAACCTTTTTTTTGGGTGAAAAAGAGGGTGGCAAACTATTGCTTTTACTGCCATGTTCAAAAAGGGGGTAAAATAGTCCTCCCAGAAATTGAAGTATAATAAATCAAAATTACCTGGGGTATGAAAAGACCAAAATCATCACCCAGTTCATCAATCAACAAAACATAAAGGCACATTGCCTTGAGACAAGGGCAACATCATATCATCTATCAACAAAACTTAAAGGAACATTGCCTTGAGACAAGGGCACCAAACAAAACCATATCATCATGATCCTGTATGGCATAGCAACGATATAACTCTTCAAGTACATGTGGCAACGGTATTTGGCTTTGTAGCGTCATTCTGTGGCTTGAGTCAATCAAATGTAGACGGTGGATCCTCCCCAACTAGCAGGCCCTGACCGTTTCCATCTTTAAAGGGCCTCTTGTGGTCGTAGTGTGTTAATATTTTATACATCCTCAGTGTTTGGTTTATGGTCATACGAGTGTTAGGGGGGCCTACTAGTCCATGTGACAGCCCTGGTCCAGAAAAATATATGTGGGACAGTCATTAAAGGACTATTTAACAATTTCTTTTAAAAATAAGCTGCAGCTGAGCTGGGCAGCATAGTAATACAAAAATTATGTTATTTCTTAAAACAACTATCATACCATCAAGTATTAATGTGTATTACATGGAAATCTAAATAATTTACCATAGAGGGTTTCAAAAAGTTTCTACCGCTATAAACTCAAAAAAGAATCAAACCTATTCTACATAACATAAGAAGACTTGATACTAATAAAACACATGCTTGTCAAGTGCCTTATCTTGACCAATATTAGTAGAATGTGATTCCCGAATGCCCAAGTCTGTGTCTTCAAACATTTGATGGATTGTTCCATCTTCCTTAGGTTTATTAGGGATAGAATTCACTGACATTCTAAAATTAGAAGCAACAGATTGATAGCCCCTATGAAGAGTACATACTATATTCCTCGACATTGAACACTCTGTGTTTAAGACTTGAATTTGGGTCTCTTGTTGCAAGAGGGTGTCCATAATTACTGCATTTTGAGCATTATATTGGTGCTCATTTTCATCGACCTTAGTTGTTATTGAGAATATGGATACCATGTTGCTAGTGATGATGTATTCATGTCTGCTCAAAGCTTTGTTCATTTCCTGAATTTCCATGTAATCCATATTCCAAGGCTCCTACAACTGCCCAAATAGAGTATACACAACAACACCCAAACGGGAAACTTGGAGCTATCAAACATGAGGCGATGAACCAATCCTTTCTAGACTTGAGGAAGAGGTGAGCAAAGAGTGGTCTTTTACTACAAGTCTAAGGTCCATTTCTTGGAGAGCTAGTATTGCCCAAAATACTCATTCAAAACTTGGAATGGACATTAGGCCACCGAAGAAGGCTATTTGAAATTAGAAGGTTGAGATACCCAACCCCCCTACTATTAATGTTGTGAAACAATAACGAAACCACAAAGCTATTAGACACAAACGTCTAGACTAGAGCCAATGCAACCGAGTTTGGAATCACAAGGTCCTATGTCAAAATAATTTGACCAACAATATAATACACCAATAGAGCTTTGATGAAAAAGCTTACTTGAGAATCCCACAAAATTGAAGGTGACATCCTCCAAAATTTCTTATCGATTATTGGTTTAGTGCTTGCCTCATAAGCCATAATCCCACCTTCCTCCTACATTAAGACTCCAAGTGCTTTAAAACGCTGAAAATGCATTAAGGGTGGTATGTGTGGAGATGTTGTAAGGGTGATGCACATTACATCTTGCCTTCAACTAAATAGTATATACCCTTGCTTTGGTGAAATTATGTGCTTTAAAAACTTCGAATGTGGAAACTTGCAATTTATAACATAACTCATGATTCCAGAGGATAGCTTGGAAGAAAAATTCCCTTCTTTCTCTTAGAATTACTTTGTTCAATCTCAAGGCCTTGTTGGCAAGGGTGTATGCTTACCGATTTAGGTCCCCCAAAACATGAAAAAACTTAATATCCTCAAACTCTAGAAGCACTTTTTTATTCTAGCTATGAGACGTGCCAACTTGCTATTTTACGAGGTTTTCATATTGTTCATTAGACAATTATGGATGAGTCCCTAATAGCTATCAGAGTCTTAATACTCGATACATTCATGGATGTTAATCCTTGAAGGAAAGCATAACCCTCTACCTAGTTGTTTGTGGTTGTCCCTATATCCCATTCATAACTCAATTCTTGTTTCCCCTTGGGATCAAGGACGATTCACCCCCGTGCCTACCACCCCTAGGATTCAAGTTTTGACACTCCATCAAAGAAAAGAACAAAAATATGTTTTTGCTTTTTTTTTTTTGCCACTCTTTGATGTCTTACTCCATTCTTATCTACCAATTAGAATGACATGAGGGTTTAAGGAGTGTTGACTTTGAAATGAAGCTCATCCCATAATGTTAAAATTGGCAACTAGGGCCAAACTCCACATGTGTCATCTTATTTATGACAATTGATATTTTTCTTGGATTCCTCTCTCCGAGAGGTGTAGGATTGATCTAAAGATCATCCGATTTTGACATGTACAAATGAAGTTATGAATTTATTTTGATTATGGACAAATTGTCAAGGTCAGCGAGCAAACTCATGTAGGTTCAGAAGCCCAATAGTCATGTCTATTCATCCTTAATGTTAGCTTATAAATACATGATGCCTCCTCATTTGGACACACTTCATCTTCACACATCTCTCTTTCTTCTTCTGGTTGGGTACAGATTTCTAGGCAGAGTCTCTCTCCACACGTGCAAAGGAAAGGACAGTCATTTTCTGTTTCATCGTTGACCAGGTTTGACCAAATTTCCAAAAGACTGTTTTGGGCTGCATTGACCAAGCGTTGACCTGTTTTAGTGTGATTTTGGGTGGAGGACTTTTGTCCTAGCAGGTCGCAGATTTGGGCACAAGAACCGAGGCAATCTGACCTTTGTTTTGATCAGCGTTGATTGTACTGGGGCTGGTCGCAGGGTTGATCTTTGTTGACCAGACTTTGACTGGGCAAAATTCCACTGTTTTGAGGGTCGTTTCATCTCGCTATTTGGAGGCCGAAGTTGACTGAAGTTGACCGAATCTTTGAGGGTCAAATATGCCTTATTGACCAACGTTGACTTTTCTAGTTAGGGCTCTTTTGTTGTTGTTATAAATGATCAAAATTTGTAACTTGTACTATCTCTCTCTGCTGAACTATTGAAGACTAAAGAAGATTTGACCAAGGGTTGTCCCACATTGGGGTTTGTCCCTGGCTGGTGCCACATCTTGTGTCCTCTTGTCTTGGCTTGTCTTCTACTGTTTATGTTTATGTTCTATCAACATTTTACTTACATGTTTATGTGATTTCTAAACTGAAATTGGCTCATAAAGAAATTGAAGTAAAATTGCTCTAAAGCATAGAACATACCATTGTTCCCTAAAATTAACACATAAGGATGTGTGTTAGGCACTCTTTCTCCTCACAATCATGCAACTACACCATAAGGCATTTCATTCCACAAATTTTTATGGCTTATGACATTAGACCTCCCACTTTTGCAATTGTTATCCTAAGATTAACCAATTCCTGTTGAAATATAGCTTTGTTACAGACCAACCAACTTTCAACAGATAAAGTTTGACATTGCTTGCCAAGCTATCCTAAAAACATGTTTATGTATGAATGAGCCTCTATAATATTTGAGCCATAAATTGAACATATCGCTCCAAGAGTTCGAAACTTATCCTATGAATGATCTTTGCCTAAGCACACTGCTAAGCCTGTGTAGTAAAAATGAAATCAAAGTACAAGTGACATTGGTTTTTGACCTCCAAATGTCATAAAGCATATGGTGAGGGCCATTGAATTGCCATTTTTGAAGATTCAACTTATCCTATGAATGATCTTTGCCTAAGCACACTGCTAAGCCTGTGTAGTAAAAATGAAATCAAAGTACAAGTGACATTGGTTTTTGACCTCCAAATGTCATAAAGCATATGGTGAGGGCCATTGAATTCCCATTTTTGAAGATTCTTTCTAATTAGAAGCTTGCCATGAACCATTACCCAATAGAAAGTGTTGATCTTAGAGTAAAAAATTGCTATGCCAAACTTGCTTTCATATACAATAGAGTTTGGGGAGAGGTAGAGATATGATCTAGGCATGGTATCTACCTCTAACAATGTAATCTGATTGATCCTAGCCTCTACTATTTGATGCTAAATTCTTGGACGAAGCACACCTTTAGGATAGTTAAGAACAATTGGGGCTAAAGGAGCTAGATTAGATGGAGATGAAATGGAGGACCAGCCAATCCAAAAATTCACATCTTTTGACTAGAATAACATGCTAAACAAAGTTTTATGGCCTTGGCTTTCCATCCAAACATTTAAGAGGAAGAAGTTCATAATTTTGGTTAAATTGAGGATTTCCCATTATGATATCCCTCCAAATATTGATCATTTTACCATTAGTTGGGACCCAGGTAAGCTTGGATTCAATTTAAGGCATCACAACTCCGATTAATTCTTAGATATGTGCTCCCTTCTTGCTATCTAGCAGAGTGTCCAAACAATGCTTTTGATTTCCTTAAAAATGTTTTTTGAGGAAGGATTTCTTCCATCATTCTAACTTACCAAAGATTAATCTCCAAAGGATCTTTACTTTCATAGCCATATTCATAATTGAAGAATCTTTGATGCTAAGACCACCTTAATCTTTGGGGGATCCAATGATGTCCAAACTCACCAAATGAAACTTTTTATGATTTATTTTTTCCCCAACTATAAATATTTTTTGAATTTTTTCATGAAACTCTACTTAATTTTGATGGGAGCTAACTTAATTGAGTAATGAGAAATGGGAAGCATTGTTAGCACATGCTTTATGTTTCTCATGTACATGCATGAGTATACACTTCAAATTGAATTTAATGATCTATCCTAACATCCTTGTAAAAGGTGAAGGGATGATTTATTTTTTCCCCAACCATAAATATTTTTTGATTTTTTTCATGAAACTCTACTTAATTTTGATGGGAGATGGGAGCTAACTTAATTGAGTAATGAGAAATGGGAAGCATTGTTAGCAGCTGCTTTATGTTTCTAATGGACAGGGATGAGTATACACTTCAAATTGAATTTAATGATCTATCCCAACATCCTTGTAAAAGGTGAAGGGATAAATTGTTTGGCTCTAGAGCTTTCTCATGGGAAAGTACCAAAATGGCCATAGTATTTTGTCCTTAATTTCTTTGTCTAGACCTCATTTTCAGTTTCAAAAATCAAATGAGGGATGCTTTCAAGTATAATACTAGGAAGACATGATTGGTCTCTTCCTATTTTGTGTACAAGACTTCAAAATGATTTTTAGTGCCTCCTCGATTGTTAGGAAGTCTCTTAGGCTTCAACCATCCTCTAATGATATTTCTTGATGTTAATTTTCAAAATTCTAGTTTTGGCTTGCCAATGGAAGGAGGAGGTATTCTTATCTCTGGATTGTAACCACATAATAGAATTTTAGATGCGACATATCTTCCTCTAATTTGGATTACTTTATGAAGCTCACTACAAAGGGCTCTCTCCTTTGTTGAGAAATCTAGGGAAACACTAATAGGGCTTCTTATTAATTTGATTTCTCTATTACTTGACAATTTCTTGTGATTAGGTATTTATTCTTCTTTGTTATTACACTACTATCATCAAGACAATTGCCAAAGCACAAAAACACAAGAGAACACAAGATATAGGCGCTCAGCCAGGGCAAAACCCCTAGGTAGGGGAAAACCCAATCAAGAACTCTTCCTTTAGTGGATTCAAATCACAATGAGACAACCAAGACTCTTGACCTAAACCTCTCTCCATCCATCAAGTCAGCCTTTCAGTTGAAGTAGTCTTCTTCCAAAATTGATCTTCAAGAATAAGAGTTTCGATCCTTCTTTAAACAACTTCGGCTTTTGCAATTATAGGAAGAAACTTTGGTCCTGCAATTAACTCTGACCCTGCAATGATAGAAAATTTCGGCCTCTGTAATTGTGGAGAATTTCAGTCCTGAGTTTATGTCATGCTTCAGTAGTTCGTTATCTTGTATGAGATCCAAAAACCAAAGTTTTCTGCACTTCTAACTTTGTTGTTTGTAGTCCATATGAACTTGTTGAATTCTCCTTCATTGGGGTATATATAGTGGTTTCTGTCTGTACATTGAGCCGACATGTCTAGTAGGAGAAGTCGACTTGAGATTGAAGCCAAATTTGCTTGAGGCCGACTTGATGGTGGAGATAACATGACTCAAACAATTTTCTTTCTTTAATACAATGATCCCAAGAAGGGTTTACCTAGTTAAATTTGACTTTGACTCAACAAAATCCTAGAGCACATAATGAGTGCTTTGACCTATTGACCATTGACCCAAGCATGAAACCCATGCTTTAATAAGTCAATATAATAATAATAAAATTTATTTTGACAAATATATTACATCATGACTCAAGTACAATTATGAAGACCGATACTAGTTACATTCTTCAACATCCTCTACATGATGATTCTATGTGATGTATTCCTTTTACATTCTCAATTGGATATCTTCAAGATGAGACCAAATTAACAATTTTTCTTTCTCCAATGATACATACAATATCTTCACCTATTCCTTGAGGCCTTGAATGACTGCTTTTAATTTACGTTCCCAGATAAAGGTGGGTGATCATGTAACCTATTTGCCCCATTCCTTCAAAATAATATCCATGAATCTAGAGTTCCTAAAGCCAAGTGAGACAAATATGAATGGACGATGGACAAGATTTCAGGAGTGGTGGTATTGAAGAGAAAGCAACTTATGATTAGAGAAAATTGATGAAATGATCCTAGAAGATATGATGTAGTTGTTTAACATAAATTTGCTTTGAATGAAGAAACAATCCAATCTAGCAGCAACATGACCCAATCCAATTATGTTATTTGATCAAATGTATTTTCCTTGCATAGATTTGATATCTATTAAATCCCAATTCATTGTAATATTCTCCATATTTTCTTTGAAAGGCTCCTTTGATTACATTACCATCTCCTTTTTCTTTACTATTCAGAACCACATTGAAGTCTCCAACCACAATGTTGTTTGTAGTGACTTCAGAGTCTTTAAAGCTTATAGAGAACACCATCTTTTTTTTTTTATTAAAAAATAGGGACATATATATTAAAAATATTATATATGATACTTGAGTCATAATACATAAGACATATTAGGGTAGCCCAATGTTTTAATTGATGAGAAAATTCTAGTTGAAATGCAGAGTTATCCCAAAGACCACAAATACCTCTTGATGCTCCACTTGAACTAAGCATAATATCTTCACATTTTTTCCCTTGCTGATATTATGCATTTCCATTGCCTCTAGTATGGTCTTTTGGAAAAATAGGCGAGTTGTCTTCTCATGGCTTCTTCTTTAAACCAAATACCCATGCCTTTGCAATTCTAGGAGACAATTTTCATTATTCAACATTGGGGGGTTTATGGCCTCCACTCTATGAAGTAGCAATGAAACCTAGATTCTCAGAACTTCAAGCTTCAACCCCAACAACTTTTCCATGTTTCTTCTTGTTTGTTTCTTCTTTCCTTTTTGGTTTCATTAACTTTCTACTTGTTTTTTCGCTTACCTCTCTGCTTCCACCTCCTCCACTTCATTGTCCTCCTCTAATTGTCATCGAGAATTCTTCTTTGTTAAGATGTCGAAGGAAAGTTGAGGTTCATCCGAGATAGGATGATTTCCTCCTATCAATTTGAAATGAGCTTTTCACTAGCCAACAGAGAAGGATTAGTTTGAGAATCTAGAAATATGGGTGTTCTAGGTGAAAAGAGAGATGAGGTCACCTTAACTAAGAGGAAAACCACTTCCAAAAATGTTTTTTCTTGAGAAAGGATGTCAAACTTGTTTGTTGATGTTATTATTTTGTCTTTTTGAGGGTTGCATCCCACAAAAAGAAAATTACAAACTTAACGAGAACTTTACCAAGTTCTCTTCCTTTAAAAATCACATTTAATGGCTGTTTTAATCCTCATTTTGAAAATGGTGCTACTAGTGGCACCCCATTTTTTTGGGGCAATTTTTCGATATTTTTAATCTTTTAATCTACAAAAGTACCGATATTTATAATTTTTTCTTTTTTCATAAAAGCTTACTTTCACAACTTATATCAATTTTGTGTAGAAAACATATTGTTACTTTTTTTTTTCAACTTTGATTTTAGCGATGTTTTCGACTTTTTCTCAATTTTGTTTCAGTGTTAAAAGATTAAAATAAAAATGTCATTTTAATAAAATAAAAAATAAAAATTGTTATATTTTTATTTATTTTTTGAAGTTAATAATTTTCATATGATTATGTGTCATTAATTAATATAGTGTCATATTTTTTAAATATATTGTAAAAATATTATTTCTAACATTCTTTAATCCTTATTTCAATATGTAGTGAAGTATATTTAAAAGGCATATAGCATTTTAAAAATACACATTTTGGAAGTCTTTTGCTTAAAATGTTACGTTAAACAAATAATTTTTATAGTTAGAATTGACTACAAAATGAGAATTTTTTTTTAACCATTTTCTATAAAAATGTATGCATTTTATATATAAAAAGGACAATCTTTAATGTTATTTTCCAAAGAGTAATGATTTATATGAACATAAATTTCAAAAGATCAACTATATCAAATGGTTAAAAATATAATAAAAATGTTCATCATAAAACAACAATACATGGATATTTATTATTTTAGTAACATCTCAAACTCAAAATATTACAAGTATAGCTAATTACTAAGTTACAAAATTGAGCATGTTTTTTAAGGACAAATTAAAACTAATCAACAATATCATATATGCCAAATTCATTATTTTTCGCAGACTTGTCATCATTTTCTTCAACATTGTTTTGTGCTTCCATTGAGTCATTTTTCTCTTCCATCGGATCTTTGATGTTTGCAAGTCTGCCAAAGGGATCCTTTCCAACTAATCCATATAATGTTGGTTGAGTTTCCTATGACATTTTTGCAAAAATGATTCACTAAAATCTTCTTTCCTGGAACCAATTTCATGCATTTCATCTAAAAGAGCTTTAATAGCATTAACTCTTTGTTGAAAAAATTACATTGTAATGAGTCATTTTCAATGGCTATATAATTCCTTCATTTTTGTAAGCAAGATGCTAGTGTTGTATTTAATCATCAAACACAAAAGAAGTAATTAATGTAACACACAAAAAAATAATAAATATTGAAGTTTGATTTTATAAATGTTACATCATAATTCTAACTTGAACCAAAGAACAAATCCAAAACCTAATCTCCTTGATTTGAAAAATGTACCTATAGGATAATTAATGAGTGCTTGCAGATTTTGATAAACGTTAACAATCTCTCCCTTCAATTTGTTTTCCTTATACTCTCTCTCTCTCTCTCTTTTACACATAAATGAGTAGCATTGTATTAAAATCTGTGCCCGGACACAGTAGCTACTCAGGAAGTGGAGTACATGATTGCTCTTACAAATTGATCCTCTAGAGAGGAGATTTCTACTGATTCCAAAATCCTAACTTGAAGACATACAACAACTAAGTGTCGATATGAAAACAATTTACAAAATTGCCCAAGAAGGAAAGCACATTTGTATTTTGAGCTCATCAGAAGAGAGTTGGGATCCTCAACTAAAGGTTTGTTGAGGTCTGGAAGAAAATTTCCTTCGCGTCTGCTAGAAGCACTAGACTCAACGCTAGTGCTTGTCCTGATCCAATTTTGGGCTTGAAGAGCTTTAATCTACTGGCATGATGCGTCAACTTCATCTTCCCTATGAGCCATGTTGATTTTGAGATCTTGTATTTCTTCCATCAAGTAGATGATGAGGCTCATATGTTCCTGCAATTTCATTTTAGTTTCCATGATATCCAAATTTAGGGTTTCTTCCTGGTGGGAGCACAATGAGCATTGTGGGTGACCCACCAAAACCCAAATAAGATTCTTTGTGTGTCTTCATTGCCACTTGAAGAAGAGGAAAAACCAAGAAATTATGACATCACACAGACAGGGAGACTTTAATTTGAGGTCGATTGTAACATAGGGAGAAGGTTGAGCACCTATAATACCATTTATTATGGAGAAAGAGAGGAGCACAATCATAATATGAAGGGGTAGAGCACTAGAGTAGGCTTGTAGGTTGCTAAAGGAATACAGGAACGAGAGCCTAGGTATCACACCAATAGTGAAATGACAAAGAGGAGTAAGCAATTCAAGGTTGAAAAAGAGCCAGAACCAGAACACAATATAACCATGTTATTTTCTAGAGAAGAGGAAGGGAACCATGAGAAGAAAAATGACATGCAGATGAATAAAATAAAGGTTGATGGCTTGACGAATTTCCTACTAAAATTAGAGACCAATTATGGAGTCTTGGTGAAGAGACATGTATGCCTGATTGAGACTGAAAAAGACTGGAGATGCTAGAGAGAAATAAGAAAATATCCTAGAATCATGAGGTTAGGAGGATTTAAGTCTTTAGCTAGAATTACTCCTAGAAAAATCCCATGCAATTTCGCCTGATTGTTGGTCATATAACCCAGATCCCATGAGTAACTCATTACCAGATTTCCATCGAGATTAAGGATAATCCCTCCCCCTCCTACCACCCCTTCATATGTTGCCTCTCTTACCACATCATTATAAAATAATATGTGACTATATTTCCTCATTTTTCATTGAGTAGAATTAAATCATAAGTATTATCTTTTGAACAACATTTAACATGGATGTTCTCAATATCACTTGCAAATGGATCATGCTTGGATTTACAAATATTAGGTTTATGCAAGTAAAAAATGACTTAATTTCCACATTAATAAATGTTTTTAATTATAATCACTAAACATACAGTTTAAATCTCTCATGAAATGAGTTGCCTCGATCTCTCCTTGCCCTTGAAGCTTGATATAGTACCATTCTTGATTTTATGTTTGATTGAAAAGTCACAAATCTCCAATAGTACAATGTTGTGACTTCTAAAAATCCATTAACCACTTTATTGGAGCTTGGTAAGTATAAGGCTCAAGTGTTATCATATCCAATGTTCTAGATATTGTATCCATGTGGGATATTTGAAATAACTAGGGAGTAATCCTTTCAAGGAACATTAGAGAAATTTTGTGGTCTAAAATGGGCCTCCTAAGGAATATTATAAAATAATAGTGTCCAAATAATAAAATAAGATTGTATTACATCATCAAATTTTAGAAGGAAAATAGGAAAAATAAAATTTCAACTTGTATTTTCAACTTAACCCCCTATGGTTTTACTTAAATTTTGAGCGGAAGCACTCATTGGATGCATGATTTAATTCTTCATCTAAGGAGTACCAATGTTGCATACTTTCGATGGACCTTGCTACATGAAAAATGAGAAATACATGAAAAATGTGCTTGCAATCATGTTTTTTCATGTATTTCTCATTTTTCGTGTAGCAGGGTCCATAGAAAGTATGCAATATAGGTACTCCTTGTAGGAATGTACAAGGTAAGTTCATTAGGCAAAACACCAAAGGACACCGCTCACAAATAGATCACAAATCAATACACCAGTGTTCTTGACGTGGTTAAAACCCTCAAAGAGGGAAACAATGCACGGCCTAAGCCAATGCGGCCACTTCAGACAATTTATTAATAAAAGAATGAAAATTTACATAAGCTTCTCTCATGTAAGGTTACCCTACAAATGACCCTCCATGCTCTTTAAATAGAGATCATGGACCAATCGGGTGTTAAGCCACAGGTCAAGTGTTAGTAATACCAAGGAGAGAATAAACCGTCAGGATCACTTCATGTCTAGAACATATCATGACCGTCGGATTGTAAGTTACAAAAGTACATAGTAAAGAAATAGACTTTACCTAACTCTACACTAGAACAAGTTATACTTAACTATTTCCTATGTGTCAGAATATCCTAACATCCCCCCTTAAGAACAACTTGGGATAGGATTGAAGGATGTACAAATATGACACAATAGGAGAAGGAAGGAAGCATTAGAGCTTATCCCCCCTTAGTGACAACTTCCTAAACTCCAACCATAGATCTAAGTTTAGTAAACTTCGCCTCTGTGAGAGCCTTTGTAAAGATGTCTGCAACTTGATCATCTGTTGAACAATATTGCACTTCAAGAACATGGTCATGAATGAACTTTTTGATGAAGTGCATGTGCAGTTTAATGTGTTTGTTGTGCCGACGTTGGATTGGATATTTGCATAGTTAAATGGCACTTTGATTATCACACCAAAGTGTAGTCGGATGTTGCTGCTGAAAGCCAAACTCTGACAGGATCTGAAAAAGCCACAAGGCTTCCTTACTAGCTTCTACGGCACCACGATACTTTGCTTCTGCTGAAAAAAGAGAAATGGAACTTTGTTTCTTGCAAGCCCATGTAATAGGTCTTGAACCAAGAGTGAATACATAACCTGCAGTAGACTTCCGATCATCAGGGTCACCAGCCTAATCTCATTAGGGTCACCAGCCCAATCGGAATCAGTGAAACCAACCAGTAGAGGAGATGCTTCTGCACTGTAATGAATCCCAAACTGAATTGTACCTCGAACATAACAAAGTATTCTTTTAGCTGCTTTCCAATGACTTTCATGTGGGTTTTGCATAAACCGAGCAATAAGGCCAACAATAAAGGAAAGGTCAGGACGAGTATGGGTCAGATACAAAAGTTTCCTACAAGTTGACGGTATAAGGTAGCATCAACTTTAGGGGAAGTACAAGTGATTGAAAGTTTGGCTCCAGAATGAAAGGGAGAAGGGGTTGGCTTACAGTCTTCCATGTGAAAATGGCATAGAAGATCACAAGCATACTTGGACTGGGAAAGGGAAATACCTTCCTTGGATTGCAAGACTTGAAGACCAATAAAATAATGAAAGTGTCCTAAGTCTGTCATTTCAAACTTCTTTTTAAGGCTGGACTTCACATGGTTTATAAGGTTGGGATCACTACCAGTAAGGATAAGATCATCAACATAAAGAACAAGAATGATAAGAGATTTGCCCACTTTCTTGGTGTAGACAGTATTGTCAGAATGACACCTAGAAAAGTCAGTTTCTAAAAGAAAGCTATCCATTTTGGCATACCAAGCTCGAGGGGCTTGCTTGAGACCATAAAAGGATTTCTTAAGCCGACATACAAGGTTGGAGTTTGTTTGTATAAAGCCAATAGGTTGTTCCATATAGATTTCTTCATGTAAGTACCCATGCAAGAAGGCACATTTAACATCCATCTGATGGACTTCCCATTTGAAAGAGGTAGCAAGGGAAAGAACAAGGCGGATAGAGTTCATTTTGGCAACAGGGAAGAAGGTTTCAGTATAGTCAACGCCTTCAACTTGTGAAAAACCCTTAGCAACGAGACGAGCTTTATGTTTATCAACTTTTCCATCTAGTCCATACTTGGTTTTGTAAACCCATTTGCATCTAACAAGTTTTCGTCCCTTTGGAAGAGGAACAAGATCCCATGTATCATTTGCCAATAATGAACGATATTCTTCATTCATAACTGCATCCCAATCTGGATGGCCTGAAGCTTCTGCAAAGGTGTCAGGATCATAATTCGCTGAAGCTTGAGCTAGTAAAGAAGAGGCTCTATTGAACTGAGAACGTGTCTATCGCTGATCTGTAGGATCACCGGAAAGAGCACTGGCTGCATCCCAAGTAGCACAGACCCATTTTGGAAGTTGAGGAGCTGAAGGAGGATCCTGAGAAGGTGGAGAAGGATTGTCATCCTTGCTGTCATCATCTTAAGAAGAAATAATCTCAAAAGTAGAAGGGATAGAGAGAGGTGGCACATCCGATGAACTAGGCTCATAGGCTGAATCATATATTTTCAACAAACTTTACATCTCTTCTAATGATAACATTTTTGGACTTAAGTGGAATAAGTCCATATCCTTTGACATCTTCAAAATATCCAAAAAAAATACATTTTTCACTCTTAGGTTCTAAAGCTTTATGTTTCTCATCTGGAATATGAGCCCATGCTTCACTTCCAAAAACACGAAAATGACTTACATCTGGTTTAATTGAGCTCCATGCTTCTTTTGGAGTGATATTCTTTAAAACCTTAGTAGGAGTGTGATTTACTATGTAATTTGCACAGTTAATTGCTTCTACCCAAAAATTAAGACTAAGTCCTTTAGATTGAAGCATACAAATAGCCATTTCCTTTAAGGTGTGATTCTTCCTTTCAGCTACACCATTTTGTTGTGGAGTATATGAAACAGTATGTTGCATTTAAATTTCATTCTCAGTGCAAAAGTTGACGAATTTGTTGTTAACATATTCTCCGCCATTATTAGATCTTATCTTAAGAATTTGATGTCCAGATTGTTTTTCAACAAAGGCCTTAAAGGTCAAGAACATGTTAAATACTTCACTCTTGAGTTTGAAGAAGTATATCGAAGTGCGTCTGGAGAAATCATCAATGAAAGTTAAGAAATACTTGTAGCCAGAGAATGAAATAACTGGAAGTGGACCACATAGATCACTATGCATAAGATGTAAAGGGGCTGAGGTGTGCCAAGAGGCACGTTTTTCAAAACTAACCCGATGATGTTTTCCGAGTACACATCCGAAACAAACGCCATTTCTGCAAGATACCATTGGAAGACCTGTCACCATATTTTCTTTACATAGATTCTGAAGGGAGCGATAGTTTAGGTGACCAAATCACTCATAACGAAGTTTGTTCATTTCATCATTATGAGCAACAAATACTGAGGGAAGATATGATGACCCAAATTTGTTAAACTTATACAACCTTGTAGAATCATCAACAATGTCAATAGCTAAAATCTGTCTAGGATCTCTTAGGTCCTTAATTACAACATCGTGAGGTGAAAATTCAATGATTTTACCTTCACCTGAATGAATTATTTGATATACAGATAGAAGGTTGCAGGATAAGGTTGGAACACATAATACATCATTAAATTGACCATTGTCTAGATGAACAGTTCCAGTCCCTACAACACTAAGAGATCTATCATCACCAACATATATATTTTTGGTGTCACAATGGTTTAAAGAAGAAAACATGGCTTTATTTTTGCCATGTGATAAGAAGCTCCAGAATCAATGAGCTACTCATGAGAATGAGAAGAAGAAGATACATTTAGTGTATAACCAGAACGAGATGCTTGACAACCACATGCAGAAAGTGCTATTCCTGAAGATGAAGTTGAAGTTGAAGAGTGCTCCAAATGGATGTTATGCTTTTTCATTGTTGCTTCCAAGGCTTCCATCTTCTTAAAGTATTTGGTTCTAAATGGCCATCTCAATTATAAAAGTGGCAATTTCTATCAGTCTTCTTCCCTTTGTTTTTATTTGACTTATCATTTTGTTGAAATGATTTTTCTTTTTGAGACTGAAATTGCTTAGGACCCTTGTTTGGTTTAGGACCATTTTTTTTAGGATATTGCTTCTTAGGATTCTTTGAATTTGATTGCTTTTGGACGACTAAGGCTTTCTTAGAAGAGTTTCCAAGATTAAGAAGACCAAGATATAAGATCTTTTCTTGATCTCTTATTAAAAAATCACAAAAGGCATCAAAAGGGAGGGACTTGTAGTCTTGTTCTTGAGAAATAAAGGCTTCTCTAGTAGAATGGAAGGTGGAAACAAACACAGAGTAAGTTGGTCCCAACTTAGTAAGAATGGAATAGATAAGGCTACCATCTTCTTTCTTAACCTTAACACCTTCCAAGGGAAGTCTAAGGGTCTTGAACTTGGATAAAAAATCTTCAATGGAAGAAAAATTATTGGGGTCTAATGTAAACAACTCATTTTCGAGTTGATGGGCTCTAATTTCATTTTTAATTCCAAAACTTTAGTGAGTTGTTTCATTGCTTCATTAGGAGCATCAAGTTCTGCGATATGGAATCTAAGGTTTGGAGAAATAGACATCCCTATCAACCCACGTGCTTGATCTTGCCTATTTTCCCATTTGGCTGCCTTATCTTCATCTTGAGGTTTGATTTCTTAGCCTGAGGCTATTCTGTAAAGACCTTTACTTCTAAGTAAATCCACAATGTAGGACCACCATTGGAAGTAGTTGTTGCTGTCAAGAATAACTTGGTATGGACTTTCCATTTTAATAGAAACTGAAGCTATAGATGCTGAAATTAAGTGTTCCAATGGAAAGATCTCGAAAAATTAGGCTGATTAAAAAAAACGGCTTTGAAAACGGCTTTCGAATAAAGAAGTTATGACTTTTTGAAGAAAAGTGGTTGAAGATGCCGATGAAGTGTGTGAATGTGCGGAAATGAATGATAATGTTATATTTAAAAAAATGCCCACCCACTGCTCCCCCCTCTCTTTCTAAACTTAATCTAATTAACTCACTTTAAAAAAAAAATAAAAAAATAAAAATAAAAATAAATAAATAATTATGTGACTCACTTTTATAAATAAGTGAAAGTCACTTTTACAATGGTATTTTATGAGCCACACACTAAATTGTAACTTAAATAAAAGATAAAAAGGCTTTAGAATTATAAGTGACTCACTTTTTATAATGGGTGAGAACACTTTTACATAAAGTAATTTTAAAACATAAGTTACATGTGCTTTTTGAAAAAGTAACTCAACAAAAAGAAAGACTTGAACTCAAGACCTCTATTCTCATAAAGTAACTTTGGACCAAGTGAGCTAGTTTAAAAGGTTAGTATTTTTTGGAAAAGAGGAAGGGTGTGTGCTTACTTGAAAAAACTCTTATTTTGCCTACAAAACAAAAACCACAAAAACCAACATGGACATACCAAAAAAAAAAAAAAAAAAAAACCTTACAGCTTGAAGTTAGTTTTAGCTGGAAACTAAATATTTTCTTCAATGTTTTCGATTTTCTGAGATCACACTAAGGCTTGGCGGAAAAGAGCATACGCATGAGAAAAATCCTTCCTTTTTGTTTTTGATTTTCCTAGATCGCATAGAGTCGTGGGGCAAAGAGCATACACAGAAATGAAAGGTATAGTTCCGGTAATAAAAAACAAAGAGATAAATAAACCGAAATAAACAGAGAGAAAATAAATAAAAATTGCAAATAAACATTGTATACCTCTAGATCTTAAAAATGATGTAGTTAGGGCTATCAGGAACCTTTTCACGTGAAATGAAATGGGTTCCTCACTGGAACAAATTCTCCTAACACAATAGAGCAGTTCTCTCGGCCCAAAAGCAGTCAGAAACAATAGATCTAGCAAACGACAATCGGATGCAGTTGTACCGGCTTCAGATTTGGATCACCAACGAATGCGGCCCTCAAATAGCTCTAATACCATGACATAATGTACATGGTAAGTTCCTCAGACAAAACACCAAAGGACACCGCTCACAAATCAATACACCAATATTCTTGACGTGGTTAAAACCCTCAAAGAGGGAAACAGTCCACGGCCTGAGCCAACGCAGCCACTTCAGGCAATTTATTAATAAAAGAATGAAAATTTACATAAGCTTCTCTCATGAACGATTACCCTACAAATGACCCTCCATGCTCTTTAAATAGAGATCATGGACCAATCGGGTGTTAAGCAACGGATCAAGTGTTGGTAATACCGAGGAGAGAATGAACCGCCGGATCACTTCATGTCTAGAACATATCGTGACCGTTAAATTGTAAGTTACAAAAGTACATAGTAAAGAAACACACTTTACCTAACTCTACACTAGACCAAGTTATACTTAACTATTTCTTATGTGTCGGAATATCCTAATACTCCTTGGATGAGGAATTAAATTCCGCATCCAACGAATGCTCCCGCTCGAAATTGAGTAAAACCGTAGAGAGATCATTTGAAAATACGAGTTGAAATAGTTTTTTTTTTTACTCCAAAAATGGTGAATAATCACCCATGGTTGACATCATCATCTTTAGTCCTAGTGGTTCTATAAAGATGATTTTGGTTGTACATTTTTGTTTGAGGCCCATTTTAGACCTCAAAATTTCTCTAATGTGGGATCTGTATTTTTTTCACAATTAAAACTTATTACTTTACATTGGACAATGTTGAGCCCATTTCAAATGTAGTGATCAAGGGTGTCATCAAGTTCAACATTTTCAAGATGTTTCTTCTTTGTCTTTCAAACTTTTTTTTTTGGATATAACTTTTGAAGATCATTAGCACTCAGTTTGTACTCATCAACATTTTTAATGAAACATACAAATATATATTATATATCTTGAACTTAAAGCAAAAAACAAAACAAAACAAAACCTCAAAATGAATAAAATGAATATAAAATCCACATACATCTCTTAATGCAACAAAAAAATGTTTTAATGTTACTATAGAGCTTGAATCTAGATAGTTATGTCTAACAACATCCCAATTCTCTTCATTCGACATTTTAACCATTTATTCTTGTATCATCATATAAACCTTATGATTAAATGAACATAACAAATAATGTGATAATGGTATACCTAATAAAGTGCTTAAAAAATAATATGTTAAAATGAAAAATGAATTTCTAATCCTAACATAAATAAAAATAACTCAACAAACTTAATTTTTAAATTCACAGGATATTTTTTCCAACTAGAGTTGTCCCAACCTTCCCATGATAATATTTTTATGAAAAGTGTTTCATCCTTCACTCCTTGCATCAATATCCATGGTGTTACAGTCATACTCATCTAGTAGATTCTTAATTTAAAAACCTACTTTATTGGTGCTACATGTTATCTGTTTGGACCTTATAACCTTCTGATTGTTTATACCAATGTTCTCCCACATGTTGAAGATCTCATCTAAAAAATTCCATGTGCACAAGTTTTAAATCCCAACTGAAAATAATTATCTACAACTTTGAATTAATCACTTACTTTGCAAAGTTTTGCTATTGCATTTTCCTCAACAATTGGGAAGCTTGTTTGAACATTGTTTTCGAAATTTTGCATCAACCTTTGATTTGTCCCCATCACATAGTTCTTGAATTACATTATGCACAAACCTTACCCTTTGAATGAAAGACATAAACAACCTATACTCATTAATTTGTGTTATGATCCCATGCCATTAACTTTTGTTTTGCATCTATTAAACTGGCATAAATGATACATTTGATTGTTTCAAAAATGGGGTTATTAGGATACCCTTCCATTAATTGTTATCTAGCCTCTACAAAACGGTTTCCTCTATTCACACAATATTTATAATCAAATAATTTTGATATGTCAAATACATCCTTACTAGAAACCTCAATTGGGTTAACAAGAACCACATAGTTAACCACATGTGCATATGGATCATACCTAATCAACAATTTCAAGTTGTGAATATGAAATTAGTGTGTCCGTCTAGTTTGGTATTTTTCCCACCCTTCTATGGGTCTATCAAATTGCTTCACACTCAACTGAAATGTATGGCCCCCATCAACCAATTTTGTATTCCTCAATCGATTTCAAACGAAATTTTATATTCTATTGATAACACCATCCTCTAGATAAATACTTGGTGTTATGATTTCCCCACTACCTTTAGAACTTTCACTATGAATTTCTGAACTAATCATGGTTTCTTCATCACCGTCATTAGATTTCCTCATTTTATGAATTAAGGGAGTTTTATCTAAGTCAACAGTTTCTTCTTGATTAATAGGAATGACATCATCCTTGGGCATAGTCCTTTTGCATTTCTCTTGTTTCTTTTTCTATTGAGCAATAATGGTAACCTCATTGGAAACAATGTTGACATCATCTTTATCTAGAGTCTCCACATGTTCAAATGTTACCTTCTTGGCCTTATTAAGACCGATGATTTTTCTTTCTCTTTTCTTGTTTGTGTCTCTACTCTCGCAACTTCAACATCTACTTCTTTTTGTTTATAATTCCTTGTATCTTGTGCCTTATAAATATGAAATTTGTTGATGACTTCCCTGATCTCTTTCTTTGTAAAATATATCCCAACTATCATTTTTGAAAGTTGAATTACAAAATCATGTTAAAATAAAATGTAACATTTTGGTATTAGATAAGTCTTAAAAAATATCATGATATTATTATAATACGTGATACATTAATAAAAATAAACAAACTTACTTTTCCTTCCTAAATGTCTTGCACGATATATGCACATAATTCTATAAGACCTTCATACATATTATATTTGTTTTTTTTATCCAACACCACACATATATCTTGTAACAACCCACGAAACTCATAAGTAGCTTCCACATATTCAAGCTCAAACACATTATACAAATATTTGTTAGACATTGTTGATTAGTTTGTCATTCACAAACCAATAATGGCCCATTTTGTTTTCAGTCGGTGCATATTTCCACTCTTTAACCTTCTTGAATTCTTTTGAGACTTCAATCACTTAATCTTTTTCAAGTGTGTTAGACTTTTGTTGGCTAGCATTTCTGGAAGTACCAGTTGCAGTTTGGAATTTCATGGACATAGGTCTTGGTCCATGTATTCTCAAAGATATATTCCTTGATGTGGTTTTCCTAGACAAAATATTAAATTTATATTAAATTTATAAGTTGCTATTTTTAAAAAAAAGAAAAATAATTTTATCATATTTAAAAAAATCATTTTAATTAAAAAATAATAAAACAAATTAAAATTAGTATATGTGTGTTTTAAATAATATTGAAAAAATATAATGAGAAAATAAAATTTATAATATTTTATTCTTGATACATCACTCAAAATTGGGAAAAAAAATAATTGGATTTTTTTTTAAAACATTAAAATAAGGAAACAATATTTTAAAACAAAAATGAGTAGAGGTTTTATTGAAATCTACACCCGAATGCAACAAATACATGGGAGATTCAATACATTGCATCTTCTTTCATAGGATCCTCCAAGGAGGCACTATCTAGTGTACCAAAAAGACTATGTTGGAAACATACTACTACAACAAATTGACATGCATAGACCTTAAAAAATTGTTCGAGCAGAAGGACACATTTACAATAGGAAACCATTAATAAAGGAGAAAGAAAGCCTTGTCTAGAGGCTTGTTAAGATCTAATTGCAAATTTCCTTTGGGAGGGCTCGAAGCAGTGTTGGTGATGTTTTGGTTCTTTGTTGCTTGAGGTGGTTGCTTCAAGTCCTCAATCTACCACCTAAGTGCATCAATTTCATCTTCCTGACGGGATAGCTTGTCCTTCAGGGATTGAATTTCCTCCATGAGAAAGATGAGAGAATTCATCTATTGATGAAGTTTCTAATTGATGTCCATATTCTCCAGCTGAAGAGCTTCTATTTGTTGACTACATTCTTTACAAGCATTGATGCCTCCAACAATAGTTGAGTTTCCTTTCCCAATCAGCATGATTGATGATGTGGAAGGGGGGTCCAAGTGACAGTGAAAGCTAAGATCAAGGAATTTATAGGGAGGATGACATAGTTGTCAAAGGGAGTGCAAGAGACGCTGGTGGGTGCTAAGCGAATATAATTAAACTGAAATGAGGGAAGATGTCATGAGAGGCCATTGAAGTGGCCATTAACTCAAGAACTACCACTTCTCCACATAGACTGAGAGACCTCGCAAGCCCCTGAGAGGAATCACTCCATTGTACATTTTTGCAAGAATGGGAGAGCCAATTACATAGCCCACTATCGCACATAGAACTTACTATCATAAAGAACCAATTACATGTTAGAAACCAATTCAATTCCTTCACAAGGCAAGCTACAACTTTATTTTACAAATTTCTCTAGCTACAACCAATAGGAAGTTATAACTCCCATATTTATTAGCTACAAGCAAATGGATCTACAATCCCAAAATATTTACCAGCACCTACTGGAAGGAGCGACAACCCCTAATCTACAAGATACAACTTGCTTGACATCAATTATTCATCTTTCATCCATTTTCAAACTAGAACCATGAATGCCACAAAATAAAACAATTTTTCTCTTCAAACACTCACCAAAACACCTTTAGTAATCTCTAATTACTAATAAATCCACCATCCACACCAACATTCGTCCAACTCACACACACTACAATGCATCCACCCTCTTCCTTTGAATTCCTTGATCAATTCTGCCTATAAAGTAATTTAACTAATATTTTTAGCTTCTTTGCTTTTTAGTTTATGTACACTTCAATCCTTGCATGAATCACTTATTTTCAGCTCTGTCAAGTTTCACTAAGTCTTTTGGATGTTCTATTCAAGTTATCATGCTTTGATATGTTGTTTTGGAACTCAATCTATGAGTTTTTCTGTTAATTTTAGCCCAAACAATCAATTCTGGAACTTTACCAGGGTTTAGTTGAGACTTTCTATTGTTAGCAGGCTCTAACTTTGACTTTACTGCCAAAAATGCATCTTAATTTGTCCATGCCACTGAATATCTCCTTTAAGCCCCTGGCGCAAGTCCACTAACCCTTTTTCTGCCCATAAGACTACACATTGTGACCTTGGCCTTAGTCCCTAAGCGCTTAACCATGGGCCCTTTACATTTAAGCCCTAAGGGCTTATATTCCTCAGATTTCTCAGTCTTCTTATTTCTCGGGACCAAGTGCTAGTGCTTGGCTCTTGGCATCTTTATCTTGATGCTTCCCTTTTTGCGCCCTTAATTTCTTCCAGGTCCTTTGTGCGAATGAGCTATCAGTGGGTCTGCTTGCTGCCTTCTCATTGGTAGTTGTTGCCACTATGTACTGTCGTTGTGTCCTGACCCTGTCAGCCCACCATTTTTTTTATGCGCACTCTGAATTCCTTGCTGGGTCAATCTGTAGGGATGACATGTCTTGTGGGGCCACATTTTTCTCTTCTCTGATTCGTTTCCACTGCTCAGTGGTCCATGCTGACATGTCCCATGCCTCGTCAGCCTACTAGTTCCTTGTGCACCTTTAAAAAAAAACTTATAGGGTTTTCCTTCATGGATGAGCTGTCTTGGTGGATCCCCTGCCGCACCTGCAAACAAATTAGCCTCCAACCCAGGTTGAGTTGGCTCTAGCACCTAATGTTCCAGTCCAATGCCTAGTCACCTGGCTGGTTCTTCCTTTGTGCACTTCAAATCCCTCTAGGATTAAACCATTGGGATGATGTCATGCTATCATCATCAATGCCACATGGTGCTCTATGAGTGGTCCACGTGTCACCCGAAAATGGCCCACGGGTACCCAAAAACACACAAAATGCATGACACATGTCCTCTAATCTATATTGCCACATCACCTATGCTAATGTCATCTTTCACAAGCCAGATGTTGCCATGTGTCCAATTAGATAAGGGAGAGAAAGAGTCCTAGAGCCTTGGTTTTGTGCCAATTTTATTTTATAAAAATTAAGGCTCCTGACCTTTTATTTAACATTGCGTTGTTTCTTCCCCTTGCGCCACGTTACTCGACCTTGCTCCGCAAACCATTTGTGGTTTGCACTGGCCAAACCACCCATTCCAAAAACCCTTAACATGTTTTGTGGTTTGAGGGGGGAGGGTTTCAGATACAACCTCCGTCATTGATCTGACAATTGGCGGTATGGGTCAAACTGCCCATTCTGACACCCCCTTGCGCGTTAGATCCTTTGCTAGTTGACTTGTCGGAACTCCTCTTGATGCACCGATGGGATACATGAAGCACGATCCACCACTGGACATGTCCACCATTTTAATCTAGCCACCCATATGGATTGCGTCATCTTGGTCCATCTTATGTGTGCTCTTTGAAAATATGTCGGGATTGATCTAATTAGTATGAGTTGTATAGGGGTCTCCACCAATGACTAATAAAACACTTCCCATTGTGATTTGGTGTCTGCTCCATGTCTACCCAAAGATTTGGTTGGCTTATCCACTATGTGCTCTGTTGTGTTTGGAAAAATTCCAAACTAACACACTCCAAAGGTTCTACAATCAACATTATCTCTACTCATTTGAATTTAGAGTCATCAACTTTCAATAGATCTAACTTGTGATCCAAGAGGCCATTTTTAGTCTTCCACATACCATTCGAAATCTATTTCAGAGATCTATCCATCTACTTAGGTTCCATATGCTCCTTAGGTGATTTACTACACTATAAATGACTTCATAGTCTCTGCACCATTTAACCATACTCTACTCGTCTTGCAGTCATCTTATGTCATCCTTTTTCTAACTTTTGCCATGTTTTTCCATCAATGACAATACATTTCTAACATTCTCTCCCTTTGGAATTGATGGAAACACCTTGATCAAACAAATCATCATCATGAGGACAAACCAAATATGCTTGTGCTCAAGTGTTTCCTTTGGATGCTGCTCCCCCTGTGATACACTTCTCTTGTGTTGGGTTGCTACTGTGAAGTTCTTATGCACCATGACTCCTCCAAGAATTCTTTCTTTTGTTTGATCACCAGGAAATCTCCCCCTTTGACATCAAAGGCAAAGACACTATGGACTGCCCCTGCAACTTGGACATGGAAGCTTCATCTTGATATGTTGAAGGTATACCAACTATCTTTCTTCTTCTTGAAGGAAGATCTAATGAATGGAGGCAAGAGGAACAACTCCCAATATTTTCCTTAAATACTCAAACTAATATCTTGGGAGTGGTTTGCTGAAAATATCAACAAACTGCTCTTTTTTAGGTACATACTCCAACTTCACAATCTGATTTGCAACTCTCTCTCTCTCCCAAAAAATGGTACTTGATTGGAATATGTTTGTATTTGAGTGAAAAACATGATTCTTTGACATGTTGATGACACTTGTGTTGTCTCAAATAATAGGAATAGGTTGATCATAAAACACTTGTACATATTGCAAGGTCCGGTTCATCCACAATATTTGAGTGCAATAAGAAGTTATTGCAATATATTCTACTTCAGCTATAGATAAAGAGATGGAAGCTTGCTTCTTTCTAACCATGAAACTAGACATTCTCTAAGAAAGAATGCACCATCACTAGTTTTATTTCAATCATCTACATCACCTACCCAATCAACATCAGTATAAATAGTTAGTGAAAAATCTTTACCTCTTGGGTACCATAGTCCATAATCCATTATGACTATGAGATATCTGAGAATGCTCTTGGCTTCTAGAAGATGGATTTATCTAGAGGATGCTTGAAATATTCCAACAATACAAATTTCCTGCATAATGTATGGTCTTCAAGCTGTCAAATCTAATAAGTTGCCAATGATAGATTTGTATAGTCTGGTCCACTTCTAGTGATTCATCAGTCTTGTTAATCTTGCAACATGTAACCATTGGTGTGCTCACTAAAAAGCATTCCTCCATGCCAAACTTCTTCACTACTTCATTGAGATATTTACCTTGTGAGATAAAATCCCATTTGGGAGTTTGGGAAATCTACGATCCAAGGAAATAAGAAATTTCTCCAAGAATATACATCTCAAACTCTACCTTCATATCTACTACAAATTGACATGTTAATAAAATTTCTGAATCACTGGAAAAAATAATATCATCGACATACACAACCACCAATATGAGTTTCTCGTCATTAGATTTGACATATAAATTCTTGTTGAAACCTCTTTTGAAACCACACTTGAGTAGGTAGTTGTCCAACTTGGAATACCAAGCCTGAGGGGCTTGCTTGAGACTGTACAAGGCATTCTTAAGTTTGCAAACATAATCAGGTTGATCTATCAGTTGAAAAACATCTAGTTGTTCTATGTAAACTTCTTCCTATAATTCTCCATTTAGAAAGGAAAATTTGACATCCATTTGATATATTTTGAACTTCTTGAAATAGGAAAATGCTAGAAACATTCAAATTGCCTCTAATCTAGCAATTGGAGAAAAAATTTCATCAAAATCCAGCGCTTCAATTTGAGCATAACCTTTGCATACCAATCTTTCTTTATTTCTCACCACTTCACCACGGTCATTTAACTTATTTATGAAGACCCACTTAGTGCTAATAACATTCTTGTTTGTTGGTCTTGGTACAAGCTCCCATGTCTGTTTTTTCTCAATTTGGTTCAATTCTTCATGCATAGATTTTAACCAATTTTCATTTTGACTAGCTTGTGAAACATCATTTGGTTCCTCCATGGACAACAAGGCTACATGTTCTTATGCAGGGGGATTGAGAAACCTCCTTCTTGTATGAACACCTATTTTTAAATCACCATCAATTTGGTCAGTTGGGTGATATTTTTGCACATACCTTGAAGGATATTTGGCTTGAGTACTAGAAGGGTCTTCATTTTGTTTTGCTAAAAGTGGCTCATGGTCCTTATTATTTTTTACTAGTTCATTAAAGTTGATATTTTTTGGTTGTTTGTCTTCAGATTCAACATATTCATCCACTTTGACATCAATACAATCAACAATCTTCTTGGTATTATTATTATAACATCTATAACCTTTGTTTCTTTGAGAATATCCAAGAAAAATACCTTCATCATCCCTTGCATCGAACTTACCAATGTTGTCATCATTCCTCTTAATATAACACTTGCTACCAAAAACTCAAAAATGCTTGAAAGTTGCAGGTCTGCCATACCAAATCTCATAAGGAGTTTTGTCACTATTTGGTCTAAAATGAGCTTTGTTGAGTATCACCACTACTGTGTGAATGGCTTCAGCCAAAAATATTTGTTTAACTTTCCTTTCATCCATCATAGCTCTAGCTAATTTTTGTATATATTTATTTTTCTCTCTACTATGCCATTCTATTGTGGATTTTATGCTATAGTGAACTGCCTTTTGAGGCCATGTTTTTTTCAAAAGTCATCAAACTCTTTTGAAGTAATTTCGCCTCCATTATCAGATCTTATGCTTTTGAATTTATAATTAGTTTCGTTTTCAGCCATAGCTTTCAAATCTTTGAATATGTCAAAAGCTTTATATTTTTCTCTAAGAAAAGAAACCCATGTCATCTTGCTAAAATCATCAATTATAAGCATGAAATACAATTTACCTGTGGGTGATTGGGTTCTTGAGGTTCCACACAAGTCCATATGTACTAGATGCAATGGATTTGATGATGATCTCTCCTTAGACTTGAATGTCACTCTAGTTTTCTTACCCAATTAACGATATTTGCAAATCGTATTCTCTAGTTTTGACAGCCTGGGTAGATCCTTGACAACATTCTTCTTGCTTTGTTTGACTATCTGATCAAAGTTCATATCTCCAAGTCTCCTATGCCACAACCAAATATAATCAATCTTTGATAAGAACCACCTCTCTTATTTCTCTTTTAGAACATAAACATTATTGTCTGTTCTCACAACTTCAACTACTATTTCACCTATGCCTGTAGACTTGATTTGACAATTCTTGATTTGACAAATTCAACTACTATTTCACGTGTGTCTGTTATTTTCCTGAGCTCCAGAAATTCTTTCTTGCGACTAAATTATCCTGTCATTATCTGCCTTACAACTTCTGATCTCTTCCTTTAAACTTCTCAAGGTATCTGTTACGTCAGGAGAGTACTCTTCTCCTTGTTGTCAGTTGATCTATAAGAAGAGTCACATGAGTTGTAATCCACCATTATGCTCGTCATCTCTTATCTTCTTCTTCCTGCAAACATACCATGTTAGATAAACCAAATATAAAAATAATCAAATATACCTTAGTGTGTTTCAGGGGAGGCTATGTTGTCTACACAAATGAGTCCATATTAGCATGATATATATATATATATATATTCAACATCAACATGATGATACAAACTACAACAATGACCATCATGAGAAATAACCAACATGCATGCATGATGAACACATATATAATCATGTATGCATGCATAACAATCACATCCAGCCCATCCAGTCTAAGTGTTTGAAACTAGAAGCTTTGAAACCACCCTATAAAATGCCTCCTCCCACATTTACCCAAATTCACAAGCTCACCAGGGTAAACATGAGACGAGTGTCACTATGACATGACCCAACCTCCAAGTTCTAGTTAAGGAAGTGGGGCTTACAAACTAAACACATACTGACATCCTACAAGGACTACAAATCACTCAGGATCTGGACAACCACCCTAGGTGATCAATCCCTGAGTTGGAAACCCTTTTCTTTGACTAGCACCCCAACCACGTGCATAACAAGGCAAGGGTGTGGTTATCGGCCTCCAACCGCATGCATAGGCTTGCTTCCATGCGGTAATGGCATAAACTCTTCAATTATGAGCATGCAATTCCAGGATCCGTGCCACCTTTTCAGGCTAGCCTCCATACCACTGCCCATAATTGTCTGAAACTTTATAGAATGCAATCAAATCTAATAAAAAAGCTACCCAATCAAAAATCAAGCAATAAATTGAACCAAAAATGCCTAATCCATAACAGAAATTTCGTCAAACATATCGAAAACATGTAAGTTACAGGTCATGGATGCATATATGATCATGTTGCAGTAGCTACAACCACCCTCCAAAATTTTTCCTTAGCTTCATTTTGGAGCCTCCCTACCAACCTTTCACAACATCATGTCTTGTCTTGTCAAGTACACAAGCTTCAGTGATTTTCTTGTAGAATGACAACCTGTCCATCAAAGCTTGTTGCATACCCCTCACAGGATATTTCACCAGACTTGTTCCAGCTGCAGGCTGAGAAACTCCCTCAAGAAGTTGTACAATTATGGAGGGAAACCAACCTTCCCTCTAGAAATTGCGCAATTCTGTCTGGCAGCCCACTGGGCTCCAGAATTGCGCAATTATGCCTATCACTATTCACCGAGAAAATTGTGCAATTCCTCCAAGAAAGGCTGCTCAGCCCAAAAATTGCGCAATTCTAGGCAGCAGTTAGATGCTTTGTCCAGAAATTGCGCAATTCTGGGAAGCAGTTAGCTGCTTTGACCAGGAATTGTGCAATCCCTCTAGGAAGCCAGCCCAGCTCCCTCCTAGAAATGTGCATTTTCTCCTCCTAGTTGAGCATAGTATTGCATGTGCAGTTGAGTTGACCGTTTCCCTCTGGGACTGAGCAAAACTGATTTGCATGCATGGGATGATCCTCCCAAGGCAGCATGCAAAGGAATCCCTTGATTTAGGGATCTATTTTTAGCAGTTGGAGGTTACATGCAAGGATAATCTCAGAAACCTCTCGCCAAGTGTCGCTTTTCGTAGATTTGTGGCATGCGCATCACAACCTTGATCTTATCAAAAGTCATCAACTAGACACTGCAGAGCTCATTCCTCACATCGAACTTGCAGATTTGGCATCCCACATTTCATCTAGGAGTCGTCAACACATTCAGCTCATATGTCTTGGGGTAAGCTGACTGCTCATGACTTGCGCTGCGCTTTTGGCGCTTTTTGTGTTTCACTTCGTATGAATGTTGTCTGCTTGATTTCAGTGAGCACTTGTTGTCATTTGCATGCATACTAGCTTATACTAGCACTGTTTCAGTTTTTGTTTGCATCTCACTGCTGTCACATGCATGGAACTGTTTTGAACGGAGGGTCACCATTCCGGCGATTCGCTTCACACACATGCATGATTTCCTGTTTTCTGAATCCTGCACTTGTTGTTTGCATGAATGATCATTCACTCTCATTTGCACTCATCTCACCATGCATTCAGACTTCTCATGTTTTCAGTCACCCGTCGACTGGATTGGGCTGCCTTGGCCCGGACCGTGCCTTGCCCAGCTAGCACTGCGCATTTCCGAAAGCGAAGACTCTGCCTTCCCTCCAAAAATTGCGCAAGTCTAGCCAGGCACTGACCTCCAGGCTTGCATTGCGCAATTCTTAGAGGTAGTGTCCTGTTGGCCCCAGAAACTACAAAATGCAGTTTGTTGGTTGCATGTCACTGCTGACTGAAATTGCGCATTGTGCAGTTCCCGTCCTCATCAGGCCAAGATGGATTGTGCATTGCACAGTTCTAGCAATCAACCAGCCTCCTGATTGCCCAGATTGTGCCTTGCATAGTTTTGGCAGTCAATCTCCCGACCTCCCTGCAGAAATTGTGTGACCTTCATGATCGGTCACATTGGTATGTTTCAAGTAAGTTCTTAAGTTCGTTTTGGTTTTCGATTGACAGATTGCTTGCCATGAGTGTTTCCATGTCTTCAGGTATTGCAAGTGTTTATCTGCCTCTCAGCAGTACAGTTACAATGGTTTCCAGGAGATCAGAGTCGAAGACGCTGTTCAGAGCACACTTAGGGATGTAGTCGATATGAACTTGACTACCCACGAAGACATCAAGTTTTTCGTAGACAAGGGCATCAAGATATGACATCAGCAACATCACAACAAGCAACACCATGAACAACAGTTGAAGGCAACATATCAGATGCAACGAATGCAAGAGGAAGGTTGTTGACAACACAGAGGCAGAACAAAGTTGCAAGCTCAAGCAAATCCACTTGTGATGAAAGAAACTTTGGAGAGTCATGCTATGAGGTGACAGCGCGACCTGAAGATCACGCGAAGGAAGAGAATGGAACAGAGAAGGAATTGTATGTACTGAAGCAAAAACTCAAGGAAGAACATGAGTTGCAGCAGGAACAGGTACAACAGGGGGCACAACATGCACTCATGGATGAAACTACGCCCGTAAAAGTTATAGATCCATCCCAGAAGCTAGCACGAAGCAGACATGATGAGCAGTGTTGTTGATCATGCAAGGGAATTCAACAGCATGCATGTTATTGTGTGCACTCATGCAATCCCACCCATTAAGAACACTCACCGAGGCAAAGACAAGAAGCAAGTCTGACTGGAGATGAACATGCATTTGACAGTTGATGCGCATGACCACCAACACACACTGGAAGATCAACGCAGACACTATGCATTAGTGTGGTGTTGGTTCGGTCGCACCCAAGAAGACCATGCGCATGCTAGCACACGAGTTGGATGGAGGAGCCATACCAATGCACTTGGATGCAATGGAGGCAAGAGTTCGCTTCAACAAGATGTCACCATGGAGCGCATGCACACCATCACGGATGACCAAGCTTGGCATCAGCTCACCACCTTCACCATCACAAGCATGTCAAAGAGTTGGTCTCACCACAATGGACCGAGTGTCATTGATGTCTTGCATGGATTGCTCAAGCCATTTTGTCTCACATGGGCACATATGCATTGTAATGTAATGTCTTGTCAAGTGGAAGTTCAAGTGTCGATAGTTGGATTTAACAATCATAGAGTAGATGAAGAGTCATGAGGGTAAATGAACTGTCACAAAGGGGAATGTCAAGGGTCACCCCACCCTTTTCTATAAATAGAACTTCATAACTCATTCTAAAGGCTTTTGGTCAGCCAAGCTTCCGATAAGACTATCTTGGAGAGAGCTTGGAAAATATTGTAACGAGCCTTGGCTTCTCCACTGCGCAGAGATAATATATCTCTTTGGAGGAGCAGATGGTTGTGGTTGTAACGTTCTGCTGTCAGAACTAGTGGTTAGACATGGATGTATTGTATGGCTGGAACTTACACTTTTTAATATAACAGAGAAAACACGTTTCATGCATATGTTGTATTGTATTATATGCTATCTGGTTTACTCTAAATGATATATGTATTTGTTTGTTCAAGCATGGACGTATGGAATATTCTGTATAAGTATGTATAAATCTTTCTGAAATGTGTTGTTGGTTTAACCATCACTTTGGGTTGCTCACTAACTTTCTTTCCAGCTTGTGATGCATCTTTGCTCATGTGTTCCCTTCCAAGCTGCGTACTATTATAGGTTTCCAAGGGGTGCAATCACCTCACCCTTAGTCTGTTAGAACCTCTCATGCACCTTCCTTGACTTACTACAGCTGTCACACCCTTGCTACCAACCGGGACATCTTACTCGCCTCTGTGCGAAATCACGGTCAAGGCATTACCATACGACCCATTGTTGTGACTCCTACACCAAACGGTCTGAGGTCTATTTGGGACTTCTTATCGGGGAGATCCCCTTACATGTTGGCGGGTCCAACACCATCAACAAATCATAAACTGATAGTCTTCATATGAAAATCACCAAGAAGGCTCCAAACCCTCTCTAGGTCACTGCAACAACACTTGTTATTCCATACATTCATTAACCATTAGATAACTTAGAAAATCATGACAAGATCCATATATACCATACATCATATAACCAACATATAACTAGCAAATAACTAGCATAGAAACCATGGAAAATCAACCATAATGTCAACATGATAACCAGTACAAGTGCTCATAAATCACAATGGTAAAATAACTCTTATTAACATATGAAAATGCCAACCAAGTCAGGGATTTCCACATACCACCCAACCATAGATTGGGCTAAAGCAACTCTCTCTTTCAACCAATCACCCCTGTGCCATATTCCAAGCATGAATGTGGGATCTCATAGAATAAACCAAAACAAAATGAACCAAGGCTTCGAGAGGACAAACCACATCAACCCTCAACCATAGTGATTCCACCTCTATGGTCTAGAAATCATGAACACCAACCAGATTAGTGTTTACCCAAGTTGTCCAGGGCTCCAGAAACTAGTAACTCGACACACAACCTTTCAAGGCTCTAGAGAGTTTGTTCCAACTGCGACTCTAGGAACTAGTAAATTAACCCACCAAGGGGCCCAAAGAGTTTGTCCCAACCTACGTCTCTAGGAACTGGTAACTCAACCCAAACTATTCTAGAGGTTCCAGAGCGTTTTTTCCACCCCACAGCAATCGGGAACCTAAGCACCAATAACAAAAACAAGGGGAAAAACGCACACCACCATGGATATATAGGAAATGGAAATGGAAGGCTAAAACCATTGTCAATCCAGGAAAATATCCATGCCAATGACAACACATAACCATAGAATCACATGCACATACCATGCATCTACAAATCAGCAAGGAAATCACACATGCAACCTATTACCTGCAAAGCAATCCAACTGTTTCCTTGCGCTCCCTGCTTTCCTTTGTCTTCTTTCTCTAAATCCAAGTGAATACTAGAGTGCTCCAAGCATGCTCTAAGTGTGCAAGAGTATGAGAGAGTGAGAAAATGAAATGATAGCTCCAAAACGGAATTGACAAAAGCTCAATTGAAGAAAAAAAATTGTGAATTGATCCTCAGAAGCCTTTTTTTATCATTGAAGACTGTATTTTCTTCATTTGCCTTCATATTTCCTCTAATTTCATTTGCATGCAAATCTGTGTCTCTTCCCCTTCATTTTCTCCTATTTTCCTTTATTTTCATAATTAAATGTCATTTATTGCCTCTTTGCCTTTGTCAATACCTTTTCCAGTTTACATAACCATTAATTAATCACAATTGATACCCACTAAACTATTTTTCCTAACATTCGACTTGGAATATGTGTCCCATGACCTTGATCTTATTTTATTTACATAGAAAATCAACCAGGAGTTGTTACATTCAATTTGCAGAAGCAATTGTTCAACAAATTTATCCTTTTCGTTGATTAGTGACTCATTCCGAGATTTATTTTTCTTTATTAGCCTGTCTATTTCTTCAAGTGCACTTACCACATCTCCTTCTATACCTAGTTCAACATCTTCTTCATCAGAATTAATGGCTTAAACTTGCATATTGTCTATAGCCATAAGCAAATTCTTTTTGACTTTCATCATCTCTATCCTCATATAAGGATTGGCTAACTCCACTTTCAGAGGAGCTAGCTTCTTGAATGTAGAGACTCCTCTTCTTAGCATTCTTTCTCTCTTTTTTCACTTTCTTGAATTTTTCTTCTGGTTCATAGTCCTTCTTCTTTTCAAGACACTTTGAAGCATAGTGACCAACTTTGCCACAATTAAAACACTTAAAAAGTAAATTACCTTTATATTTTCATGAGCCTCTCTTGATCTTCCTCACAAACCTAGCTTCTTCTTCATATAATTCATAACATGAATCATCGTGCTCTTCATTGGGCTTCATATCTGCTTTGAAGGTTGATTCTTTTGCTGTAGGATTTCCATTTGAAATTCTCATCTCATAAGCAGAAAGTGTGCCAATTAGTTGATCTAGAGTGAGAGTATTCATATTGGTCATCTCTTCAATGGATGAAACCTTGGTATTAAATGTCCTAGGAAGAGATATCAAAACCTTTTAAACTACCACAAATTCTTCCAATTTCTCATCAAGGCCTCTTATGGTGTTCACAAAGTCATCAACTCTTAAAAAGTGCTTTGCAATATCTTCATCATCATGCATCTTCAACGAATCGAATTTCATTCTAAATCCTTGAAGTTAGATTGCTTTACCTTGTTGTCACCTTCATAGTAGCTACTCATCTTGTTCTAGATATCTTTGGCAGTTATGCAATCCATTACTTTTCTGATTCAGTAAGGCCAACAAGTAGGGCATTCATGGCTTTAATATTGCATGTGAACTCCATCTTTTGATCTTTAGTAATCACTACTAGAGGCTTTTGATATTCTTCTTCCACAACATCCCATACATCAACTCCAAGTGATTGAATGTAGGTTTTCATCCTTACTTTCCAAAACACATAGTTTGTTCCATTGAACATTGGTGCCCTATTGGTAAATCCTCCTTCCTGGTTTGCCATGGTCCTTGATCTTTCTTCCAGTTGTTAAATTGATATGAAGTAACCAATATCTAATACCACTTTTTAGAAACCAGGACAATACTTGGGGGGGGGGGTGTGAGTTAGTATTGTCAAATTTTAAAAACTTTCTTTCACTTGTAACAATATTAGGACACCATTAAAAGATCCAACAATTAATTCATATGAGCATGAAATGAACCAACATGAACAACACAAATTACACACAAATATTCTTCAAACTTTACTTTACGTCCTTCACAAGGAAAGCTACAACTTGATTTTACGAATTTCTCTAGATACAACCAGTTGGAACCTACAACTCTCTGATGTATCAACTACAACTGAATGGAGCTACAACCCTTGATCTACAAGCAACACCTTGCTTGACATCAATGATTCATTTTTCATCCATTTTCAAGCTAGAACCATGAAGTCCACGAAATAAAATAATTTCTCTCTTCAAACACTCAACAAAACACCTTCAGTAATCTTTGATTATTGAGAAATCCACCATCCACACCAGCATCAATCCAACTCACGCACACCACAATGCATCCACCCTCTTCCTTTGAATTCCTCAATCGATTATGCTTATAAAGAATGACTAATATTTTTAGCTTCCTTGATTTTTAGTTTATGTGCACTTAAATCCTTGCATGAATCACTTATTTTCATCTTTGTCAAGTCTCGCTAAGTCTTTTGGATGTGCTCTTCAAGTTATCAGGTTGTGAGTTTTTCTGTTAATTTCAACTCAAACAGTCAATTCGGGCACTTTATCAAGGTTTAGTTGAGCTTTTCTATTGTTAGCAAGCTCTAACTTTGGCTTTACTACCAAAACTACATCTTAATATGTCCATGTCATCGAATATCTCCTTTAAGCCCCTGGCGCAACTGCATTGGCCCTTTTTCCGCCCATAAGACTACGTGTTGTGAACTTGGCCTTAGTCCTTGAGCGCTTAACCGCTGACCCTTTGCATTTTAAGCCCCAAGGGTTTATCTTCCTTTGCACCCTCAGTCTTCTCATCTTTTGGGACCAAGTGTTGGTGCTTGGCTTCCGACACCTTTATCCTGATGCTTCTCTTTTTGCGTCCTTTATTCTTCCGGGGTCCTCTATGCAAGATGAGTTGCCAGCGAGTCCACCTGCTACCTTCTCATTGGTTGTTGTTGTTGCTCTGTATTATCGCCATGTCCCGACCCTATCAAGCCTACCATTTTTATTACACACACTTTGAATTCCTTTCAGGTTCAATTCATAAGGATGCCATGTCTTGTGGGGCCACCTTCTTCTCTTCTCTGATTGGTTGTCACTTCTCAGTTGTCCATGCAAACGTGTCCTGCACCTTGTCAGCCCATTGGTTCCTCTATGCACCTTTAAGAAAAAAACCTTCAGGGCCTGCCTTCAGGGATGTGTTGTCCTGGTGGGTCCCCTGATGCACCTGCCAGCCGAGCCAATTAAATTCCATCCCAAGTTGAGTTGTCTTTGACACCTACTATGTCAGCTCGATGCCTACTTAGCTCGCTGGTTCTTCCTTTCTGCACTTCAAAGCCCTCCAGGATCAAACCATCAGGATGACATCATATTGTTGTCACCAGTGCCACGCGGTGCTTTGTGAGTGGTCCATGTCTCACCCAAAAAAGGCCCACTTTGGTACCCAAAAACACCGAAAATACATTACATGTGTCTTCTAGTCCATATTGCCACATCACTTGTGCTGACATCATCTTTGACCAGTCGGATGCTGCCATGTTTAATGTTAGAGAGGAGAGAGAAAAAGTCTTAGAGCCTTTGTTTTGTGCCAATTTTCTTTTATAAAAAATAAGGGTCTCGACCTTTTATTTAACATTGCGCCAACTCTTCTCCTTGCGCCACGTTGCCCGACCTTGCTCCAAAAACCATTTGTGGTTTGAGATGGCAAAACCACCCATTCTGACACCCCTTAGCATGGATTTTGGTTTGAGGGGGGAGGGTGTCGGAATCAACCTCTGTCATTGATCCGAAATTGCCCATTCTTACACCCCTTACGTGTTATCTCCTTCGCTAGCTAACCCATCATAAGTCCTCTTGATGTACCAATGGGATGCGTGGGGCATGATTTGCCGCTAGACATGCCCACCATTTGACTCTGGCCACGTACAAGGATTGCGTCATCCTGGTCCCTCTTATGTGTGCTCTTTGAAAATTTGTCAGGATTGATCCTATCAGTATGAGTTGTATAAGGGGCTCCACCAACGATTAATAGAACGCTTCTCGTTGTGCTTTATTGTCTACTCCACATCTACCCAGAACTTTGTTTGGTCACTTCGCTATGTTTGGTAAAACACCAAACTAACACACTCCAAAGGTACTCCAACCAACATTAGCTCTACTTATTTGACTTTGGAGTCCTCAGCTTTGACTAGCTCTAACTTGTGATCGAGAAGGCCATTTTTAGTCTTCCACATACAACTAGAAAGCTCTTTCAGAGCTCTATCCATCTGCTTGGGTTCCATGTATTCTTGAGGTGATCTGTTGCACTAGAAATGCCTTCAAAGTCTTTGCACCATTTCACCATACTTTGCTCATCTTGCAGTCACCTTTTGTAATCCTTTTGTCAACTTTTTCCATGCTTTGCCATCAAAATGAAAATACATTTCTAACATCACAAAACCCACTGTCACTAAGAGTAGCGAACCAAGTAATATTTCCAAAATGAATTAGCGCAAGATGCTTTTGGGAGCGATTAGGAAGCAAACCCATTGTAATTTAACCATGACACAACTACGAGGGAGCTAGACACATGCCACGGGTTTAATGCGGGAGCCAAAGGCCTCAAATAGAGAGACCATTGTATCACCATTAATTTTCATGATTCCCATCTTCACTAAATTCATCACAAAGCGAAGTTTCGAGTCAGATCATGGTAAATTATTATGTCCAAACGCAGAGATTTGGGCATGGTCCACGCTCTTAGTTGGAGCCACGACACCCATAATAAAATACCCTTTTGTATGATTATTAGATCTTATGTTTTCCATTATAATGCAATCATGATTGAGATGCGTCGGTTTTGACATACGATTTATATGTGTCATCCTTATGCCTAAGGTATAATTCTCCAGCCCGTTGAGCCATTTATTTTAGTCTGACCCTCATTAAGGAGGCATGCTTGATTAGCTTGACAATATGCTTCTATATTTTGTCCTCTAAGAATATGAAAGAAAGACTTCAAGAGAAAGTGTTCCAGAGCACATTCAATTCTTTGAAGAAGGAGCTTGAGGTGGTTCTCTTTTGGAGATGAGTCGATGTTCTAATGTTTTATAGTAAGCAGAGAGTCTCCCAATATTACAATATCAGGGATTCCCAAATATCGAGACAATATTGTGCTTAATAATAGACCATACATTTTCGATTGGTTATTGGTCTTCTTATCAAAACTCGATAAATACTTAATGACTAATTTTCCTTTGAGATTAATTATAATCTCTGCCCCTCCTACCACTCTTAAAATAAAGAAACAAAAATATTATAAACAACAAATTCTATTTAAAAAAAAACAAACAAACATTTTTTAATAATTTAAATAATAAAAAATTAAAAACACACGAATTTGTATTTTCCTAATAAATAATATTAAAAATTAAAAAAAAATTACCAACAAATTTTAAATAAAAATAAATAAAACATTTTATTCTAATTAAGAATAAATAAATAAATAATCAAATAATAAAAAATAAAATAATAAAAAATAAAAATATTAAAATAAAAAAATAAAAATCAAACATTTGAAGAAAAAATAAATTAAAAAAATTGACAATTAAAAATTAGAACATCAAATAAAAATAAGAAGAGTTTTAAAAAAAATTATAAACATAACATATATATATATTCCATGTGATAGAGCACCGAACAATCCCAACTCCCATTGGTGCTCCGATTGGTGATAATGGGCCACCAACAACCCACAAGGCTCAGGCCCCGCGGTCATTGCCTAACCCTTTTGGGCAGCCCTTTAGCTTTCATGGGGAGTAGTGGTGATTTTGGGAATCAACATTGTCATGCACCATAGCTCAAAAAAGTTATTGTTCTTATTTGATTGTTTAATAAGTTTTTAATATAATTTTTATTTGCATTGTTATTTTAAATTTTTTTTTTATATTTTATTTTTAAAGTTTTATAGGTGTGTGGGCAATTTAATTGGCATCACTATGATACAAAGTATTATGTTATTGATTTTTTTCCTCTTCTAAAATATTATAAATATATATTGATATAGTTTTTTCTAATTTACTTCTTGAAAGATCATAAGTATTTGTTGATTTTTTTTTCAAAATAAAATTATATATATTTTTTCACATAACATATAAAATTCACATATAATTTATAAAATTCACATATAATTGAGAGTTGAATTTAATTTTCACATAACATATAAAATTCACATATAATTGAGAGTTGAGTTTTTTAATTAAATTTTTTGCTAAACCATAATAATTAAAAAAAAAATACTAAATTTTTAAATGTGAATGTCTGATGATGTTTTTTTTTCATTGTCTTTTTGATGATTTCAAGTTCTTTAACCAATGGTTCTCACTCATCTTAAAACGACTTTGTTAATTTCCTCAAAATCTCTAACCAATTCTCCCAAAGATTGGATGTGATGTGAGGAGTACACACGTGTATATATTATAAAAATTATATGAATGATTGTTAAGTTTAGTAAATGTGGGGTAGATGTGTATATATACTAGAAATTATATGAATTGTTGTTAAGTTTAGTAAATATGATATAAGAAAATAAGAGATAAGAGATAATTGAATTATTTAATAATTAGTAGTTTAAAAAAATTGGAGGGAAAATATTGAACTAAAATTTTAAAAGGAAAACCCCATTCTCTAAGCTATACAATTGTCTTTAGGAGAGTGAGCATTATTATTCTATGTTTCCAATGAAAGGATATTGATTTATTTAACAATGAAGTTTCTATTTTTGAAGCATTAACATGTTGTTTGTGTAGCTCTTGTATTGGCATTGGTGAATATAATGGGAACGTCTCTAATGTGAGTGAAAAGATTATTCATCCAATGAGGAACCTGATCATAGTGCAAGCAATAATATTGAGCATGTTGATCAAGAAATTCCTAATTTTGAGTAATTTGAAGTCACCACTAATTTGGGGGGGGGGAGATTTTCCTCCAGTGGTAGAATTAAAAAGCTCCAATGAGGATGATAAAGAATTTCCTCCAAGTGAGGATGTCCAAGGCATTGATGAGGATGGTGAAAGCTTTCCTCTCTGAGGGGATGTCTAGGGCGTTGATGAGGATGATGAAGAATATCCTCTAAGCAAGGATTTATGGGGCACTGATGAGGATGGTGAAGAATTTACTCCAAGCAAGGATTTGTGGGGCATTGATGAGGATGATGAAGAACTTCCTCCAAGCAAGGATTTTTGGGGCATTGATGAGGATGGCGAAGAATTTTATCCAAGCGGGGATTTTCAGGGAAATCACGAGGATGGAAAATAATTTCCTCCAAGCGAGGATTTATGGGGCATCGATGAGGATGTCGAATAATTTCCTCCAACCAAGTATTTCTGGGGTAGTTATGAGGATAAATAATATTTTCCTCCAAGCAAGGATTTACAAGGCATTAATGAGGATGGTGAATAATTTCCTCCAAGTGAGGATTTTTGGGGCACTGATGAGGATGATGAATATTTTCCTCCAAGTGAGGATTTCTAGGTCACAGATGAGGATGGAAAATAATTTCCTCCAAGCAAGGCTTCCTAGGACATTGATGAGGATGGTCAAGATTTTCCTCTAAGCAAGGATTTCCAAGGCATTGATGAAGATGGTGAAGGGTTTCCTCCAAGCAAGGATTATGTGATGAGGATAGTGAATATTTTCCTCCAAGTGAGAATTTCCAAGGCACTTATGAGGATGACAAATAATTTCCTCTATGTGAGGACTTCCAAGGCACTGATGAGGAGGTTTTGATCGATAAAAATGACCCTTCAACATTTTAAGGGAGACCACCCAGTCAGGAACTTAAAGCAGCTCCTTTTCTGTTGAAATGGTGGTTTTGACTGGTTAAACTAGGTCTACTTACCCTTTCTCTATCTCTATTAGCTTAAAGTAAATATTTTAGTTTCCAACAAAGAAAGAGAAATCAAATTAGCCTTCCTGCTGAGCTCAGGCAAGGAAGAAAATCCTTAAGCTGATCTATGGCTCAGCCAAACCAAAAATATGCTTGGCCTCTTTAAGAAGAGGAATTCTAGAAATGCAAAGTTAAACTAAATTTAGATTAAACATCTATAGGCAAAACTAATCTAAAACAGAAAAACCTATCTCAAATTGGAATGGGATAACCCTTTCCCAATCCAAGAGCAAGCTAATTAAAACATGGGAAGAACTGATATAATTCGTCATGTGATTTTATATTAATTAAAGGAAGTAGTTCACATTAACTAATACAAGTGAAAGCAAAATAAGCCTGCAAATGAATAATAAATAGTTATCAGTCACCATAAGAATACTTCAATGAATTAAGATTGATTTCGATCTCATTCTACCCTGCAAAGATAGCTTTAACAAAGCTTCAACAACAAAATGTCAATGGAATAGCAATAGTGCACAATACTAAAGAAACATAATACTATTTAGAATAAAGATCAGAACCAATAATGAAACTTTAACAGTGAGACAATAATCCTACATTCCGGTAATAGTACACAAGAATAAGAATTAATTAAAACCATGTCAAAATTTTATTACCACATTTCCAAGAGTATCTCTAACCCTTAATGAAATTGCTTGCAATAGGGCAAAGTCCCTTTATAATAGAGACATAACTTCTCTACAATATCTACAATAAAACTCTATGCACTATACAATAGTGTGAAAGCACAAATCAAATTATTTCAGAGCCCCCTGTGTGTGATCGCGACCACCCTTTGATCTTATTGAAGAGACAGGTATTTATACAAAGTTTCAAAGTTAATAGATCCCTTTGGTTTCTCAACAAACGAGAAATAAAAAGTAAATGAATATGGAGGTTTTGTATTTTGTTGAATCACAAGCTAAACTTAGAAGATCTCAGAAGCTTCATTTGGGTCAGATTCAAACAATCTTCAAATGAGTGGAAGGATAGTTTCCAACAGATTTTCCAAATAGCCTTTTTCAACAACCTTTGTCTTTCTTTAGGACTGTAGTGGTTCGGCTGTTCCATTAAAATCGGAAGAGAAAGGTATTCCAGAATTGGCCCTGTAATCCAAATACAACAAAGCAATCAACATTGTACAAATAATTTGAATCTAAACTAATCCTAATGAAACCCCAATGATAAATAGTCTGAGACCATTAACGATGACTTATTCAAAACTTAATAGTAACGACCAAACCAAAGTGTGACAAGAGGCGAACGCAGATGGATATCGAAGGTTTTGAGTATCAGATTTTTAACATGGCACACTTTGCAAACCTTGCGATATATGGAAAGTTCTGATGAGAAGCAGACGTGATATTTTATTAAATCACTGCGATAAATCCCATTGGATCCGCAACCATATCGAAGATCGAAATATTAGGTATAACTGAATATTTTAGATGTGTGTCATTCCAAAAGTTCTGATATATGAGCAGACACAATTTCACAATTAAACAAAATCTTAAATCATATTGGAGATTGGTACATATCGAAAGTCGGAGGGGGAGTGAATTGGGATATCGATGATTGGAGATATATGAATCGAAGATTGGAGGGATATGATTATCGGAGACCAGAGATCAGAGGGATTGACATATCGACAAAGGAGAGAATATCATAGGTCGGAGAGGGAGGTTATATCGATTATCGGAGATCAGAGCTTATATGATATCGGAACATTGGATATCTCTGAAAATAATGATGAAATCCCAAAGAAAAATGAGCTTGCCCTCGAGCAACGCATGGAGCTCGACTCGGCATAGGATCTAGCCCTCTTCCCCGACTTGGCGGCGCCTCCCGCCCCGCGGGGAGCCAGCGAACCAGGGGAAGAATGAAGGGGGAAGAGGAAAGGAAGAAAAAAACGAGAGATAGAGAGAGAGAAGAGAAAAAAGGCGTAAGCTCCGCGGCCACCGACGACGCTGCGTGGAGCTCGCGCTGCCTTTCCGTGAACGACCCACGGGTTCCTCCGAAATTCGAGTTCCTACAAAAGTACATATGATTTAAACCTCCTACCCACTCTCCTCGTGTCATCTTTGCTACAGTGACATGAACGGTCCTAGATTCATCGCCCACTACCACAATACCTCGCCTCCGCTGCACTGTAATCTCGCTTGTGACTTCCAACCAGGATGATAAATTGGTGCGCTGTTCTCGAATTTCCCTCAGAGCAGTCTTGAGAGAGCCGTTGTTTCCCTCAGTTAGGCTCTCCCTTCCCCTTAACGCTCTGGCAATCTCTTCATTCGCGGGATTCCATTATAAATCAATATATAAGCAGCCCCACGTCACAAAACAAGATAAACACGCAACATAATCCAATTTGCTGTCGAGCACGCGTAATCACAAAGTTCTGCATTAATGTCGGTGCGATCGCACCCACCAGGATCGCTTCCACTCGCTCCGCTGAGCTGCACAAAAAATGGGGGGACAATGCAACACTAGGACTTCCCGGGAGGTCACCCATCCCAGTACTACTCTAGCCCAAGCACGCTTAACTGCGGAGTTCTGATGGGATCCGGTGCATTAACGCTGGTATGATCGCACCCGCAAAGATCTCGCCCCCTCCCCCTCTTCAAGGGAGGCCGCCGAGCCACGCGCAGCGCATGGGGCCCATCCGTGGCCCTCGATCCGAAGCGGCTCGGCGCAGGAGCTCGCCCTCTTCCCCGACTTGGCGGCGCCGCCCGCACCCCCCCCCGCGCGGAGCCAGCGAACCAGGGGAAGAACGAAGGGGGAAGAGGAAAGGAAGAAAAAAGCGAGAGAGAGAGAGAGAGAGAGAAGAGAAAAAATGGCATAAGTTCTGTGGCCACCGACGACGCTGCGTGGAGCTCGCGCTGCCTTTCCGTGAACGACCCACGGGTTCCTCCGAAATTCGAGTTCCTACAAAAGTACATATGATTTAAACCTCCTACCCACTCTCCCCGTGTCATCTTCGCTGCGGTGATGCGAACGGTCCTAGATTCATCGCCCGCTGCCGCAATACGTCGCCTCCGTTGCGCTGTAATCCCGCTCGCGACTTCCGACCGGGATGATAAATCGGTGCCCCGTTCTCGAACTTCCCTTGGAGCAGTCTCGAGCGAGTCGTTGTTTCCCTCAGTTAGGCTCCCCCTTCCCCCTTAATGCTCCGACAATCTCTTCATTCACAGGATTCCATTATAAATCAATATATAACTAGCCCCACGTTGCAAAACAAGATAAACACGCAACATCATCCAATTCACCGTCATGCACGCGTAACCGCGGAGTTCCGCATTAACATCGACATGATCGCACCCGCCAGGATCGCTTCCACTGGCTCTGCCGAGCCGCACAAAAAGGGGGGAGGGTGCAACACTAGGACTTCCCAGGAGGTCACCCATCCCAATACTACTCTAGCCCAAGTGTGCTTAACTGCGGAGTTTTGATGGGATCCGGTGCATTAACGCTGGTATGATCACATCCGTAAAGATCTCAGCCCCTCCCCCTCTTCAAGGGAGACCCGCCGAGCCACGGGCAGCGCTCGCTGGCAGCGGAGCAACGTTTGTGATTTCTTGTAGTGACTCCAATAGGGTACTTTCAAGGCTGCTAGCAGTGGAGCAACACCAGAAACTTACTTTTAGAATTTTGAATACAATAAGCCCTCTGACACGTTCTTCACATCATCATCAACTACAGGCACGTGTGAACTTTAATTGGGTGTTTACTGACTGGAGAGACCTAGCTGAGACACGAAGGGAAGGCATATCTCCTGAGGCAACGCATGGAGTGCCCATAGCAACCATTCAATATTCCTTGCATCATACCTGGACTTGGATTATTACAGGGATGTTGACAGAGATACTGGAGTCTACCAGTGGTTCGCCAATTGTTGTAGCTGCTACAGCACCACCCAAAATTTTGGGCATATATAAAATTTCTGGTCCCCCCACTACTCACCTCAAGCCATCTAGGGACCCTCCAGTTGTCCATTGGATAATTCACCACATGGCTTATTCTTGTTAGACCTGGTTGATGCATTCACTCGTGTAATCATGCGATATATATTGCATTCTTTTGTCATGCCCCATCTTGCGCAACAACCCAACCCTTCCATTAGGGTTTTGGAGGTGTGATGTCTTTCCCAAGACTTCAAATATTTTCCTTATGCCTTTCAATCAATGGTGACACCGTGTGTGGGCAGACAAGACCCCAATCTGGCTTTCATTATGATTGGCCATACTAGGGTTTGGAGAGAAACCCTAAATTAGCACAAGAATGTTTCCCTGTATGATTTAACCTAAGTCATATTCCTCCAGAGCTGCATTCTCTATTTTGTATTATGGTAAGAATCATTGAATGTCATGTCTCACCTACTTTCATAATTGGTTCCCCATCCCACCATGTGCATTAGGGTTTTTAAGTTTGTCACCTTTATGTGCGTCTTTGAAGCCCTGCTTTGCATTAATCTTCGCCCCCCAAATGCATGGTCATGAGCATTTCAAGGAACGCGCCCTATGAGTGCATCATCACCTTGGGCATCATGAAATATCAGAGACAAACACAATTAATAGATCCAGAGGGTTTTGAGTTAGTCTCCAAACTTGATGCGCAATTGACCAACCCATATAATTCGTAGCACTTTGGTTAGGATAATTCATTGCCTAGGCACCTGAAGCGAATTAGTTTATTTATTCATTGGTTTCCATGTTCTCACATGAAAATATCACTATCGGGGGCTAACTTGTTTTCATCCCACCTCCTTTTCAGGAAATTGATTGAAGATGCCAGGGGTATACACTCAACTATGCAACGGTTATGTTAAGAAATTCCTTGACCCGACATTGCTAAGATGCTCTCAAGATGAACCTCACCTACTCTCCTAAGGAATCGAATGGAAAATTGAACTGGACACAAGATACACTCTTTAATACGTGGCGATTATTTAATAGATGACATGTTGGATTTTTTTTAAACGATAAAGGGTTAATGCTTAATTTAAACCACTGTAACCCACTCGAAAGTAGTATGGGAGGTTTGTTTGCTGAGAAGGGACTATAGCCATGTGGTTAGCAACCTTGAAGACCAACACATGCGAGAGATGATGCATAGTGGGCATAGGTGACCAAGGAGATGGAGAGCGTAGGCTGTTTAAGGCTGCCATCAGAGGCGCAGGTCAAAGAGGATATTTTGAGCCCAACTTGGGTGTTTAGATGCCAGGTGGAAGAAACACCTTGAGCACGACTAAAGGGTCATATATTCCATACATGTAGTGGCTGTATCTTTTGCAAAAACAAGCTTTGAAAGGGGATCCTCAAAATAATCAATGTTAATCATGAGAATGCATTGAAGGTCATTTCACAGCATTAGCTAGAAGCCCAAGTTATTTATTTAATGAACTTTGAAAATTTGACATTGCATGTCTTGTTATTCGCTGAAGTCGCATGTAAATAGGATCCTCCAAGTTTATGGTTCTACGTCAGGAAAGTTATGCTAGAACAATGCATATACGAATGTGCATAGGGAGTTATGTTGCTTGGTACGCACGTATCACTGGAGGAGGAGCTGTTGCAGAAGTTGAATGTTGATCTGGACTCATTCTGCGAGTCGCAGTTCCTTTGGCAAGCCCATAAGTCGCAACATCGCACTCCATGAGTAGCCAAGGAACACAACCTCCTATGCAACGTGACTGTGCGACCCTTGAGAAGTTGCGCTTCCACCAAAGCTCGCAACACCGCACTCCACAAGTAGCCAAAGGGAGCGACCTTCATTGCGGTGTGAACATGCAACTTCTCCAGCACTCGCTAAGTTGCAGGATCAAAAACCTTCGATCAATTAACAGAGGCCATTGACTCCAACATTCGATCTCTCCTTTTTCCCTCGCCATAAGAAGCTAAACTCCTCACTGATATATATATATATATATATATATATATATATATATATATACACGATCCATGTCAGATACAGTGAGAGATTTGTAGGTGGAAAAACATGAGTCAAGCGACTAACATTCGCTTTGGGGAGACGATGGACAAGTTTAGGCTGCAAACTCTCATTTAGTACCCAGAAATATGTTCTACTAAAGGCAACAAACTCATTGAAAGTATCCCACTGAGTGCAAAGACACCAACACCAAGTTCCAAAATCAGTCACATTATTTTAGAGAGCTTGTTAGTCTCCAGGTCACATCTTAGGATCTCAGCTGGAAGTGTGACCAACTTTGCTGCGACTGTGTGACCACCACTGAGTTGCATTCCAACTCACAGTTGTTGGATCGCATTTTACTCCTCGAGCAAGCCTCGAAAGTGTGTGACCTGCCAAGAATTGCGATTGTGCGACCTCCCAAAAGTCGCACTCCCACTCATAATATCCCATCACATTGTAAAGTACCAATGTCCTAGCCATAAGTGCAACTTCCATTATAAGACCACCACAAGACCTCATAAGTGGCAGTCCTTGGGTGCAACTGGTCGCAGGATGTTTTGGGGCTTGTGAGCAGAAAGCAAATCATGCAGGTTCAGTCAACAGGAAACGAGAGTAGGAGGAACGCACTACACCAATGCACATTCCCGAAATGTCAAATTTGACATTGACTAACATATAAGGATAGCCACACAGTATGATACTCATGCAACAGAATGATTCCTCAAGGCTGGCAGTTGAAATGTTTCCAAGGGGTCGAAGAAGACTCGACAAACGAATCTCTACATAAATGTTTCAGGGATATGAGTGCTTTTCATTTCTGTCGTAAATGTTGTTACGAGAATCTATTATTTTCAATAACAATTGTTTCTTATGTTTATTGATTAAATCTTATACCCTATTAAGTGACCTTGTGTTTGCAATATGTATGTGGATAATATGATGTGTTTTCTTGCAGATCACGGAAGAAAGCAGGAATGTGACCTAGAAGAAGGGAACTAGGGTTGCTGCAGAAGCCACACGACCAAGGGTTTCAATATAGAACACAACAACAAGAGGTGATTGGATTTAAGTAAGGCACAATGACCGGAAATCTCACAATCCATATTTTCATGGTTTCACAAGAATGTCAGCAATGAGATCTAGCACTAGGAGTTCCTTTTAGCAAGCAAGCTGCTCTTTTCCAGGTTCCAAGAAACTTTCAATAAACTCGAAGGCGCACCACCAAAAGATCGATGAATGTGAGTGAAGCATAGCGGCAAGAGAATAAGCTGGTTCTAGGAATAAGCATTTTCATTGTTGCAACATATGGGCAACAATCATTCTAGGGTTTCCAATAGCCCTCCACATCTTTCTCTCCATATCTTTCATCGTGATGTAAAGATCACCCACCATTATATGAGCTACCATGTTAAGTTTGATCCGGGCATTGTAACAATCATTTTGGCCTGAGAAAGAAGTGGGTAATCTAAAGAGTCATGAGGGTAGCTGAAAGGTCATGAGGGAAGGCCAAGGGTCACGGTAGGTGAACAGTCACCTCATCTCTATAAATGTTCCCTCATACCTCATTCAGAGGGATTTTAGCACTTGAGTTGAGGTAAAGATAGATAGTTGATTTATGCTTGAGAGCTAGAGCCACTTAGCTCTTGGTAGCTGGTAGAAGGGATTTGTAGTGGGGCTAGGGTTTTGGCATCGGGCAATGATATGAACAGCCCATGTTCCACTATTGGGTATTGACCAATTGCATGTTATGTATTTGAAGTTGCAACAACAGTAATAAGATGTTTTCTCTTATCTTTGGCACTGATTCCCATGCTTATTCATGGTGGTTGTATTAGTTGTTTGGTACCTCACCATATTTGTATGTGTGTTTTCATATATGCAAGATGTTATGTACTGATACATAGTGGTTGCATGTATGTTTCACTTTGAATCTGTGTTTACTTGTTCCTTTCCATGTCAGTGACTTATTGTGAACTACTTTGCAATTGACTTTTGGCATGTTCCTGTTTATAATGTCTGATGGGGTTTTAGCTCACTAATCCCTCTCATCGTTTGTCTCTTCTTATTATTGTTGAGACTTGTTTGCACCTCTTTCTACAATTTTTCAATCTTCAGTTGATTTTGTTTCACTGCCCAAGCATTGCATTCTTGCCCCACTCTAGAACCTTCTCATTTTATAAACAAGAGCAGAAATATTCATGGTGGTAGTCGGGCCCACATACCGGATGGTGCTCCTATCCCAAATGGTGTGAGGTCTAATTGGGACTTCACACTGGGGAGACCCCTTAGTCGTTGGCGGTACATTTTGGCCCGTCAACAGGATGCAATACCTAATTGGTGTTATGAGAGTTATTGTGAGAAGGCATTGTTCCTTCTTGTTAACCTCAGATAACTTTTCAGATCATTATGTGTATATTTTCATTCATGACCTGTAGGTTGCATGTTCACCATGTGTTTGATGAAATGTTAGTCCCGATTGGGAGAGGTCAGGTCAATCCTGGTTCAAGATTTGGTTCATAAGCTTTTATTCTATGTCATTTATCATCTCTGGAAGTTTCACTAAGTTCTGGGCAGAGGCCTAAGTCCTAGCCTTGAAAAAGTGGCTCAAAATTCGGGGTCGCTAGCATAAAACTGACTGGGAAATTCCACAATCGCGTGGAGGCAGGCTTATGAGTGTGACTAGAGGGCTAGAATCACTTGCATGCCTTGGTAAGGGAGTGACTAGGGCCCTAGGTAAGTGAAAACGAGAGTCGTCTCAAAGGTTGGACACCTAGAGGGGTTAGGTTGCTCCTAGAGGTCCTGTAGCACCTGAGGGAAGTCAGTAAGGTCTTAAGTTTTTGAATCTATTTCATTAAGGTCATTTAGGAGGTTGAGTCTTGTCATAGTGGCCCTCAGCTCATGTTTACCCTGGGAAAACTGGTGAAAGTGGGTAAATGTGGGAGGTGGTAGGTTACAGGGTGGTATCATAGCCAGGTTCAAATACTTGGACTGCATGAGCTAGATGCTTGTTGTTATACATGCATTTTTATGGTTAAGGTTGTTGGATGTAATATATGTCATTATGATGCTATTGGTATTTTATGAGGCTGAAATTTTTCCAAGATAGTGCATGAGATGAATATCACTAGAGAATGGTTGCAACACTAGATCTCAAGATAAGAGCAGATCATCATACAAGTTTGTATGTTGGGCATGTAGGCATGTTGATTAATAATTTTTATATACATTATGGTTATATACATGTTTGTCGTTCTATTGTTGTTGTGGTTACTTGCATGATAGATGTTAGTTGATCAGTGCGGTCATATGCACATGCCTTAGAGAGTCATGAAAGGTAGCAACTTGTTGTTATATGCATTGCAATTATGTGCATGGCAGTCATGTTAATTTTATTATGGTCATAGGCATGAGGATTCTTGCCATCATGGTTCTTGTATGGCAGTTAGTTCTTGATATTATCATGTACCGTGCTTATCTGGATTGACTTGTGAAGATGTAATAGCCTCTCCTAAGATGCATTGAGGTATGAGTTTATTTATGTTGTCTATTTGGTGTTTGAATATTTTATTATTTCGTATATTTTTTGTTTGAGTGTTCAATGTCTATTATGTCTTTTATATGTTGTTTGAATGTTTAATTAATTGCATGATATGAGCATGTGTCTATAATATTGCAGGAAGGAATGATCTTGCTTTAAGATGGTTGTACTAACACATTAGGTGCTGAGATAGTTGATATGTATTTGAGTGTAAGTGGGTGCTAGTTGTAGTATTATGACTAATGGCTATGATTTTATTATGACATGGTTGTTAGTGATGAGTCCTGTTGTCGCACAAAGTGTATAGGCACCACAACAATGCTCAGAGTAAGAGTTGTCACTCTTGATCCTTACTCACTCCGTTTAGACTCTCTCCTAAGCAAGTCAAGGGGAGTAGTCTCTAAGATAAATGGATGAGAAAGCCATTGGATCACGGGCTCTAGGAGATTTTAATGATGTACAACCTGATGAATCTAAATGAATCTCGCTTAATTTAGATGAATAGATTAAATGCTAATGTAACCAAGACGCAACCACAAGATAGAAACAATTATCGACCAGTGCCTTTAATTTGAATTAACCATAGATTAAGTAAGAAAACAAGTCATCTAGAATAACTTTTCCAATATGTGACGAATAATGACAGTCATGAATAATCAATACAAACACCCAAAACTGTAACACGCTAGATATTCTAATTTTAAAATGATTTTCATCAACTACCCAGATCTAGGATTAATTAACCTTTTCCAACAGTCAATATGATTTATCACACCTTGACCATAGAAGAATCATAAAATTTAAGATTTATCATTTAACATCAGAAACACCAAGGGACTTTAATTTAGGCAATAAACATTAATGAAGTAAAACAAATCAACAGGTTAAAAAATAAAAAATAAAAAATAAAAAATTTAATGGGCCATAGACCACATTAAAAATTTTAATGTTTAACCGAAAACCCCTTAATTTATTTCATTTTAAATCCTTAGTCACAAATTTAAACTTTTAGAAGTTTTTAAATTTTTTAAAGAGTTTTAAATGTTTAGGATTTTAAAACTTTTTAGAATTTTATAGTTTGAAAATTTTAAATTTTTTAAAGATTTTTAAATGTTTTTTAAATATATTAGATTTTTTTTTAAGTTTTAGAATTTTAAATTAAAATATAAAAAAAGGGTAAAAAATCAAATGTCAAAAGAATTTTTATATATCTTTTTATTTTTTGAAATATTTTAGGATTTTAAAAATTTTTAAAATATTTTGGATTTTTAAATGTTTAATATTTTAGGATTTTTAAAATTTTTAAAATATTTTGGATTTTTAAATGTTTAGGATTTTAAAAGTTTTTAGATTTTTATATTTTTAAATTTTTAAATTTTTTAAAGATTTTTAAATGTTTTTTGTTTTAGTTTTTATTTTATTTTTAGGATTTTGTTAGTGCCAGTCTCTCCAGCCTTCCTCCAGTGATCAAATATGCTCTTACAAAGTGATTTTAGAGTGTCAAGGTCAAATTTTGTCATTTCAAAGAGTTTTCAAGCAAAATTTGGTCACTAGGCATTAGGTCTAGGGTTTGCTCTCACTCTTTTCAAAGTTGTCCAAATGCCAATCTATGTCACTATTCAGCTGAGTCTATCATCATTCATAGGGTTGTCATTATCATGTTAATGTCTAATGAGTCATTTTACATCTTGTTCATGCTTCAGTTGCACCCAGGCAAGGTCATTTCCCTCTCCTAGGGTTTTGAAGCCAATTTCTCTTGGATGGTCAAATCATCGGCAAAACTTGTATCCTGATGTTCATACACCTTCCCCTATCCTTAAAGTACCTTATCAAACACTTCCCATCCCTTAGATCCGCCAAATTCCTCATTTTTGCACAAACCCTAGTTTCTAGCTACAACCTGGCAATTTTCTAGGTTTGGCCTGTGTTTTGCCCTTTTGGACCCCTTCCCCTCGCTCAATCTCTGAGATTCCACTTTCCCCTGCTTCCTAACATCCCTCCCCACTCCCAAAAATTTCCCCAAGAATTTAGAAGCCTCTTATCCCCTTCATTTCGCTCCATTTCGACAAAATTCCTTGTTTCACACATCGGGACAAGTCGCATGCAAATGATGTTCCAGAGCAATCAAAGATGAATTTTGGAAAACTGAGAGAGGTTTTTGTTTAAAACATGCCAAGGAAGAAAAACCTCCTTCACTTTTTACACAGGTGTCATGGTTTTAGAGAAATGTCAAAATTACAATCGACGGATCCAAGGAGGTTGGCCAAGGCACTAAAACGACGGAAAAGGCCCGATCCACTCCAAATTTTGGCCAAAGCCTCTTTGAATGAGCATGGTACTTTATTGGGGACTCCCAGCCCAAATTTCAAGAAATTTGGAGAAAATTTTGTCATTTGTGAATTTTTTGTGCAATTTACAGGTTTTTCCCATTAACGGGTCTCACCCCCCGCGCGACCCTTCATCATGGCAACTCCATTTGACAAAAACTCAGCATTTCCAGATTTTTCATGCAAAGTTACACATGCTCATGGATGGAATTGAGATTTGGTGAAGTTTTGGGCCTCCAGAAAGTCAAAAAACTAGCAAAAAATGACTTTCTGCCACTTTTTTGAACTACAGAAAGCAGTCTCGGGAGATTTGATTTTTGACAGGGAAAATGAACTCCAAATTCAAAAATTCTAGTTGGGTTGGAAAGTAGACTCACATACCTTTCCAACAAGCCTACTCTTTCCCAATTTGGACACCTGCAAGTGCCCCAAAAGTGGCTCCAAAGGCGCGCGACCCGTTAGGCAGGGGCGCGCGACCCGTCAGGAGGATTTTTCCAAAATGCACTGTACAGCTCAGAAAAACGCAGTTTGACCTAGTTTGACTTTTTGGGGTTGATTATTATCCTCTTTGATGTAATTAATGTACTTTTATGACACTTTTACTCTTGTTTAACACTTCTAGAAGATTCATTCATGTAATGGGTAAATATGTAATGTAAGAATTGGTTTCCAAGTTTATAGAGGCAAGTTGTTTTGACTGCCTAGATTGTAGTGCTTAGTTTAGAAGTGGTTGAAACAGCTCCTAGGATAGTGAGCTCGACCCATGGAGGCAGGGAAAGAGGTTAGATCATCTATATTATGTACTTTCTTGCTCATTTTCATGGTTGGACTCTTGAGGGAGAAGCTATCATTGTATTATTTCACTGTATCTCTGCAATTTTTGGCTAAGGAAGACCAGGGTTTTGCAGTCCTCTTTGGGATTCTTGTGGACTCATGTGTTGATGGTGTGTTTCTCAATGTTCTTGTAAGTGTGTTTATGTGATCATCTCCTTTCTTTCCTTCTGCATATTAAACAAATGAAGTGTTAAAGTAAGAATTCATGCTTGCCATGCTCTGCTTTTAAATTTGTTTAATTTCTATGTTTTCTACTGTTTAAGGAGAATTCAAAGTATTATTTGCTCTCCTTAGCTCCTCACCGGTCTTTTCCATCCATTCACCTCAATCAAAGGCATCAATACGGTCTCCTACCTCGCCCCAAGGAACCCCCTGCGGAAACTGTGTCAAATCCCCGCACCCAAAATTGCAATTCCTCAATTTGCCACCAAAAACCCAAAAAATCCCAAATCAACCTTTTTAATCAGTTTACTAGCCTAATATCAGTGTTACCTTGTTGGTCATCTCATCCCATTGAAGATCTGCCGAGATTGACCGGACAGAGCCTTCTCCTGCCCCGTAGGGCTAGCTACGAGGCTAAATGGTTTGATGTTGCCTTGAGGTTTACCTTTTTTAAGTTTTAGAATTTTAAATTAAAATATAAAAAAAAAGGGTAAAAAATCAAATGTCAAAAGAATTTTTATATATCTTTTTATTTTTTGAAATATTTTAGGATTTTTAAAATTTTTAAAATATTTTGGATTTTTAAATGTTTAATATTTTAGGATTTTAAAAATTTTTAAAATATTTTGGATTTTTAAATGTTTAGGATTTTAAAAGTTTTTAGATTTTTATATTTTGAAAATTTTAAATTTTTTAAAGATTTTTAAATGTTTTTTGTTTTAGTTTTTATTTTATTTTTAGGATTTTATATTTTTTAAATTGTTTTTTAGATTTTTAAATGTAAAATTGAAAAAAAATAAAAAATAAAAAAATAAAAAAATTCAAATGAAACTAAAAAGATTTTTTTTTTTACATACGCCTATCCCTAAGCTTTAACACAAATGAAATAAAAAATAAAAAGGGAACTAACTTGATCGCACTCAAAAAAAAAAAAAAAATCAAAATGTTTTTTATTGTTGCTGTGCAGGTGAGACGGAGGGAGAAAGCTCGACGGCGCAGAGGGAAAACATGAGGAGGCCGAGGGAGTTGGAACTTATAGACTTGGACAACGACGATAGGATAGCTGAAGGGACTGTGGGAGACAAGTAGCGAAGAGAAAGAGTTGTAAATGGTAGCATTTACTTTGCAGGTTGAAAGGCGGAAGAGGAAAAGCTACGTGGAGAGGAGGGATAGGCAGTCGAATGGAGATGCAGCGGAAAGGAGGGACAGTAAAAGAAAAGCGGATTTATGCAGGTTGACTGAGGGGTGCAGCAAAGGAGGATGTGGCTTTGAATGGGGAGATTTGCAATCGATGGATTGGTTGGAGTTGCGGAATGGAGAAGGAAGTACAAAATGTGAGGAGGGTTTTGCTTGCAGCAGAAGGGCAAGGAGAAAGGAACACAGATAGGGAATGAATGTTGAGCAATGGGCAGTGGATAAGGGGTCACACTTTTGTAGGTCGCTGATGGAGATGACAGCAAGAGTTTTAAGCCGATTTGCCCAGGAAAAATTCGAATTTTTCCTGCAATAAAAATAAAATCCCAAGTAGCCAAAAACTGAAGAAAAATTTACAGATTGGAATGTTATATTTATGCTTAAAATTTATCAATGAAACCCTTATAGCAAATTCTCCAGATTTAATTAAAATATTTAATCCACTGGCCTTAGATTTGTTAATGAAACCCTCACGAAGTTTCCAGATCCGCAATAAAAAATAAATAAATTTAAACCCTTGGACTATGAAATCTGGATATGGTTCCTGCCAAAATGATGTTGATAGACCCTCAGAGATCCAATTCTTACCCTCCAGGGCCTAGATCTGGACTCTACACAGTCTTCTTTTTCAGATCTGTAGCTGCAGGACAATAATAAAACACCCAAACGATATAGACAATGACCCAAAAAACTGAAACCCAGAAATCCCAAGTGAGAAAACTTAAGAAAATTACAGATCTATGTGCATAAATGGCAGATCTATCAAATCTAGGGAGTGTGAGTCCGACTCCACTCCTAACTTTGATGATTTGAGGCTCTCAACGGCCAGATCTAATGATTTAGCACAAAAAAATTATTTTTTTTGAATTTTTAAATGAGGTACCAAGCTCGAAATCCTTCATGAATCACCCAAAAAATATCTTATGATAAGCCCGAGATCAAATTTAAGCTGGGCTCTTCAGGAAACACGGATCGAGAGTTGGCTGGTTCAACACAGAACTTCCCCGAACGCTTGATGATCTAAAAATCAAGACTTTCCTGCAAAACTCAATTTGACCATCAACATCGAGTGAGAAAACGATAATAAAATTCAAATTCAATAGAGATACCTGCTATTATATTCAAAACTTAAATTATCATTCAAATCCCAACAACTGAGCAAGATACTTGTACTCAAATCACTCTTCAGAAAGCCACATCAATAGCTAAAAAGAAATCCGTACATGAAAATGGCACATCTTACAGCGTTTCCATGAAGAGTAACACCAGCAGAAATTAACCCCAAAGTCTTTCTTTATTGCTCAGAAAAAAAAATTACAAGAGAGCTTTTCGCTTAGTATACATCCAGAGATCGGATCATCTCAACTGACAAATCACCTCCTATTTAAAGATATATCCTCCAATGGCTAGTTCGAGTGATCCTCGTTAAAGCAATCTCGACCCTTTATGAGGATTAAAATTTCTTTTAATCTCATCCGTCAAAATTTTGAATTATTGAAGAAATTCGAATTTTTTAATTAAATGAATTTTAATTAATTCAAAAATTAAAATTTTTAATTAATTTCCTCAAAATTTTGACTTTGACTTAACCCCAGGGACCAAAAGCTTAAAATTTAGCAAAATAATTAATTTACCTTAGTCCCTGGACCTTTTAAAATTTAATATTTTAAAGACCAATGAATTTAGCCTTTGGAGAATTTAAATTTACCTAGGACCTAGAATTGATCAAATTTCTGGCTTAGGATTTTAATTAAATTTCTGGCCAGAAAATTTAATTAATTAACCTATGAGGGGACAAATTATTTTTCCAACCCTCAAGACACTTTACATCACGATTTCACATCTTTTTCATCTCAAGGGGGAAAACCCATTTGCAAAAGACCCTCACAGACTACTGAGTTTTGCGACACAAATATAATCTAACAGATCAAACAATTTGTAAAAACATAACCTAACCAAATAGTTAGGATTATTCCCAAATCACTTTTACATAGACTCGATCTAGAACACTAGGACTCCCCTAAGATCCCGGTAACAAAATCCACTCCGGATTTGGGGTAAGGCTGAAGGAAAACTCTGCCGACCATCTGAGAATGGATCGGTGAGACAAAACCTCCCGGAATGTAGATTGTTACCATAAAATTAGGTTTACCTAGGCAATTACATACAAGACACGGATCTACTGAGATTATTTACAATTTACACATGCAGAAAGGGTTTACAATATAACATGATGATCAAGTTGGTGATGATAGTTAAACGGCACGAACACGCCAATCAGGCGCTATCCCTTTTGCGAAAAAATGGGGTGTACTACTATGGGTCATTGACATGTAGCGGTCAACAAGTCCCATCAATATGTATATTTTGAAGATCATCATGTCATCCTCCAACCTTCAAACTATACTTCACTCAGATTAATTCACATTGTTTGTTATGTTATGCTTAGTAAGAGGAGTAAAATGTGTTTGTCATAGTATGTGGCCTAATGTGGTTTAATTGCAAGAAAAAGAAGCATTTTTTAGGCAATTACTATGTAGTGGCTTGATGGAGACAACCAATAGAGAATCTAGGGGGTTTGTCCACCTCCTTAACTCCCTAAGTTAGCAAGGGATCACAACATTCTCTCTTACCAGTTTGTATGCATTGGTAGCCGAGTGCCTCCTAGTCCAAGAGATGCTCAAGAGGGATAATATCCACCCTTTTCGAGATCGAAGAGAGAATCAATCCTATTTTCAAGGGAGCTGCTATCAACTACCCTTTTATATAAATAAACAAGAGAAAAGCTCATTGGGATTCAAAGTTTTGATTCAGCTAGGTGTAGCTATTGAGCTTGAAGCTTGACATTGTCATTTCTAAACTTTTATGTGATGTATGAGACCTTTACTTTCTAATAGTGAGAAGTTGGATATTAATTTGCATATGAGTTATTTTCAGAGGGATGAGACCCTTGGGTTGGGGCCCAACCCAGAGGCTTTGGTCCCTCTTTTGTACCTTTTTTTGTTCTTGATTCCAAGCAGTTCATAGTTTCTTTCATTTCAGTAGAGATTAAGCTATAAAAACATCTGGTTGCAAGCTTCTACATCACCTCTCTTGTGGGAGAATGAGTGGAAGGATTCACAACCCTAGTCCAAAAATATTGTGTTTATGATTTCTTGGAAATAGATGAATGCTAGTTGTTCTACTTTAAATTTGCTTTATGTAGCTTAGAAGTCAATTTAGTGATTAGATTAGTGTTATGGCATAAAATAGATGTTATTTAAATTCAACTCATCTTTTCCATCATATGTTATATCATTTTTTTAGTGATCAATGGATGTATGCATGTGATTGATTGCAGGGTTGTGTTGATCTGCAGGGAAGGGCACCTTTTCCACTTCCATCTTGGATTCCTCGACCTTCTCTTTCTACCTTCAATTTTGTCCCAAACTCTGTTTCCATAAGTCATTTTTCCTAGTAGACTTAGGACATCGTGAGCATCTACCCTAGTGCAAGACAGACCTCTGAGAGGTCATGGGCTTGGCTAGGGAGCTCAACCCAACCTCCCTTCATTATATTTTAACCTCCATCCACCTCTCCATACCCTCAAGACGTCATTTTCATCCTCAAAAGCCTCTCAGAACCCCTCTTGTAGCATTACATGCCCTCAGCACAAGCAACCTATAGCAAGCATGTAGCAACACTTTTCTTCACTAATTTTGATCCCCACTTCAACTTTAGCTCAGTCAAGATGAATAATGACCCCCATTTGTGATTTCATGATCAGGGGAAGCTCCTAGGCCACTCAAACCATTCCTTTTACTCACTGCAAAACAAAGTAAAATTATTTGTTTTTCATCACAAGTATGATGCAATTAGGCCTCTGATTTCAAGCAAGTGTGAACTAGGTAGATGATACATGCAATTATGTTGGTAGTTTGATGAATTATGCAAGATAAAGTAGCTTCCTTTTTGCAAATAGAATTGGTACTTTGATGAATTTTGCAAGATAAAATAACTTTCTTTCTACAAGTAGATTATCCCTTGTTCTTTCATGAATTGATTAATTAGCATCTACAAGTTGAGCAAATGGCATTTCCACTTTCATAGCTAGAATTACTTTTCAACTGCACTTTCATCTGCAAGCTTTCATTATAGTCTAGTAGGAGGAATGGTCTCAGAGCACTTTGATCAAGTGTCGTGACTGAGGGTGGCATGGGTGGAATCCAATCTGATGTGCATATAACATTGTCACCTCTAAGTTTGTACGAACCCCGGGTTGATAATTTGAGTTGAGGATCCCTTGGGAGTTGCAACATTCTTGGTGCAATACCAGGGCTCACCAATTAGTACTGGTAAAAGTTGATTTCAATTAATAGACATGATGTATTGATATTTGGAACATGTGACTAACATGTTTGAGCAGTTGCAGGTAACATGCTTGGTATTAGCGTGACAAGGTAATAGTTGATTTGTTTATGTAACTAATAGTTGGGTGATGTGACAGTACATAATAAGACTCAATTGCAGCAAGGTAGAAGGAAAAGAGAGGAATTGGGTGAGAATTCCTTTGGCTATGTTTGGAAACCACAATTCCAAATGAATGAGTGCTTGCATGAATACAGGAAGTCTTCTTAACCCTAATCTTGTCTGACATTATGAGGATATGTGTTATATTCATAAATATGTATTTGACAGGTATAACAGTTGGTTCTAGTTATGGTTGGATTCTTCAAGGATTTGGAGTCCCTTGAGAGATGATATGGATGTGTTCAGTTACAAGGCAGCATGCTTGGCACAGTAAGGTAAGGTATCTGGTATATTGTTATATTTATTTATACACTAACAGTTATGTGTTTATGGCAGTATGATGCAGGGGATTACATGGCAAAAGAGGCTTCCATGGAATCTTGAAGAAGGCTCGGGTAGATCTTTCCCTTGGAAGCATTGGGAACCATGGGGTTGATTCATGGTGTTTGTTTCTATTTTGTGCTTTTGGTGCTTTGTGATTTGTTTGCGCTTGATTGGCAGTTTTGTCTATGTCTAGTGCATGGCCATGCCACTTTGTTTGTGGTGTCGAATTGTTATTGGTTTCTCATGGTTTTTCTTCTTGATTGCTTCTTGTTCTTTCCTTTTCTATTTTGAGGTTCTTGGGAATTGGTTGGGAAAGAGAAAATTTAATGGAGCTTGGGGAGAGTTGTGTGGAACCTAACAGGTAATGTAAGACCCAGTTGAAGCTCAGTGCATGTACAAGGGAAGTTGAAGGTAAGAATATACAACCAGTTCAATTGGTTGGGTCCATTGGGGTAAATGGACGGTGGCAAGAAAATCATGAGAAAGGTAACGGAAAGGTAAAGTAAATGGATTTGAGATGTCAGATGCCTTGGCTAAGTTGGGAATTGTTGTTCTCAAGATTGTGCATGCTGTGCATGAATAAAGGGGGTTCTCTTAACCTTGACCTTATGATATCTGGTAATTATGTTGTGATCATTATTATGTTGATGTCTATATATGTATACATGTATGTATATATGCCATTATCTAATAGGGTCATCAAGGATCATGATTGTTTTACGCTAAGGTTTATAAGTATATATGTATGTACGTATGTTGTTGTCTTACAGGGTCAACAGAGATCATGCTTGTGGAGGAATGATTACTTATGCAAGTGAATGGCATGAAGAGGTTCCTAGTCTTATGAGGAATCAAGTGGGAAGAGTAGCCCTGACAAATCTACGAGGTCAGTATCATGTGGATATGAATCGATATTATTTTATTATACTATGTTTATGCTATGGTAGGTAATGCTAAGGGATACACCAGCCAAATGAAAGTAGTGTGATCTACGGCATGTTGGGGTGGTCATGGATGGGGGAGAGACACTAGAAGCAAGGTTGCCTAGTAGAGATAGTGTGGTCTTCGAATGTGCAGTACTACTATTATGTATATGTTGTACATATTATACATGTTGTTTATGTAGTGTTGTGTACATATGGTGCTTTGTGCATGTTTCATATGCGGTGTTATGTACATGTGGTGTTTTGTGCATGATTATACATATGGTGATGTGTGCATGTGGTGTTTTGTGGAAGTTATACATGGGGTGTTGTGTGTAGGTGGTGTTGTGTACATGTCGTGCATGTGGTGTTGTGTACACGCCATGCATGTGGTGTTGTATACAATGGGTGTTGTGTACACGTGGCATTGTGTACACGTTGTACATGTTGTGTTGTGTATATTTGGTATGGTCTTACGGGTATTTTGTAGTCATTGTACCACGACATGTGTATTCGTGTGTACATATATGTGTTGTGTTATACACCAGGTGTAGGTGTATGTGTGGCGTTGTACACCAGGTGTAGGTGTATGTGTGGCATTGTACATCTGGTGTAGCCATATGTGTTGTGTTGTACACCAAGTGTAGTGTATGTGTTGTGTTGTACACCAGGTGTTGGTGTATGTGCTGTGTTGTACATTGTGTATGTGTATGTGTTGTATAATGTGATGGGATAGACAGGTACGGGGCTGTCTCGTCCCTTGTTGTTGCTATTGAGGGTTGAGGCGGTTTAGTCTCTTGATTCCCTTGTTGTTATTGAGGGTTGAGGTGGTTTAGTCTCAGGATACCCTTATTGTTGATATTGAGGGTTGAGGCGGTTTAGTCTCGGGATACCCTTCTTGTTGTTGAGGATTGAGGCAGTTTAGTCTCGGGATACCCTTGTTGTTATTGAGGGTTGAGACGGTTTAGTCTTGGGATACCCTTGTTGTTTCTATTGAGGGTTGAGGCGGTTTAGTCTCAGGATATCCTTGTTATTGCTATTAAGGGAGGAGGCAGTTCAAACTCTAGATTCCCTTATTGCTTAAAGAGAAGACATTGGGTGCTTTCTAGGTTTGGAAACTGATTTAGTGTGTGTATAGAAAGGACAAAGACCAAAGGCAAAAGCAAAGAATCATTTGAAAGATAAGTATCAGTATTTTATTTCAGTTTTTAATTATGCATGTGATCTATGATTCTGATTTATGATGGTTGTTGGTTGAGCTAACTAGATTTGACATGTTTATACATGATGATTTGATCAAAGAGCTAGTTTGACTTGTTGTGATAGGAAGTAAACAGAATTTCAAGTGTACCTTATTGACGGGCCACCAATGAGGTATGATTTGAATTTATTTCAATTCCTTTTTAGTCTAATGGAAATTATGTGCTTGGTACAAGAAAGCATGGAAATGCCCAGGTTGGGTGGTTGAAATTAACTGCAAGGATTAGCAACAGTGGCAAAAGGAATTGGAACAGGCAGCAGTATATTGGTAAATAATTTAGGAGTGTGGCCATTATGAAACACTAGGACCCAATAATGTCCATTGATGGCTATGAGCATGCTATGATTGGTATGATGGTTTTCAGGGAGGGATATGCCTTGGTTTTTGGACCTTCCAATGCGAGTAAAACTTGCCAAGGGATGGATCGCCTGGGATAGGGGATGTTAAAAAACCTGGAAGGTGAGTGACTGCATGGAAGGGGGTGACCAAATTTCCCGAGGGACTGTGTAGCAGAGAAGGGAAGGTCAGGGATGTATTTTTTTTTTCATTAACATTGCTAGATGGAATCAAACGCACATTGGGAGTGTACCCTAGAACAATGAGTCAGTCAATGTTCACTGAGGGAACAGGTAGCATTGGAATTTTGATATAGGTTGACTTTGGTAGTGGATTATGGACTTCCTGGGAAGGAGGTGAATCTTGGTACTACTTTGAGGGAGGAGGTGTGAGCCTCTGGATTCCCTTGTTGCAGATGCAGACATTATATCCTTTTATTTGTTGGTTGAGAAGATGTGCATATGTGTATACGTGTATCTTATTATAAATATTATATCAAGCTAGATTTATAAAGCTTCATGAACAATATGGTTATTTGTTGGTTGAAGCAAATTTTCATAAGCATATGTGGTTGTTATTGTAAATACTGCAATGAATTGTGTTATAAAGCTCTAGTAAACAATATGTTTTCATGTTTTCGGTAGTGGTCAATGTAAATACTGCAACGAGCTATGTCATAAAGATCCATGGGCAGTATATCATGATTTTCAACGATCTTGTTGGTTATAGGTGTCATTAAACACCGAGGATGATGTTCCCCTAAGGGGGAGGTGTCTGTAACAGCCCCGGGTTAAAAGTTCATGTACAATTTAATAAATGCAAAATAAGACCAAGGTCATGGGACAGGTATTCCAAAATGAATGTTGGGAAAAACATCCTAGTGGGTGTTCATTCAGTTTATTTATGGCTAAGGAAATTGGCAAAGGCTTGAAAAGGCAAAAAGGCATTATTGGAATTTTCTTTATGAAAATAAAGGAAATTATGAGAAAAGGAAGGTGAAAGGTCATAGGTTGCATGTGAGGAGGAAAATGAAGAAATAGAGGCATCAATGATAAAAAGGATTTTGAGGATTAGTTCATAGCTTTTTGTTAGTTTAGTTTTGGAGTTAGTCTTAGAGAGGAGAAGAGCACCAAGAGGATAAGGAAAGGGAGCAAGCAAAGGAAGGAAAAGGAAGGACAAGGAAAGCAAGGACTAATCAAGGAAATGTTGGATCAAGAATCTTCAATAGGAATACTTATAGGTAACAAATTGCATGTATGGTTTCCTAGTTAGTTTTGGCATGCATGGCATATGCATGTGTGTATTTTGGTTTCTTCGTTGTTGGTGGCATGCATTTTGGGTTTTGACAATGGTTTTAGCCTTGCCTTGCCATTTCTAGATAGCCATGGTGTGATGGGATTCTTTATTGGTTTAGATATGGATTTCCGGAAGGTTTTGGGTCTGGGTGAGGTGATCTCAGGAAAATCCCAAGGGTTGGGGGTGGAGATGGTTTTCTCTAGGAAGCACTCAACAGGTGGGTGGAGACAGGAAAATTCCTCAAGGGATGGCGAAGGAGTTCTGAGGCATCCAAGCTCAATTTGGTTTTGTGATCTCAGGACCGGTTTAGGTGAGATCACGGGTATGGTGAGGGTGGAGGTGGTTTAAAATTTGGATTCCCTTGGTTGTTTATGGATGGTTTTATCCCATGATATCCCACATTCATTCTTGGAATATGGCATGTGGGTGACTGGTTGAAATAAATATTTGGTTCAGCCCAATCTATGGTCGGGTAGTATGTGGAAGTCCCTAACTTGGTTGGCTTTTGCATATGGTTAATAAGAGTTAAGTTCCTCTTGCTTTGGATGAGTAAATGTAAATGTTATTATGTGGCTTTAATGGTTGTTCTCTCATTATTATTTATCTAGTTATATGTTGGTTATAAGCATGGTCAATTTACATATCTAAGTATGTCTCTTAACACATTTCTATTAATGAATGTTTGGATAATGAATGCAAGACCTAATTGGTGTTATGAAAGCTATTGTGAGAAGGCATTATTCCTTCTTGTTTAACCTCAGATAAGTTTTCAGATCATTATGTGCATATTTGCAATCATGACCTGTAGGTTGTGGTGAGCTCCAGTATTGTAACAATAATGCTACAACTCCTGGGGCTTCCTGTCTCTTAATTTTATCAACCCGGTAGTTCGTACAAACTTGGAAGCGGCGGTGCTATATGCACAAGTACTAGCTCTTGTCGCAGCTGTCACTTGGTCAGCTGGCACAAGTCCGCTAGGGCTCAAGCCAACTTCTATAGGCTCTCAGAAGAAGCTTGCTAATTGATGGACGAAAGCTAATCTCAAAGGAAAGCTACTTTACTTGACAAAAATGAACCGAAAGCAAATCAAAGCATGTAAACCTAGGAAACCCTAATTTAACTAGTCTGACCTCTACAATGCAAGGAATGTAAATGCAACTTCTACCAATGTTGTCATTACCTCTAATAAATGAAAATGCATGGATCTAAACTACTTGCATCATGAAAGTTATGTTTTTGTATTTTTCCTTTAGGTGTGTGGAATGATTGTGATCTTGTGCTAACTAGGGTTTGGTTGTGCAGATGGGATGGAGAAGGAAGGAAAGCGTGGGATAGGTTGGGGAGACTAGGAGAGGTTCCTAGGGATCCTTAGCATCCATCCATAGAGGTTCCTCGCATTCAGATGCTCAGCAACCGAGAGAGTGGCCTTCTACAGGATGGCTGTGGAGGATCCTACAGGATACTCTGTTTTCTACAGGATAGTCCTGTAGGTTTTCTACAGGATGTTTACGAATTGGATTTTTGAGGATGGATGGTTGATGGAAGATGCATGGATGGTTATGGAGGTAGGATGGGGGTCTGAAGTGACCTAGGAACTGATGGATGGAGTGATGAGATGATATGTGGAAGGCTGATTTGGCTTTAAGGTAGTTGAGGCAACAATGGAGAAGAAGGTAAGGTTACTTTGGCAAAAGAGAAGATGGGAGATGAGCGAACAGACTTGGTGATGGAGGAGCTGATCTGAACGAGGCTCAGATGAACGAGGAGGTGATGAAGGTGATAGAGATGCCCTACACAATGCTTATTCAAACAAATCAATGAATTCTTGCAAACAAACCAAGTCCTAGCTAACTCAATCCAACGGTTAATGAATGAATAAACAGCAGCCTTGTTTGAAAAGAGAACCATATACATCACATGAGAAAGAACATGCCAAAAGATCTAAATGCATACAAACTCCTACCAATCTATTATAAACATGAGAAGCTACTTGAACCCTCAAAAGAAACCTAAGTAACAAAGCACGAATTAAATCTAAAGAGCAGATTTTATTATGAGAATGCAGCAAAGACACATAAATATAAACAAGGGAGGTATTGGGCGCTTGAGATGGGCCCAACCCCAAGAGCTACAACCTCCCAAGAGCGATTTAGAGCTGGTGCAAAGCTGGATTCATCTTTATTAACCAAGAATGAAAAGTTACATCAAAACTGTCCACAAGGAGAGCTTGAGAAAGAGCTGAAAGCAAAACTAATCCATGGCCTACAAATCGAATTACAAGCTAGCTAACTAATGTCTAAAACAAAATGACTAACTAGCTACAAAAATGACTACCAACTAGCTACCAAAAATGACCAACCACTAGCTAACCAAAATGAGGCCCCAAGCCTTCTTATTTATACAATTTGAGGACCCAACAGTCCTCCTAAAAGTTAGGGACTTGGCTGCCCAAGACTTGGAGTTAACAGCAGTCCAACTTGACTTGCTTGGCTGCCCTTGTGCTCATTAATTTGGTGGCCTTTGAACTCCGAGCTGATGGTGGAGAATTCGAGGTAAGGGTCCATAAATGAGGGGGACACCTTCCTACAAATCCTCTAGCTTGTTCTCCCACGAATTTGGCTGCCAAGTGCTCATTAAGACCTTCAATTTTGTCTCCAAGTTGACCAACAAGGCTACACAAAGAACCCATTAGACTTGTTGGCATAATGACTAACCAAATTCACTCTATTAACATAAAAATAATCAAAAACATGCAATAAACAAATGAGAATGGTGGACTAAGCCAAATTAGGAGGTTGAATGAGCCCAAATAATTGTACATTTTTGGGGCTCATCAGGTTGCATGTTCACTGTGTGTTTGATGGAATGTCAATCTTGGTTGGGAGAGGTCAGGTCATTCCTGGCTCAAGTTTTGGTTCATAATATTTGTTTTTATGTCATCTATCTCTCTGGAAGTTTCAGTGAGTGATAGGTAGAGGCCTGAGTCCTGGCCCTAAAAAAGTGGCTCAAAATTTGGGGTTGTTGGCATAGAACTGATTGGAAAAGTCCATAGTCACATGGAGGTAGTCTTATCAGTGTGACTGGAGGTCTGCAGTCGCTTGCATGCCTTGGAAAGGGAGTGTATGGGGCTCTAGTTCAATGAAAAAGAGAGTCATCTCAGTGGTTGAACACCTGAAGGGGTTGGGTTGCTCTTAGAGGTCATGTAGCACCTGAGGGAAGTGAATAAGGTCTTAAGTTGTCAACTCCATTTCCTTAAGGTTATTTAGGAGGTTGAGTCTTATCATAGTGACACTCAACTCATGTTTACCCCGAGAAAACTAGTGAAATTGGGTAAATGTGGGAGTTGGAAAGCTAGAGATCTTCACTAAGGTATGTTGATTACGTTTATATTTGGTTTATATGACATAGTATGTTTGCAGGACGGAGATCAAGATGACTAGAAAAATGGTGAGCTACAGTTCACGTGACTCTCCATACAGATCAGATGAGAAACATGGTGATGAGTACTCCTCTCACATAGTAGATACATTGAGAAGTTTGAAGGCATAAATAATAAATTGCAAAGTGGACAATGACAAGATCATTTAGTCACATGAAAGACTTGTTAGGGAATAGGAGAAACAAGCAGAGGTTAATGTTGTGATTCTTCAAAGTTTATTATATTTGCAGAGACATGGACCACTTAGGATCAGTCATGGATAGGAGGAAATTACAAATGGTGCATATGGCAGCAAGTCTCGATCATGACACAAGTTGGATAGAGAGGATACAGTTAGAGATTATAGATTTCTAGATACAACTGACCAGAGGGGCAGTGATCATGGGTTCTATCCTAGTTCTGGTTCAAAGAGACAGAATGGTCATCACCATCACCATCCATATAGGAAGAGTGAGAAGCAATATTTTTCTGAAGAGTTTAAGAAAGAAAAACCACCTACATTTGATGGAGAAATGAATAAGTAACAAGATGTAGAAGCTTGGTTTCTTAGGATGAATAAATTCTTCAGATTGCATGATTACTCAGATAACATGGAATCCATGATAGATACCTTCAGCCTTAAAGGTAAAGTAGACATTTGGTGGGAATACGTGAAGAATTTCAGAGGCATCCGGGAAGAGGAGTTGACTTGGAGGGAGTTTGAAAGACCTTTCAGGAAAAAGTATATATATGAGAGATACTATGATGATAGGGCGAAGGAGTTATATGAGTTGAAGATGGGATCTATGACTGATGAGGAGTATACTAGAAGATTCTTGGAGTTGTTGAGATATGTGCCTTAATTGGAGGAGGAGAAAGCAAAGATTTAGAGATTCATAAGTGGGTTTCCAATAGCGTTCAAAGATAGGATTTAATTTGATGAGCCTAAATCGGTCGAAGAAGCCATCAGAAAGTTGAAGCATTGTTATGAAGAATCGAAACGAATGTATGAATCTAAACAAGATTATAAAGGTAATGATAAGACTAAAGGACAATGGGGTAAGAAGCAAGGAATACTACAAGATACAAGTAAAAAAGAGAATGTAGCATCGCACAAGAAGTTCAATGCATCTGATAAAGGACAGGGATTTCAGTCTGAGGAGAAGAACAAGGGTGATGGCAAGAAGCCTTTACAGTGTTGGACTTGTGGCAAGGATCATCACAGGAGAGATTTTCCACAGCATCAAGGTGGTAGACCGCATATCTATAGTGCTCAGGAGGAACAAACGGTTGGGGACATTAGACAGAGTATTCCTCATATTTATGCAGCATTCGATAATAGCCAGGTGAATCAGCAGGCATCTATTATCTAGATGGATAGTAAGCTTTGTGATCAATTTGTTTCTATTTTGATTTACCCTAAATATAATTATAGTTATGATAACCCTGACCTGGTGGATAAGCATGGTTTGAATAAAGAAGTGCATGCAGAGTCTTGGTTAGTGCAATTGGCTATAGGTACTAAGAAAAGATTTCATCATTGGGTAGGAGCTTGTGCAATTGATTTTAATGGTATGCCTACATCAGCACATCTGAATGTGTTTCCTTTGGGATCAAACAGTATGTTGTTGAGTATGGATTGGTTGTATCTTCATAGGACTAAGGTGGATTGATATGAAAAGGATACTGAATGCTTGGATGAAAATGTAGAACGGAGAATCTTGTTGGATAAAAGCAAGGCAACATCAATTAGAATGGTTATAGCTATGCAGGAAAATCATAGTTGCAGGAAAGGGTGTGTATTTTTTGTAGTGCATATTTCCAATGACAAAGGTAAGGATGTTGAGGAGCGGAGGTCTTCAAAAGGTACCTAGATTTATAGCAATTTCAGGATGTGTTCTCATAAGATATTTCAAAATTGTCGCTTCACAAGGAAGTGGACTTTTCTATTAAGTTGGTACTAGGAGCAGCACATGCATCAAAGGCACCTTACAAGATGAGCACCACAGAGTTAGTGGAACTGAAGTTGCAATTGAAGGAAATGTTAGACAAGGGGTACATAAGGCCAAGTGTGTCACCTTGGGGTGCACTAGTGTTTCTTGTGAAGAAGAGTGGTCATGATGATGAACCACACTTGTTGGTTCGAAACGCGTCGACAAATGATTTATCTTGTTATTTACGCCGCAAAATTTCTCTTAAAAAAGGATGGTACTCTCAAGTTTTGTATTGATCCAGGTGGAGGTTGGTGGCCACCTGCCTATCCCATTTGGACCCCCACAACTGTCTCTTTCAGTTTTTCTGTTTCCTTAATTATAGCACAGTTTACTATTTTTAGCAGTTTTTTCGGGTCCTAAACTTCCGGAGCCATTTTGAGGCCCTAAACGACGTTTTTTGGGAAATCCACCCACCAACGATTTTTTTGTCTAAAAATCGTCTTTTCCGTCGTAGTCCTTGGAGAGATCTTTCCAACGGTCTATCATGCACGTCAAACGGAGATAGTACGACCAATTCGCGACCCCGGGAAGTTGATGTACCAACATACCCAAAAACGGGGCCCACAATTTGGCGTTTCATATTCTAGGTTTAGGTTTTGGAATGTGAAGGGTTTTCCATTGTTTCTCAACAATAAATAGGCCCTCGAGCCTCATTGTAACACAGTTTTTGGGAGAACAGTTCAGAGGCACGTAGCCGACACATCTCTTCTCTGAGATAAGCTACCATCGCCCTAGCTGGGTTATTTCCATTTCTATTTGTAAGCATATTTCAGTATTTTACAGTAATGAAATGAAGTATTATTTCTGCTGCATATTTGTCTTTATGGTTATCTATGTATTTTATTGCGTTCCTGTTTAAATCCGGATCAGTGGTATCAGAGCGGTCTGTTTTTTCTCTGTTTTTCTTTGCATGTCCCCAACGAGGTCAGGATATAAGGAGTTAGGTCTGGAATTGGTCGAACCTTTGCAAGACCAGCCTCGCAAATCTCGACGACCTCCCATGGCGGATGAGAAGAAAAACGAGGGGGCAGGAGATCCTATCAAAATCTTGCTCGAAGAAGCCCTTGAGCGACAAAGGAACGCAATGATGGACAGCTTTGCCCAAATCCTTCAGCGGCTACCTAGAGGCGATGCATCGGCTTCCAACAGCTACTCTGGAAATGCCACACCGTTTAAGGTACAAGTTAATTTTGAAATTCCCATCTTCGAGGGTCAAATAGACGTAGATGCCGTAGATAAATGGTTAAATCTGCTCGATGGGTATTTTTTTGTTCATGAATTTTCAAGTCGGGAAAAGATTGTTTTCGCTCTTCTCAAAGCAGCCCCCCACGTTAAGGACTGGTGGGAAACCTACTGCGAACAGAAGGATGAAAGTACAGGCTCACTGTTTTCAGCCGCACCCACTTGGAATGACTTCCGGAATGCCATCAAGGAGCAGTACTACCCTGTCAAAAGCTATGAGGACAAATACATCAAATGGACCACACTGCGGCAGGGACGAGACTAAGATGTGCCGGAGTTCACAAACATTTTTCATACCTTTCGCACACAATTGGGTATCAAAGATTCTGAGCTGCATCTGGTACTCAAATACAAGGCGGGGTGACCCAAGACAACCCGTTGAAGCCGCAAGAAAAGAACAACACCACGAAGCCGAAGAAGGACACAGGAAAGTGGTGTGAGTTCCACAAGAGTCCCACTCATAACACAACTGAGTGTCGGACCAAGCAGTCGCTGGTGGCTGAGTTGAAGGCTTCCGAATCAGATGCATGTTCCGACTCCGAGTCAGAACCCGACAAGGGGAATGAAAAAGGGAAGCAGATCATTGATGCGGATCCCAGCGCCATTGTTTCTACTACCAAGATCCAGAAAAATGAGCCCGAAGATCCAGAGGAGGGGGAACGTCTTTTCCACTCACAGATGTGGGTGAAGGGTTCGCCGCTGCAATTCATTGTCGACAGTGGCAGCCAAAAGAACCTCATTTCAACAGAGGTCGTGAAGCGGTTGGGCCTACCAACTACACCACACCCACAGCCGTACAGTATCGGTTGGCTTCACAAAGGACGAGATCTCAAAGTTCGCCAGCAGTGCCGCCTTCCCTACAGCATCAAGCCCTTCACAGACGAGGTATTGTGTGATGTTACACCTCTGGATGTTTATGATGTACTATTAGGCCAACCATACTTGTGGAGGCGACATGCTGTGTATGAGTCAAGGCCTCGCGTTGTCATCATTTCTTTGGATAATTCATTATACAGGATACCGGAGGTAGCCCCACCTACCGCCACCTCTTTGATCACTGCTAAGAAAGGCAGCAAGCTCATCTCATAGACTAGGAAATTTATTTTTTGTCTGGTTCGCTCCCAAAGTAAGGTGAAGATCGTTGCTACATCCATGACCCCCGCGAAGGGTTCCTCCACACAGCAGCAGCAACAGAGGGATACAGTCGTGATAGAACACAGGAACAACTTCTCCTTACCCAGAGGGGTACCACACAAGTTTCGGGTGGGCGACAAAGTTTGGTTACATTTGCAGAGGGAGCGCCTTACTAGAACCCATCAGAAACTCAGACCACTTCGACATGGTCCTTACACCAGTAACAAGGCTACGGGAAACAATGCTTTGAAGCACAGCATTCCTCCATTCCTTCGCTTGCACCGAGTGTTCAATGTGGACCGTCGCCGACCATGCTCCCCACCATTTCTGGACACATCAGAGATTGCAGAACAACTCACCAGAGACCCAGCTCAGCAGAAGCTTCCTCATCTCAGGAAGGAACTCAACGCAATGGGGACCATTGCTTCCTAAGGGGGGAGGAATGATCCTTGTGGATGTTGGTGGCCACCCACCTATCCCATTTGGACCCCCACAACTGTCTCTTTCAGTTTTTATGTTTCCTTAATTATAGCACAGTTTACTATTTTTAGCAGTTTTTTCGGGTCCTAAACTTACGGAGCCATTTTGAGGCCCTAAACGACGTTTTTTTGGGAAATCCACCGCCAGTGATTTTTCTGCCTAAAAATCGTCTTTTCCATCGTAGTCCTCGGAGAGATCTTTCCAACGGGCTATCATGCGCGTCAAACGGAGATAGTACGACCAATTCGTGACCCCGAGAAGTTGATGTACCAACTTACCCAAAAATGGGGCCCACAATTTGGAGTTTCATCTTCTAGGGTTAGGTTTTGGAATGTGAAGGGTTTTCCATTGTTTCTCAACAATAAATAGGCCCTCGAGCCTCATTGTAACACAGTTTTTGGGAGAACAGTTCAGAGGCATGTAGCCGACACATCTCTTCTCAGAGATAAGCTACCATCGCCCTAGATGGGTTATTTCCATTTCTATTTGTAAGCATATTTCAGTATTTTACAGTAATGAAATGAAGTATTATTTCCGCTGCATATTTGTCTTTATGGTTATCTATGTATTTTATTGCGTTCCTGTTTAAATCCGGATCATGTATTGATTACAGACAATTGAACAAGGTGACGATTAAGAACAAGTATCTATTGTCGAGGATTGATGACTTGTTTAATAAGTTGAAGGGAGTAGCAGTGTTCTCGAAGATTGATTTGAGATCAGGATACCATCAAGTACACATCAAAGAATAAGACATCTACTTTCTGAACCAGGTATGGGCATTATGAGTTTGTTGTAGTTCCTTTTGGTCTAACTAATGCTCTTGCTACTTTCATGTGTTTGATAAATAATGTGTTGTTTGCTTATCTGGACAAGTTTGTGATTGTATTCATTGATGATATATTGATATATTCTAAGAATGAGGAAGAGAATGTTGAACACTTAGCAGCATTTTTAAGACTGCTAGTAGAGCATTAGTTATATGCCACGCTTAGTAAATGCAGTTTCTTTTAGACAGAGCTATATTACTTGGGGCATGTTGTCTCCAAGGAAGGCATAATAGTGGATCCGGAAAAGATAAGAGTTATCATGGAATGGACATCTCCTACGAATGTGGATGAGGTCAGATCATTCATGATCCAGGTGGATATTGGTGGCCACCCGCCTATTCCACTTGGACCCTCACCATTGTTTCTTTCAGTTTTTTAGTTTCCTTAATTATAGCACAATTTACTATTTTTGGCAGTTTTTCGGGTCCTAAACTTCCAGAGCCGTTTTGAGGCCCTAAACGATGTTTTTTTGGCACAATTCCTTCAATGATTACAAAAGTCATCGTGTCGGCGGTTGTAGTCCTCGGAGATATCTTTCCAACGAGGTATCATACGCATCAACGGAGATAATATGACCAAGTTGCGACCTCGGGAAATTCGCTGCCCAACAAACCCCAACGGGGCCCATAAATTCTTGGTGTTACATCTCCTCGGGTTAGGGTTTTGGTTGTTTAGGGTTTTATCTTATTGTTCAATAATAAAAAGACCCTTGAGCCTCATTGTAACACATTTCAGAGGTTTTCAGCCGCCACATCTCTTCTCAAAGATAAGCTACCGTCGCCCAAGCTATCTTATTTCCATTCTGTTTGTAAGCATAGTTCAATATTTTTCTATTAATGAAATGAAGTGTTTTTCTACTACATCTCTGTGTTTATGACTATATCTATAAGTTGTTGCGTTCTTGTTTAAGTTCGGATCAATTCATGGGATTAGGCAGTTATTACAGGAGGTTCATCATGAACTTCTCACTGATTGTCGATCATATTACATCATTACAAAGGAATGTGCAACAAGTTTTGAACAGTTGAAGTAGTTGTTGACAAATTTTCCAGTTCTAAAGATTGTAGATTTGGATAAAGAGTTCATGGTGTGCACAAATGCTTGCAAGAGAGGACTTGGTGGAGTCTTGATGCAAGAGGGACAGGTGGTATGCTACGAATCAAGGAAACTGAATGAGCACAAGCAGAAATATGTGACACGTGATCTTAAGTTGATAGTCATCATCCATGCATTGAAGATGTGGAGACATTATCTTCTTGGCAGGAGATTCATTCTTATGAGCGATCATAGTGGTTTGAGATACTTGTTTCACCAATCGAATTTGAATTTTAGACAAACTAGGTGGTTGGCTATGATCAATGAGTTTGACTTTGAAATCAGATACATTGACGGTAAATAGAAAAGGGTTGCAAATGCTCTTAGAAGGAGAGTACAGGTAAATCACATAGCAGTTATGAGTTCACATGGGACAAATTTACAAGATCAGATCTTGCAAGCAGGACAACAAGATGATAAGTACCAGAAGCTTAGGCATAGGTTACAACAACAAGGTACAGGTAAACAAGATGTAGACTATCATCTCACAACAGAGGGCTTGGTGATATTTGTGTCGAACAATAGCGAGCTAAAGAAGCTTATCTTGCGAGAATTTGATGCTAAGTCATATTCAGGTCACCCAGCATATCAAAAGACATTGACAGTTGTGAAGAAGTTCTACTACTAGCCAAATTTGAAAAAAGTGGTGGCAAATTTTGTTGCGAGGTGCTTGGATTTTTAACAGTTAAAGTGGAGTGTAAGCATCCAGGTGGATTATGGCAGCCGATTATGATTCCATAGTGGAAATAGGAGGTCATTTCCATGGATTTCATTACAGGTTTTTCGATGACCTCTAGACAACACGATTCTATTATAGTTGTGGTTGACAAGTTGACAAAGGTAGTGCACTTCACTCCAGTAACGTCTATGAATTCAGATAGTGAAGTAGCACATGTCTTCATCAAAGATATAGTGAGGTTGCATGGTTTTCTGAAGAATATCGTGTCAAACATGGATGCCAAGTTCACTGCTAGGTTTTGGAAAGATTTATTTGCGGGGTTGTGGATAGAGTTGGCCTTCAATACAACTTATCATCCACAGAGAGAGAGGGTCAATAGGATTTTTGAGGACATGTTGAGGATGTACGTCATGTATCGACAACAAAAGTGGGAAGAGTATCTTCCACTGGTGGAGTTTTCATATAACTTTGGGTATCAGGAATCTTTGAAGATGAGTCTATTTGAGGCACTTTATGGGTGGAGTTGCAATACTCCTATCGGTTGGAGTGATCTAGTGAGCAGGGTATTAATTGGACTGTATATGTTGGTGGAGATGGAACAGGAAATGCAGGTTATCAAGAAGAATCTAAAGGCAAGACAAGATAGACAAAATAGTTATGCAGATCAACAAATTGTGTTTAAGGAGTTTCAGGTTGGGGAACAGGTGTACTTGTGCATCAAGCACAATAAGAGATCCTTGAGGATTTGATCATGTGCCAGGTTGGCACCTAAGTATTGTGTACCTTTCAAGATTCTTAAGAGGATTGGACCAGTAGCCTATTTATTTGCACTACCTCCGACAATGAAAGTCCATGATATTTTCCATGTGTCATTGCTTAATAAATATGTGAAATATGTTGATTTGAGTGGATTTATTTTGGTATATGTTTGATGTTGTGTTGGTTATGTCTATATATATATGTGTATGAAAATACAACATCAAGTTGTGTTATAAATATCCAATAAGCGGTATGGTGTCCATGATACATTGGTTATGTTTTCAGCAGATGGATGTGATGTAAATGTTGTATCGAGCTATGTTATAAAGCTCTATATGCAGCATGTGTTTGTTGATTTATAAGTGTCATTAAACACTGAGGATGGTGTTCCCCCAAGGGGGAGGGTTCTATAACATCCCTGGATAAAAATACATGTAATAAAGTTAATAAAGGAAAAATAAGACCAAGGTCATGGGACGCGTATTCCAAGTTGAATGTTTGGCAAAAAAATAGTGATGGGGATCGCTTGTGATTAATTTATGGCTATGGAAATTGGCAAAGGAAAAGAGGCATTAATTGGAATTTTGTTTATGAAAATAATGGATAATAAGATAAAAGGAAGGTGAAAGGTCACATAATTTCATGTGAGGAAAATTGAAGGAAAAATAAAGAAAAATGAAGAAAATATGGGCCTCAATGATAAAAAGGCTTTTGAGGATCAGTTCACAGATTTTTGTTAGTTTTAACTTGGATCTCTCTTTTATTCACTCTCTCATACTCGTACACACTTATAGTTCCTTGGAGCACTCTCGAGGATTTTGGGCATACTTTGGATTTGGAGAAAGAAGGCAAGGGAAAAGCATAAAAGTGTAAGAGGACAACGGGATCAGCAGCTACAACGGGTTTTCTTTGCAGGTACCAAGTTGCATGTATGATTTCATTTCTAGTTTTGGCATGTATGGCATATGCATGTGGTTATTTGGTTATGATTTATCATTGGCATGGAGGATTTCTTGGATTGACAATGGTTTTACCTAACCTTTCCATTTCCTTGATAGCCATGGTGTTGTGGGTTTTCCCTTTTTTTTCTAATTGGTGCTCATGTTCCTTATGGTTGTGGGTGTTGGAAAATCAGAAAGGCAGTAAATATTCTCATGATCTTGATAATTCCTTGTGATGTTTCTTATTATTAGATTCTTTATATCTTCTTTCTTTTAGTTCATCAAGCAATTACCAAAAGCAGCAACACATAAAACAATGGACACAAGATGTAGGCACATGCTAGGGAAAAACCCCCCTCGAGGGGAAAAACCAGTCAAAGTAATTCTTCCTTTCAATAGTATTCTTTGAGACACTTCACCCTAGACAAAGACCAGACCTTCCCTCCACACCAAGTCAGCCTCTAGAAGATTGACCTCTTCCCAGCAACTTCGACTATGCAACAACATGCAGCAGCAACCCAACCTGGAAAACTTCGATCTTGAGTGAATGAGAATTCTCCAAATGAATTCGAATTGCTTCAATATATAGGCTTTTGGTGAATTCAAATTACCTAGTTTGAGGCCAACTTGATCTCCTTGAAGCCGACTTCGTGTGGAGGTCACAAATAGCTTATTTGACTCAATAATAAATCTTTTACATGATTCAAAAGCCCAAGAAGGGTCTCTTTAAATGGAAAATGACTCTAATGACCCAGAATAAATCCTAAAAGTCCTCAATGAGGACTTTGACCTAAAACATGGTGACCCAAGCATGAAACCCATGCTTTAATAATAAAAATTATTTTCTTTATTATTTTGACAAGTACATTACATGATGACTCAGGTACATTATTGAAGACCGAACATAGTTACTTTTTCCAACACTCCCTCTTAACTAGGGAGGTATTCATAATATACATATACAATGGAAGATCTCAAACTATATGAACTATAAAGAACTTTAGGCACCGCAATGCCATGGACTAGATTCCTAATCAGGGCAATCTATCCAACCAGTCACTCAATAGTTTAGGCACCAGAATGCCATAGACTATATTCCCGGCCAGAGAAATATATCCAAGTGGGACTAAGGTGGACCCAAGACTTCAACCCCTCTAAGTACCATCAGGCTTACTTGCTAACCACCAACCCAAAAATCTAGGCGTGTATCCAAAACAGAGCTCAATAATCAACACCACCTTTCCAACTTCGAGGACTCAAACATCAACACAAAGTGTCAGCCAGATATCTCCTGAGGCAATGCTTCACTTGCGAAGCCTCAACACCCCTCGATCCAACAATCTCTCCCAATCAAAATGATTGGTAACCAGAATGCTTTTCTTTGAGAGATTCACCCATACAAACACAACCCGAATCAATAATATACTTTCACATGTACATAATCAAATACAAACCTTCGGGGTCTTTTAGACAACAAATGTTGCTTCTCAACTTTCCATAGTAGTACTATCAATCGAATCTTTGAGAGAATATTCCTCAATAATACTTCCTACTTCACATGCAGCAATATATCCTCCAAAATTCATAAGTGATACCAAGCTATGACCTCCCTCTCAACCAGGAAGAACCTCTTTATCCGGACTCCCTCTTAATCTTAGGGAGATCTCTTCTATTCATGCTTCCTCCGGGAGATCAGCTTCTTCTTTTCAACATTGGATAATCTTTCGTGGCTTCTAACCATTTCATCATAGTTATCATTATCCTCGTCATGCTCACCACATCAATGAGCATCTCTACCAAGTTGAAGATTGTGTACCTGCACAACTTAAATAGAATGTACAACCAAAACTATAGATTCATGATCTTAGCCATATCAAAATCATGGAAGCATTTCAAATTTATTCATAACAGATACCCAAACTCAATTACAAACAAGAGACATATACTCTTCAACATCTTGGTAGGGACTTTGTTATACACCCTAGACTATTTCATAACAACATTCATTCCATCTAAGATTTCAATAAGTCTTCCAAAGGTATGGCATACCTTACTACAACATATAGAAAACCTTAGAAACTATTCACACAAATATAGATATTCAAAGTATCTATCAACCTTTCAAAACATATATTTTAGACTTCTCACTATAGATGCATACAAATTCTATATTTCATACAAACAAATCCATCAAAGTCAATCACAGCTTGATCATTAACTTGATCAGCTTCCACTAGGGTTAATTCCAACCCCTAGATTTTCAATCAACAATCAATTAGTCACTAACATGACTAGCTACCACTAGGGTTAGTTTTCAAACCCTAGATTTTCGATCAATCATTAAATTCAACCAAAAATTCAACAATCTCTTCACATATCCCAAATTATCATCATATGTCAGAGATTACTACTTCAACTAAGGTTCAACTCCAAAACCCTAGAATTCACAAATTCACCAAACTTTATAAAAACAATATTCGAGAGATTTTTATTTGACTAAGGTTTAACTCCAAAACTCTAGAATTCCACAATCTCAACAGTCATCAAATACATAGATCTCATATTATTACATTTCACATTAGATAATGTCACTCCTAGATTTTAACTGCAAAACCCTAGATTTTCATTTTCAAAAATCATCTAATAGATTTCAGATTGTTATATCACACATACTATACAATTTTAACTTCACTGGGGTTTAGCTACAACACCATATATTTCCAAATATCATCATCCTAGAATCTCAGACAAGGACTTTCACTAAATCCTAAAACTCATGACCATCAATGATTAGGTCATCACATATCTAGGAATTCATAACCATACATAAGCATATCATATGTCCAATAAAATAAATACATTTGACCTAGACCAGCCTAGGACTTCAACCAAAAGTACATATCCATGTATGCCTAGATTTCATCATCATGAAAATATATTTCATATCATGTGTTAGTCAAACTCAACTTCACAATAATATCAAATAAGAGTTAGACACATAATCATTTAGATTACACTAGGGTTTGATCAGACAAACACACACATACCAAGAAAACATTTTAAGACAATATAAGGGTCTTGCTCTCACATTCCACCAAACCCTAATGAACTAGGGTTCCAATGTAGAACATAGCAAACCCTATATTACCAAAACTTCAAAGGTTCTGGGATCTTATCATTCAACCCTAACAAGTTACGATTTCTCGATTGTGTCAAAATCCCAAACATGACATCATTAATAAAAATTTCAACTAACATTTCACAATATCCCTAAGCAACTTAGGATTTCAGACATTCACATTAGCATACCCTTCGGTTAGGGTTTTCCAAAACATGTCTAGGGTTTTATATAGTCAATCAAGAATATGAATGGGGTAGGTAGATTTATCAGGAGATAAATCACCTAAATAAGAACCTCTAAGATTCAATACAGCTAATTATAACAGAGTTAGTAATAGATCATCAGATGAATAATTCAATCAATGTATTCAAAGCATACCTTTGTTTCTTGATTGACCTTGTCTTGAGATATCCTCCTTCTTGCAAATGTTTTCCCTAGTCAAGACAACAGAGGGAGAAAGGTGATTAGTATTTAATATAATCAAAACTAAATGAGTACATGAACCCAAAACTGAAAAGATGTGAGATACTTATCTTTGAGAATTTTTGGGAGCTCCCTCCAAAGCTTGAGGGAAACCTGCAAACTTAAAGCAATACAAAAATGTCTTTTCTAAAGGTATTTTAAAACCCTATAAATTCTAAAACATATAAAACAAGTTATGTAAAGCAAATGACTAAATAGTGTAAGTCCCTAATTTCAGATTCTTCAGGCTTGACTTTCTTTGAGTCTCCTTCTTCAACAAAGTTAACTTGATCTCTTCCTCTCTTCTTATTCCTTGGATTCTTGGGATAGTCACTCTTGTAGTGACCTTTCTTACGAAATTTATAGCACTCTATCTTAGACATGTCAACTTTCTTCCTTGGTCCCTTCGATCTCTTTCCTTTATAATGAGCAACATAATAATTTGATACTCCTTTAGGATTGGTAGACATTGATATCCTTAATTCTTCTTGACTACATGCGGTCTATAATTCTTCAAAGGTGGGAGCTACCTTCCAATTTTTGAGACCTTAAGTAAATGCATCCCAAGAGGGTGGAAATCCTAATATAGCAGTGATCACCAATTACTTGTCTGAAACAATCTCATCGACAGCCAAAAGATCATCCTTGAATCTAGCTATCTTCACAAAGAAGGTTTCCATAGAATCTTCTTTAGTCATTTCCGTATTCCTTAGCTTATTATTCAAACTTGATACTTGACCAATGTTCTTAATAGTGAACAAATTTGACAAGGCTTCATACATCTCTTGAGCATGATCGATGTTAGCTATGAATGGGACAAGATTGTCTTTTATTCCTTCTACCATCAAAATCATACCACCAATTCTAAATCCCTGAATTTCACTTTGTCGGCATCATCAGCTTCTTCAGTAGGCTTCTTTACATTTCCTTTGACCAAATCCAACACCTTGTTCTTTTCGAAGATTAGGTCAATCCTCTTCTTCCAGGATTTGAAGTTAGATTCTCCTTCAAGTTTTTTCTCACCCTTGATTGAGTTAGACATCTTCCTTGAATATAATAGACTGCTTCCCTGAGATAGTTCCTATGAATGGATTTGCCTTTTTCTTCCTTTTTCACCAAAGCTCTGATCACATGTTGCAAAATCAGAAAGGCAGCAAAGATTTTATTGATCTTCATAATTATTTGTGATGTTTCTTATTATTACGATTCTTTATACCTTCTTTCTTTTAGTTCATCAAGCAATTACCAAAAGCAATAACACATAAAACAATGGACACAAGATGTAGGCACATGTCAAGGAAAAACCCCCCTTGAGGGGAAAACCCAGTTAAAGTAATTCTTCATTTCAATAGTATTCTTTGAGACTCTTCACCCTAGACAAAGACCAGACCTTCCCTCCACACCAATTCAGCCTCCAGAAGATTGACCTCTTCCCAGCAACTTCAACTATGCAGCAACTAACAGATTCCGGCAATAGTCCAACTCGGAATATTTTGATCTCCCAATCTAGAGCACGAAACAGAGAGAGACCACCACAAAAATTTCGATTCTCCTAGACTCCTTAGACTCACCCAAACTCGCATTCACTTTGGCTTCCCATCAATAGACTTTTCCAGCTACCCACTTCACACTTTTTCCCAGTAGAGAGAATTTGAACTTTATGAGAAGTGATGCTCCAAATGAATTTGATGTACTTCCTTTTATAGGCTTCTTGTGGGGTCGAATAGAGTCATAGGAAGAATTGACCTTCCCTTAGACCAACATGGTGTGGAGGTTACATAATTCATATTTGACTCAATAATTAACCTTTGTACATGATTCAAAAGCCCAAGAAGGGTCTCTTTAAATGTACAATAATTATATAGACTTAGAATAAATCCTAGAAGTCCTCAATGGGGACTTTGACCTAAAATATGGTGACCCAAGCATGAAACCCATGCTTTAATAAGTCACAATAATAATAATAAAAATTATTTTCTTTATTCTTTTGACAAGTACATTACATGATGACTCAAGTACATTATTGAAGACCGAACATAGTTACTTTTTCCAACAGTGGGTTGAGTTATTATCTCCCGGAGCCTTGGTTGGACAAACACTCTGGAAGCCCTAGAACAAATTGGGTTGAGCTACTAGTCCCAGAAGACTTGGTAGGAAAAACATTCTTGGGCCCTTGGTGAGTTGAGTTACTAGTCCTGGAGCCGGGTTGGAACAAACGCTCTGGAGCCCTAGACAGCTTGGGTAGAGACCAATCTGGTGATGGTTAGTGATGTATGACGGTGAGTTGGAATCGTTGGTTGAAGTTTGAGGTGGTTTGGCCTCTAGAATCCCTGGTTTGGTTTTGGTTGGTTATTCCATGAAGTCCCACATTCATGCTTGGAATATGACACAAGTGTGATTAGCTAAAAGAGAGATTTGGTTCAAGCCAATCTATGGTCGGGTGGTACGTGGAAGTCCCTGACTTGGTTGGATTTGTATATGTTAATATGATATCCTTTCCTCTTGTAATTCATGAGTATTTATACTTGTTATTATGTGACTTTTATGGTTGTTCTATCGTTGTGATTATGTGGCGTTTGTGGTTGTTCTATCATTGTTATTATGTTGGTTATAGTTGTAAGCATGGTTTTATGACAAATTTTACTTATGGATCTTAACATATTTTGATTAGTAAATGAATGGTTATTGAATGCATGAGCTAATAGATGTCTTTGTAGCTATTGTGAGAGGGCATTAGACCTTCTTGTTGATTCTCAAATAAGTATGAGACCCCTATGTTCAATTATGTAATTATGACTTATAAATTACATGTTCATGATGTGTTTGACAAAATTTCTATCATGGTTAGGCCTGTTAGGTCAATTCATTGATCAAGATTTGAACTAAAGGATTTGTCTTTGTGTCATTTATCATTTCTAAGAGTTTCATCAAGTTCTGGGCAAAGGTTTGGATCCTAGCCATGAAAAAGTGGCTTAGATCTCGGGGTCGTTGGCACAGAACTGAGTAATTTAGTCTACAGTCACTGGGAAGTAGGCTTATGGGAGTGACTGGAGGGTTATAGTCACTGGCTTACCTTGTCATGGGAGTGACTGAGATTCCAAATCATTAAAAAGTCAAGTTAACTCAAGCGTTGGGCACATGGAGTGGTTGGTTATCTCTTGGGGGTCTTGTAGTTCTTGAGGGTGGTCAGTAAAGTTTTGGTTGGACGATTCTACTTCCTTAACTGTACCTAGGAGGTTGAGTCATATCATAGTAACTCTACCCCTGTGGACCAGTGAACTTGGGTAAGTGTGGGAGGAATGTGTTACATGGTCCTTGATGGATACCAAGTTGACCAATGATTTCCTTTCATCCCAAAATAGATGGAAAAATAAAGGTGGTCAACAAGATGATTCTGAATATATTGTGCATGTAAAACTCCAAGAATTTGTACACATGGGATGAAATCCTTTCATATGTTTAGCATAGCTATAACAGATCCATCCACAACTCTATTGGCCATAGTCATTTCAGGTGTTCTTGGGTTCCAACCATTGGCCCCAATTGATGTATCTTTTTTCATTGCATCTTCATGGGCAAATTCCTCCCATGCTCGAGTTGAGGAGAATAGAGTAGCAAAATTTATTAAATGGATCCAACACTCCAACAATAAGTTCATGATATCTTAGCCCACAGGGCTTTGGATTGATGATGAATGGGTGAACTGTTAAGGAATTCCTTGTGATAGGTTACCAACTCAAATCTGCCATGGGTGGTCCCACCTACCTCCCTAGCCTAATAAAAAAAAAGGTTCAAGTTATCTTGTAGAAATTCAATGCTAATTACAAGCATTGACACAACATCAGGTTCCACAAAAGTTTTGGGTTGGTGATAAGGTGTGGTTGCATTTATAGAAAGGTCACCTCACGTACCCCCACAAGAAACTTAAAATACTTTGATATGAGCCTTACACAATGACAAAGGCTTTGGGTGAAAATGATTTTAAAATGATTAATACCCCTTTCTTTGGCTTGCACCCAATATTTAATGTAGAGTTTTTTTAACCATATTTTCCACCTTTGTTGGACGCCCTGGATGTGGCCAAGAAATTTACCCATGCATAAATCAATATTGACTACATTGAATAAGCTATTGTCGATCATATATGAAATGAATATGGAGGACACCTGTAAAAAAACATACAACTCTATCAAGTTGTCAAAATAGGGCAACTTTTTCACCAAGGCAAGTGGCTCACCAAGAGACAAATTCAACAAAAGTTTCCCCATATGATAAGGGAACTTGACATAATGGATACCATTAATTCCCAAGAGGGGAGGACTAATCCAGGTAGATAATGTGTCCTCCTGCCTCTTTCGTTGACTCAATGACTCTTTATATTCTTCGTAGCTTTTCTATGGTTTTCCAGGTCTCAAACTTCTAGGGGCATTTTAAGACTTGAAAAAATTGTTTTTGGTGATTTAGGGGGGAAATGGTTTCCATAGCATGTGCTAGCCTCAATTAAAAGTGGTAGTACTTGGATATTTCTTTCCAACAAGGTATTGTTTTAACCATCCCACCCCACATTTACCCACTTTTATAAGCTCTCCAGTGTAAACATGAGCTGTGTCACTATGATATGACCCGACCTCCAAGTTCCAGTTATGGAAGTGGGGCCGAAGCACCGACAACTCACAAACATCCCTCAGGGACTATAGACCACTTAGGAGCCTACAAACCATCCCAAGTGATCAATTCCTGAGTTGGAGTTCTTTTCACAAGGGAAACTCCCCAACCGCATGTGCAACATAGCATTAGTGTGGTTATGAGGTCCTAATCACGTGCATAGGCCTACTTCCATGTGGTTATGACCCAAAAGCTTCAGTTTTGTGCCAGTGATTCTGAGATTTGAGCCACTTTACCAGGGTAGCCTCTGAACCACTACCCAAAAGTTCCTATAACTTCCTAGAAACTTAAGTAAAATTATGACAAAGCCAACCAACCAAAACTCAAGCAAGAACTTGACCTAGACATGCCTAATCCATGATATTTGTTCCGTTAAACATATGGTAAACATGAAAGCTACAGGTAATGAATGCATATATGATCATAAACTTCTGAATTTCATCTAAGAATTACCAAGAAGTTTCCAATCCTTCTCTAACTAGCTGCAATAACACTTGTTAGACCATGTGTTCATCAACCATTAAATAAGTTATCCAAACATTTCAAGATCCATAGATAGAATACATAATATAACTAGCATATAAATAAAATGGAAACCATGGCCAATCATCCATAAAATCACCATCATAATCACCTCAAATGCTTATAGGTCACAATAGGAAATATCTCATATTAACGTATGAAAATTCCAACTGAGTTAGGGACTTTCATGTACCACCCAACTATAGATTAGGTTGAACCAAATCTCTCTTTCAGTCAATCATCCCCGTGTCATATTCCAAGCATGAATGTGGGATCATAAGGGTTAAACCAAAACAAAACCAAATAGGGCTTCCAGAGGCCAAGCCACATCAAACCTCAACCATAGTGATTTCACCTATACGATCCATAAATCACTAACATCAACCATATTGGTCTCTACCCAAGTTATCCAGGGCTCCAGGAACTAGTAACTCAACCCATAGTTAATCAAGACTCTAGAGCGTTTGTTCCAACCAACGTCTCCAGGGACTAGTAACTCAACCCACAAGGCTCTAGAGCATTTGTCCCAACCTACAAGCTCTAGGAACTAGTAACTCAACCCAAGTCATTCCAGGGCTGCATATCATTTGTTGCAACCCATAGCCATATCGAAACTGATAACCATTCAGAGAAACAAGTGGGAAACCCACTACACCATGGCTATCTAGGAAATGCAAGGAAAGAATAAAACCACTATCACTCTTGGATAATATCCATGTCAATGACAACACATAACCAAGGAACCATATGCATATACCATGCATCCAAAAACCAGCAAGGAAATCACACATACAACCTGTTACCAGCAAAGCAATCTAGTTGTAGTTGTTGATCCAACTATCTCCTTGCGCTTCCTTTCTTTCCCTTGTGTGCTTCTCCAAATTGAAGTGAATGCTAGAGTGCTCCAAGAATGATCTAAGTGTGCAAGAGTATGAGAGAATGAGAGAATGCAAGGAAATATCCAAAACTAAACTAACAAAAATTGTGAACTGATTCTCTAATGCCTTTTTATATTGATGTCTCATTTTTCTTCATTTTCTTCCATTGTTCCTCTAATTTCCCTTGCATGCAAATTTGTGTCTCTTTTCCTTCCTTTTCTCCTATTTTCCTTTATTTTCATAATTAAATGCCAATTATTGCCTCTTTTCCTTTGCTAATGCCTTTGCCAATTTGCATAACCATAAATAAACCACAAGTGATGCCCACTGAAGTGTTTTTCCCACCATTCAACTTGGAATATGTGTCTCATGACCTTGGTCTTATTTGATTCACATGGAAAATCAACCAGGAGTTATTACAATTGTGTAGCCAAAATAGATATTTTATGCAAAAGTTGTGTCCTTGGGAAGTTGATGTACCAACTAACCACCTTAGGGTCCACAAACCTTTTGATGCTTCATCTTCTAGAGTTATGGTTTTGGACCTATAGGGTTATTTATTTATGTTAAAATACCATTCTTTTGCCCTACTATAATAGTTTTTTGTGAATGAATGTAGCCACCATCCTTCTCTCTTCAAAGATAAACGACCACCATTCTAGCTAGTTTCTGTTCTACAATATTTTGTTATTTCATTTATTAATGGAAGTTGGGTTTTCACTATATTATTGTGTGCTATTTTATTTATTAATAAAATTTGTGTTCTCATTATATCACTATGTTAACTATTATATTTTCTTGTGTGTTTCATTTCCTTTCATGCTTTTCATTTCCTTTCATGCTTTTCATTTCATTCCTAGTACATGCATGATCAACATGAGGGCAGATTGTGTAAGAGTTGAGCGAGACTTGAGGTGGTCTATGTAGAAATCATGTCCACATTCAAAGGCATGTGGAACACTCTTATACTTTGAATTGTGTGGGAGTGAATATAATGATGGCATGATTATAATTCTAAAAATAAATTCAATTTAGGGAATTAAGGCCTCTTTCATAGTTCCATTTACTATTGGGGTTTCAAGGGCTAAGATATCTACATGCTTGACTAATGAGTCTGTCAGTGAGTTGATATCTTTGAGTACATGCTTAGCGTGAGTGTTTTGAATGGTAGACATATAATTCATGACTCAATGATATATAGAATTTAGTTTAATATCAACTAGAGTTGAGCCAAGATTGGGGTGTCTAATAATATTGTTAGAATATCCCAAAATGATGAGTGACCTGATAAGAAGGGAATTAGCTACGATCAATTCTTGAAGAAGACCATACAACTTAGCATGATTGTTATAGGCTAATCCCAATCCCCAAGAAATAAGTTATTTCTATTTATCCTCCAAAAGCATATAAAGCCTTCCAATTTTTTAATAATTAAATATTAATAAGATGAATATAACCTTATTAATCACAATTAATATTAATAAATTAAAATTAACTAAAAATTTGAACTTTGATCAATAAAATTAATAACAAATATTCAAGAATCACAAAGTGACATCCAAATTCCAAAAATGATAATTATGTATATAAATTGTCCTCTCAACTAATATAATCCATTATTTAAATAAAAAGAATAAAACACTTCACTTATGAAACGAATATATTAAACACCTTTATTTATGTGTGATTTAATTGGGAAATTTAATAGGATATCTAGTTATATGGAGCTTGACTAATTGGTTTAGTGAGATGAGGATATTTTTATTTTTAATATTTAATTTATTTGAAAATGTTTAGTATTATTAAAGAGGGTTGAGATGTTGGTAATATCTGCTTCTTATTTATTGGAGTATTTTTTTGTTTAATTTAGAAGTGATAAATGAAAATATATAAAAACAGGCTGCATTATCTTTACTAGAGTTAAATGTTTTTTTAGGAAAGAAAAATATATATAAACAGACTGCATTATCTTTACCAGAGTTTTGACATCTTTAGTGTCTTATATTGGTTGAGTCTATTGACCCTAGAGGACTTATACTTAACTTTACCATAAAAAATACTTCCCAAAAAATTAGAAACTAATATAAATCATAAAGATTTTTTACTATTTAGTAGGAGAGGTTTGTCATGGGACAAACCTCTCTACAAACCTCCTTCCCATACAGAAATACATGGTAATTAACATAGATAACATGCAATTTGAGAGCTTATTTGGACAATGAATTAGCCTTTGTATTCAATTCACAGAGAATGTGGCGAAAAGAAATGAGATCAAAGGAATTTTCCTCTTCATGGATTTTAGATAGCAAAGACTCCATACCCTATACTCTTACCTTAGCCTTTTCATTTTCCCAGTCTATTTCCAATTTTGAGTCTCTCTTCACCTGAAGACATAAAACCCCTTTCCTCTAGCCAGCTTCAATAGCATCCACATGGCTATAAACTCTACTTTGTTATTTGATCCTCTTCCTAGCGCATATATGCATTGAACAAAGTGAGATTGGATGAGATAGAGGACCACTCCCACTCCACAATGAGGTGGATGGCCTTGGATAGCCCATTCAAAGAACTCCCATGGAGATCTAAATTTTATCATTGGCATAATCAGATTATTTGGATAAGATTGTTTTGGATTTGGTTCTTACTCATGCGTCATCACCACTATCTTTGTTTCACATATCTCCGAAGGAATGGGCTTCTCTTGGAATATGCTTTGGTTTTGAGCCCATCATACATGTGATATTAGCAAACAAGGTAAACCAGAGAGAGTTGCAACTGCTTTATCCTTCCACCATATTCTACAAACATCAAATAATGATGGGCTTGTCCAATTGCAGTTTGGCTTCAACTTTGTCCACATATATCTTCTTATCTTCGTAGTGTAACCACATTGTAAAAAAAGGTGTTCATGTGATTCCTCTTGGAGCTTGCACAAAATCAATGATTTGGACCATACCATCCCCTTCTTTGCAACTTGTCCTAGGTAAAGATTTTGTTATCGAAATCAAACCAAAAAAATATTTTGAATTCTAAAGGTGCCTTGATGCTCCAAAGCATCTTCCACCATTGGGATTTTGCTACACCAAAAATTTCTTTAAACCAAGAATTGTATCCCAACTTCACCATGAATTGTCCAGTTTGGGGATTCTTGGTCCAACAAAGTGTATTAGAAACATTTTCATGAAGGTGAACCTTAGAATATGATAGATTATCCACATAACTATCCCATTCACCTGCCAAATCAATTGTTATCTTGAGGTTTCTTGTCATCTTTGAACCTTCCCTGCCTCTAACCTGACGAAGCCATGAAGTGGCATCATCCAAAATCATAATATTCCATTATCACAATACATGAATAAGCGGTTCATAGGACCTGTTGACGGTGTTGGACCCACCAACATGTCAGGGGATCTCCCCAGTAAGAAGTCCCAATTAGACCTTAGACCGTTTGGTGTAGGAGTTCTAGCAGTGGGTCATACGGTAATGCATTGACTGCAATTTCGTGTAGAAGCAAGTAAGATGTCCCTGTTGGTAGCAAGGGTGTGGTGATTGCGATGAGTAAAGGAAAGCGTGTGAGAGGTTCTAACATGTGGGGAGTGAGGTGAGTGTGCCCCTTGGAAACCTATAATAGTACTCGGCTTGGAAGGGAACACACAAACAAAGATGCATCACCGACTGGAAAGAAAGATAGCGAGCAATCCAAAGTGATGTTCAAACCAACAACACATCTACAACAAGATTCATACAATTGCATACAAAATATTTCATACACAAATGCGTAAGTTAAATAACATACATTGCTATAGCAACCAGAATAGTCCAACTACAATAACAACATATGCATGAAAATGTGTTGGCTCTGTTATATTAAGAAGTGTAAGTTCCAGCCATATAATACATTCATGTACACCCGCTAGTTCAGATAGTGGAACATTACAACCATAACCGCCTGCTCCTCCAAAGAGATATACTAGCTCTACGCAGTGGAGAAGCCAAGGCGCATTACAATATTGTCCAAGCTTTCTCTAAGAAAGTCCTATCAAAGCTTGGATGACCAAAAGCCTATACAATGAGTTATGAGGTACTATTTATAGCAAAGGGTGGGGTGACCCTTGACATTCCCCTTTGAGACTGTTCATCTACCCTCATGACTCTTCAACTACTCTATGATTGTTACATTCAACTATTGACACTTGAACTTCCACTTGACAAGATGTTACATTACAATGCACATGTGCCCATGTGAGACAAAATGGCTTGAGCAAGCCATGAAAGACATCATTGACACTCAGACCGTTGTGGTGAGACCAACTCTTTGACATGATTGTGATGGTCGAAGGTGGTGAGCTGATGCCAAGCTTGGTTGTCTGTGATGGTGTCTGTGCGCTCAATGGTGACATCTTACTGAAGTGAACTCTTGCCTTCGTTGCATCCGGGTGCATTGATATGGCTCCTCTATCCAACTCGCCTAATAGCATGCGCATGGTCGTCCTGGTGTGACCGGACCGACAACATGTTGATGCATAGTGTCTACGTTGCTCTCCAAGAATGTGTTGGTGGTCGTGCGCATCAAATTGTCAAGATACATGTTCAACTCCAGTCGGACTTGCTTCTTGTCTTCACCTCAGTGAGTGTGTCGAATGGGTGGGATCGCATGCGTGCGCACAATGACATGCATTCTACTGCATTCCCTTGCAAGCGATCAACAACACTGCTTACCTTGTCTGCTCCGAGCCAGCTACTGTGATGGATCTATAATGTGTACGGGCACAGTTTCATCCGTGAGTGCATGTTGCGCCCCCTACTGTACCTGTTCCTACTGCAACTCATTCTCTCGTCTATGCAGCTCTTGTTCTTCCTTGATTTACTGCTTCAACACATGCAACTCCTCGTCTGTTCCATTCTCTACCTTCGCGCAATCTTCATGTAACGTTGTCACCTCATGGCTAAAGCCTCCAAAGTTTCTTTCATCACAAGTGGATTTGCTTGAGCTTGCAACTTTGTTCCGCCTATGTGTTGTCAACAAAATTCCTCTTGCATTTGTTGCATACAGTATGTTGCCTTCAGCGACTGTTGATGGTGCTTCTTGTTGTGATGTTGCTACCGTCATATCTTGATATCCTTATCTACGAACAACTCAATGTCTTCGTGGGTAGGCAAGTTCATAGACACTTGATCCATTGCATCCCCAAGTATGCTCTGAGCGACGTCTTCAACTCTTCTCTCCTGGAAACCATGGTACATGTGCTGCTGAGAGGCATATGAACACCTACGATGCCTGGAGAAATGGAAACACTCATGGCAAGCAATCTGTTAGTCGAAAACCAAAACGAACTTGAGAATTGACTTGCAACATACCTGTGTGACTGATCATGAAGGTTATTCAAATTCCGCCGGGAGGTCGGGAGACTGATTGCCAAAACTACGCAAGGCACAGTCCGGGCTATTAGTAGGCTGACTAACTACTAGAACTGTGCAATGCACAGTTCAACCTGGCATGTTGAGGACTGAAACTCCGCAATGCATAGTTCAAACTGACATGTTGAGGACTGAAACTGTGCAATGCGCAATTTCAGTCAACAGTGACATGCAACTAGCAAACTACATTACACAGTTTCTAGGGCCAACAGGACACTTCCTCCAAGAATTTCTCAATGCATGCCTGGAGGTCAGTGCCTGGCTAGAATTGTGTAATTTCCAGAGGGAAGGCAGAGCCTTCATTTTCGAAATGCGCAGTGCTCGCCGGGCAAGGCACGGACCGGGCCAAGGCAGCCCAGTCCTTCCGAAGGGCGACTGAAAACGTGAGAAGTTTGAATGCATGATGAGATGAGTGCAAACAAGAGTGAATGATCATTCATGCAAACAACAAGTGCAAGATTCAGAAAACGGGAAATCATGCATGTGTGTAAAGTGAGTCATCGCGACAGCGACCATCCGTGCAAAATAGTGTCATGCATGCGACAGCAGTGAGATGTGAAAAAGAACTGAAACAATGCTTCTACAAGCTAACCTTTATCAAAATGACAACAATCGCTCACTGAAATAAAGCAGCCAGAAATCACAGAAAGTGAAACGTAAAAAGCGATAGTAATGCAACACAAGACATGGAAGGTGGGCTTACCCAAAAACAATTGAGTTGAACGTGCCGATAACTCCTAGATGCAATGTGGGATGTCAGATCTGCAAGTTCGATGTGAGGAATGAGCTTTGCAGCGTTTGGTTCATGAGTTTTGATAAAATCGAAGATATGATGCGCATGCCACAAATCTAGGAAGAGCAACACTTGGTGGGAGGTTTCTGAAATGATCCTTGCATCTAACCTCCAGCTGCTAAAAGTAGATCCCTGAATCAAGGGATGCCTTTTCATGCTACCTTCAAAGAAGCAGCCCATGCATGCAAATCAGTTTTGCTCAATCCCGGAGGGAACTGGTCAACTCAACTGCACATGCAACAGTCTACTCAACTGGGAGGAAAAAATGTGCATTTCTTGGAGGGAGCTGGGCTGCCTGCCCAAAGGGATTGTGAAATTTTTCCATTGAACAGTGACAGGCAGATTTGTGCAATTTTGGAGCCCAGCAGGGTGTGACACAGAATTGCACAATTTCTGGAGGGAAGGCTGGTTCCCCTCTAGATTTGTGCAATTTCTTGAGGGACATTCTCAGCCTACAGCTGGACCAAGTCTGGTGAAACAACCTATGAGGGGGATGCAACAAGCTTTGATGGATAGGCTGTCATTCTGCAAGAAAATCACTGAAGCTTGTGTACTTGACAAGGCAAGACATGTTGCTGTGAAAGGTTGGTAGGGAGGCTCCAAAACAAAGCTAAGGAAAAATTTTGGAGGGTGGTTGTAGCCGCTACAACACTTGGTTACACACTGATAGAACTCCAGCTCTCGGAATGGACCTTGTTCGTTAAAAGCAAATCTAACACCTTCGGAAGTATTGTTCAGTTCTCAATTCGTTGTGGTTTCCACACTTGCTTAATTGTAATATGTAGCATTTGCCAAGCTCTTGGTCGATTGACACACATTGCAAGCCAATTCAACACAGTTGTTTCGATTGGGGTTGATGTGTACATTGGTGCACAAGCAGTATAGTCATTAGAGTCTTAGTTTCATCTCTGGTGTTGCTCCGCTACCAGTAGGCCTGGACAATACCCCGACGAAGTCACGCAGGAACATAAGCATCGCTCTGCTGCCAACGAGCCTGGTCAGTACCTCGACGGAATTACTTGTATCACCTCTTTGCCCAGAAAACTTTTCTCTTCTTTCGCCTTATTCAATTATTTTATTTTATTTTTATTTTTCACTTTTCATTTTTTTCATAATTGTGCATAGCACTTATTCATTTCAGAGGCAGAAGATGGATCCTGACTTATTGAGAACATAAGAGGTTGTTCCTTCAGATAATTAGTTTATTATATAGCTCTGACATGCTTGTTAAGGTTTTCCCCCTCACCTTACTCTAGTTGACTGAGCTGACAAGGGTTAACCCCAAAAAAACTGACTAGAGTAAGTGACACTAGTTAGCAAGCAAGTGTTTTGTTTGCACCAAGTTTCATTTCAAACAGTATATATTTTCCATCGACATATCATGGACTAAAAGTAACAAGTTCTTCATACAGATGTTGGATGACAGATAACCAAGTAGTGATAGTTGCGCAAGGCCTCTTTTACTTTACCCAGCTTGTTTCAAGAGTCATGAATGGTTTCATGCAAAACTAACTTACGAACAAAAACAAGAAAACAAACAACAAACCAAAGCAGAAGCAGAAGTGAATGAAAAAGCAAAGTGAGTAAGAAAACAAGTAAGAAACAAACAATCAAATAAAGCAAGAAAGCAAACAAGCAAGCAAACTGAAAGCAAACACGACTCCTACTCCTAAGCTAACAGTGCATGGGCCTGATCATGTGAAGTGATATTTCCAATCTAGCCACTGGCACATTGGTTGACCCATGTTGGTGAAGGCATGGTTTACGAACAACACAGCTGTGCGAACCAGCATACGTGAAAGATATAACAATGAAGACAAACACACTCCAAGCTTACAAGCGTTCATGAAACAAAAATGAGTGAAAGGGCATGACATGCAGTCCGTGGACATATCATGATGTTGTGTGGCACTACGTGCAAATGTTAAGCACATGGAAACTCTTGACTGTGACATGCAAGCACACGTGAGGAAGGTAAACCACTTACTTTGCACAAGTGTGCTTTCTGAGTAAGATTCCTCCAATGCATGAGTGATGGGATCATGTAGTTCAAGTGGAGGAAGTGAAATCTAAGTATTAGATTGATCTTCAATGCATACAGATGAGTGGTGAGGACCTTGCATGTTTCAACAATTTCCTAATCGGAAGTGAAACTAACCTCAAGACAATGAGGGCTTGACATAACCATCATCTCGGGTTGAAGGGCCTCGATAGTCTGTGGGGTTTCGACTTTGTTGACAGATGGATCATCATAGACCAGTGGCTTAGATGGATTAATAATGATTGAATCAACATTGTGAACAGATGATGAGGTAAAGAGATCACAATAACCAAGATCATAAAACTCAGGATGTTGGTCGGCATCCTCATGATTTGAGGAATCACACAGAGAGGTAAATGAGAAGAAAGGATGTTCACCCTCTGCGTTTTCGAAAAAATCAAATGAAAGATCAAGTGGATCTTCAATGAATGATTGGTCCTCTCCGTTGTCATGTGATGGACTGATATCTGATGTCTACTGTGAATGATCAACAATGGGTGCATCCATGGACGGAGATACACATGAAAAATCTGGGATGGTAGGATCACCAAGGAGGTCAGGAAAAAACGGAGGAGGTACGGACAGACAGGGATGGTCCTCTGCTGCCGGTGGATGTTCAATCTCCAAGTCATACTCTTCATGGATTACAACGCATGTTGGTTGTGCAACACCAAATCTGTCGATAGATCGATCCTCGTTCAAAATAGGTGTAGAGTCCGGAACGGAAGAACACAAGGCAATGCAATCCGAAGCATGATCAGAATACGAGGACGGAGGTTGAGGTATGAAATACATGTGATAACCCATGGGATTCCCAAAAAATCTTGCGCAAAAATCAGAAGGAGCGATGTTAGGAGGATGTGACGGTTGAACAAATGTGTGTTCATGCTCTCCCACATCACTCTATGATGGTGGAGCTATTTAATGAGGGGACGACAGACAATCCCTTGTGGTAGCGACCGTGTCCTTCTGTGATTGCGTAACTCCATCATAGAAGTATGCTGAGTGGGGTTTGAGCTTGAACTTCTTCTTGGGATTGACAGATTGGATAAGGAAATATTCAAATCTATCCATGAGATATTGAAATTTCATTTGACTTTTCGGGGCTTCAAACATGAATAGACGGAAGTGCTCCGAAAACTCCATAGGTGATTTGTGCGGGGCCTTCTATTGTTTTAACAATATTTATCAAGCACTTCAAGATCAAAATGGTGGAAAACAGATGCGATTAGATCATTGAACGGCTTGAATGTGTGCACGAAGTTATGAGGTAGTGTGCCACACCATTGTGATGGGTGGTCGCGAAGTGTGTGTGCGAACAACGAATGGACCTTTGTTTCATTAAAATATTCCATGCCCTCCATGAGAGCATGGAATTCATCTAAGTGCTCAAGCCGGGCCACTTCGCCTTCACAATCATACGAGAATTGTGACAAGTGATCCCAAAACTCCCTCTCAATGTGAAAGATATGTCCGTTGGACAGAGATTTCGGAGGGAAAACTATAACAAACTCCATGATAGATGTGCGAAAATTCAAAACAGATGATGAGCGCTCAGCTTTTCATCTGACCCTCCTTCTAGTGCCAGAAATGTTGACAGTGTTGCACCCACCAATGTGTCAGGGGATCTTCATGATAAGAAGTCCCAATTAGACCTCAGACCGTTTGGTGTAGGAGTCCCAGCAATGGGTCGTGTGCTAATGCCTTGACTACGATTTTGCACTGAGGCAATTAAGATGTCCCTGTTGGTAGCAAGGGTGTGACAGCTGCGGCGAGTCAAGGAAGGTGCATGAGAGGTTCTAACACATGGGGAGTGAGGTGAGTGCACCCCTTGGAAACCTGTAATAGTACTCGGCTTGGAAGGGAACACACGAGCAAAGATGCATCACTGGCTGGAAAGCAAGATAGCGAGCAATCCAAAGTGATGTTCAAACCAACAACACAACTGCAACAAGATTCATACAATTGCATACAAAATAGTTCATACACAAATGCGTAATTTAACTAACATACGTTGCTACAGAAACTAGAATAGTCCAAATACAATAACAACATATGCATGAAAACGTGTTGACTCTGTTATATAAAGAAGTGTAAGTTCCAATCATACAATACATCCATGTAGACCTGCTAGTTCCAATAGTGGAACGTTACAGCCACAATTGCCTACTCCTCCAAAGAGATATACTAGCTCTTCGCAGTGGAGAAGCCAAGGTGCGTTACAATATTGTCCAAACTTTCTCTAAGAAAGTCCTATCAAAGCTTGGCTGACCAAAAGCCTATACAATGAGTTATGAGATACTATTTATAGCAAAGGGTGGGGTGACCCTTGACATTCCCCTTTGAGACCATTCATCGACCCTCATGACTCTTCAACTACTCTATGACTGTTACAGTCAACTATCAACACTTGAACTTCCACTTGACAAGACGTTACATTACAATGCACATGTGCCCATGTGAGACAAAATAGCTTGAGAAAGCCATGCAAGACATCACTGACACTCAGACCGTTGTGGTGAGACCAAATCTTTGACATGCTTGTGATGGTCGAAGGTGGTGAGTTGATGCCAATCTTGGTTGTCTGTGATGGTGTCTATGCGCTCAATGGTGACATCTTACTGAAGCGAACTCTTGCCTTCGTTGCATTCAAGTGCACTAATATGGCTCCTATGTCCAACTCGTCTAATAGCATGCGCATGGTCATCCTAGTGCGACCAGACCAGCAACATGTTGATTCACAGTGTCTATGCTACTCTCCAAGTATGTTCTGGTGGTCGTGTGCATCAACTTGTCGAGGTACATGTTCAGCTCTAGTCGGACTTGCTTCTTGTCTTCACCTCAGTGAGTGTGCTGAATGGGTGGGATTGCATGCGTGCACACAATTACATGCATGTTGTTGCATTCCATTGCATGTGTTCAACAACACTACTCACCTTGTCTACTTCGAGCCAGCTGCTATGATGGATCTATAACTCGTACGAGCACAGTTTCATATGTGAGTGCATGTTGCGCCCCCTATTCTACCTGTTCTTGCTACAACTCATTCTCTCATCTATGCAACTCCTGTTCTTCCTTGAGTTGTTACTTCAGCACATGAAAATCCTTCTCTATTCCATTCTCTGCCTTCACACAATCTTCATGTCGCACCGTCACCTCATAGCCTGAGTCTCCAAAGTTTCTTTCATCACAAGTGGATCTGCTTGAGCTTGCAACTTTGTTCCTTCTCTGTGTTATCAACAAACTTCCTCTTACGTTCATTGCATCTGGTATGTTGCCTTTAGCTACTATTGATGGTGCTGCTTGCTATGATGTTGTTGTCATCGTATCTTGATGTCCCTGTCTACGAACAACTCGATGTCTTCGTGGGTAGGAAAGTTCATAGACACTTGATCCACTGCATCCCCAAGTGTGCTCTGAACGGTGTCTTCAACTCTTCTCTCCTGGAAACCATTGTACATGTGCTGCTAAGAGGTATATGAACACCTGCGACACCTGGAGACATGGCAACACTCATGGCAAGCAATCTGTTAGTCGAAAACCAAAACGAACTTGAGAACTGACTTGCAACATACCTGTGTGACTGATCATGAAGGTTGCGCAATTTCCGTCGGGAGGTCAGGAGACTGACTGCCAAAACTACATAAGGCACAGTCCAGGCTGTCTGTAGGCTGACTGACTGTTGGAACTGTGCAATGCATATTTTAGCTTGGCCTGTTGAGGACTGAAACTACGCAATGTGCAATTTCAGTCAGCAGTGACATGCAACCAACAAACTGCATTGCGCAGTTTCTGGGGCCAACAGGACACTTCCTCCAAGAATTGTGCAATGCATGCCTGGAGGTCAGTGTCTGGCTAGACTTGCATAATTTCTGGAGGGAAGGCAGAGCCTTCACTTCCAGAAATGCACAGTGCTAGCCGGGCAAGGCACGGTCCGGGCCAAGGCAGCCCAGTCCGACTGACGGGCGACTGAAAACATGAGAAGTGTGAATGCATGATGAGATGAGTGCAAACAAGAGTGAATGATCATTCATGCAAACAACAAGCACAAGATTCAGAAAATGGGAAAGCATGCATGTGTGTGAAGCAAGTCGTCACGACGACGACCATCCGTGCAAAATAGTGTCATGCATGCGACAACAGTGAGATGCGAACAAAAACTGAAACGGTGCTTATACAAGCTAACATGCATCAAAACAACAACAAGCACTCACTAAAATCAAGCAGACATCAATCACACAAAGTGAAACACAAAAAGCGAAAGAAATGCAACACAGGACATGGAAGGCAGGGTTACCCCAAAACAACTGAGATGAATGTGTCAACCACTCCTAGATGAAATGTGGGAGGTCAGAGCTGCAAGGTTGATGTGTGGAATGAGCTTTACAACATCTGATTCATGATTTTTGATAAAATCGAAGATGTGACATGCATGCCACAAATCTAAGAAGAGCAACACTTGGTGGGAGGTTTCTAAAATGATCCCTGCATGCAACCTCCAGCTGCTAAAAGTAGATCCCTGAATCAAGGGATGATTTTTCATGCTGCCTTGGGAGGAGCAACCCATGCATGAAAATTAGTTTTACTGAGTCCCGGAGGGAACCGGTCAACTCAACTGCACATGCAACAGTTTGTTCAGCTAGGAGGAAAAAATGTGCACTTCTGGGAGGGAGCTGGGCTAGCTGCCCAGAGGGATTGTGCAATTTCTAGGAAGAGCAGCTGACTGCTGCCTAGAATTGCACAATTTCTGACCTAAGCAATCCTGTTGGGAGGAATTGCACAATTTTTCCAGTGAACAGTGACAGGCAGATTTACGCAATTCTGGAGCCCAATAGGTTGGTAGACAGAATTGTGCAATTTCTGGAGGGAAGGCTAGTTCCCCTCCAGAATTGTGCAATTTCTTGAGGGAGTTGCTCAACCTGTAGCTAGATCAAGTCCGGTGAAACATCCTGTGAGGGGGATGCAACAAGATTTAATGGATAGGTTGTCATTCTGCAAGAAAATCACTGAAGCTTATGTACTTGACAAGGAAAGACATGTTGTTGTGAAAAGTTGGTAGGGAGGCTCCAAAATAAAGCTAAGGAAAAATTTTGGAGGGTGGTTGTAGCTGCTAAAACAAGACCTATAATTATTTCCAACACCATATCAGGGATCACAGTCGATTGTAATAGCTATTCCATTCCACACATGTCAAACCATCCAATGATTATCTAGGGGAAAAGCCTTAACCAAGGCTTTCCAAACTATTGATCCCAGGAAATACTTATTAGTATATTTGAACTAGTTAATTATTGATATACCTGGGAAGTGCTTGGTTTGCATGACTTTGTACCAAAGGGATGTCTCTCAAGTTAACTGCCATCGGTTTCTACCCACTAGTGCCTTGGCGAATAGGTGGCTCTCCTTGAGCCCCCAACCTCCAAGTTCCTTTGGAGCGATGATGTGATTCCCATTTACCAATACAATACTTTTGTGAGTGCTAAAACCTATCCATAGGAATCTTAAGCATGCATTTTGAATCTAGTTAAGGACTCCTTTGTGAATTACATCAATAGAGTTTGAGTATATTGGAATGCTTTCCAAGATTGCTTTAACCAATATCAAACACCCTCTTCGTGACAATAAGTAGTTCGACCATCCCTGAATACACCCTTCTATCTTCTTAGTCAACCATAAACAATCAAGTTTGCATTATTTGTATGGTTTTAAATAAAATTCCAAGTATTTGAAACCTTCTTCCAAAACCTTGACAGGGAAGGGAAAATTTCCCTTAGCCTACACCATAGCCTCCTTGGACAAGCCATTGAACATTATACAAAATTTAAGTCCATTTATTTCCATACTTGTTACTCTAAATAATAGATCCATAGTATTTTTCAAGGAAATAAGATGTCTGTGGTTACTAGAGAAACATGCAAGAAAATCATCCATAAGCATAAGATGGTGTTAAAATTGGAAACTAGGGCCAAACTCCATGTGGGTCATCTTATTTATGGTAGTTGATATTTTTATTGGATCCCTCTCATTGAGACGTGTAGGGGTGATCTAAATATCATCCGATTCTGATAAGTATTCACGGAGTTATGAATTTACTTGTGTTATAAGACAAATTGTCAAGTCGGCCAACGACTTGTGTAGGCTCAAAAGCCCAAAAGTCATGTCTATTCAACCTCTACGTTTTAGTATAAATAGAAGAGGACTTGAAGTCATTTTACACACGCTCACTCTTGTGATCTCTCTTCATCCTGTTTTGGGTTTGATGAAGATGAGATCTAAAAGAGTGCCCTAGGATATGCACTACCATAAGATATCAATCCCTAAATTACAGTCACATGAAGCCCTAAACGCAGTGAAGGAGAAGGCATTATACACAGCCATAAATTACAGTCACATGAAGCCCTAAATGTAGTGAAGGAGAAGGCATTATACGAAGCCATAAATTACAGTCACATGAAGCCCTAAATGCAATGAAGGTGAAGGCTTTATGAAGACCTATACGCTGTCATAAAAGGGTTCTAACCGCTGTACAGAAGAGCCCTAATCTGCTGATCAAGGGAGCCTCCTAAACGCTGTCATGGAACAAGGGTTTGAATATTGCCATGTCCTAAACACAGAGAAACCTAAGCTCTGTCCCAAAAGGAATCATGGTTGCAGCCTAATGTTGTCATGGTGATGACCTATGGAGATGATTAATACAGTCTCCTAGCTGCAGCATTTAAGATTGCCCTAAGTCACAATACATGAGGGTAAATATGTAGCAACAAGGGAAGGATCTAGCCACCATCTAGCTGCAGTCATCTAAGGACCTAGCTGCTGTCATAATAATGTCTAGCCACAGTCAAAGAGATCTGGCCGCAGTTAAAAGGGAGACCTGTAGCTGCCAAGAGGAATACCAATACACAGTATGAAGTTGTCACTATTATGCAGCCCAAACACAATGAACAACAATGATATTGTCTTGGTATATAAACCTCAATGGCATACCTATAGCAGCCCAAACACAATGAACAACAATGATAGATCTATTTTTTATACATGTAGTAGCCCAAAAACAATGAACAACAGTGATAGATCTATTCTCTCGGCTCAATGAAGATTATGTTAGAAGTTACAGTCCTGGCATAACTCTGATAACAAAATAGATTTCAATGATGGTCAATAGATCCTTGGCATACCAGTATCAACATAATGAGAATGATAAGGATGAATGGTCTCAGATCATGATGATGAAAGATGCAGCATGATGGGCATGTTAGTAAAGGGCATCATGATGATGATTGAAACAACATGATGATGAGTGATGCAGCATGATGGGAATATCAGTAAAGGGCAACATGATGATGGGAGCAGATGGGAGCAGCTCAGTGACTAGGTGCAGCACAGTGACGGGTGCAACATGAGTACAAGCTGCAGCACTATGTTAGGTGAAGCCGTCACCTTGGAGAATCAGTTGAAGTAGAATGTCTTTAACTGATCTCATGTATCATCATTATAGGAGATGATCTATGCTCATATCTAGATAAGTCAAAGTGTTGACTTCTGTTGTAAATGTACTATCTCTCTCTCTTTGTTGAACTTTGAAGAACATAAAAGAAGAATTGATCAAGGGTTTCCCCACATTGGGGTTTGTCCCTAGCTGGCGCCACATCTTGTGTTCTCTTGTCTTGGCTTGTCTTCTGTGATTTATGTCTATGTTCTATCTGCAGTTTACTTTAATGCTGATGTGATTGCTAATCTGGAAAAGGTATGAAGCTAACTATGAAAATTGAAATAAATTGCTCTTAGCATAGAACATACCTAAAATTTAACATGGTATCAGAGTTGAGGTGAAGACAATGCCCAAGAAGAGTGAAAGAGAAATCACTGAAGACAGTTGGGAAAGGACAAAAGGATCAATGGTTCCTCATCCCTCTTCAAATTCACTGAGGGTGAAGTCGAAGCAGAGAATATGATCAAAATGGCAGAGTAGAAGTTTCTGATGGCCTACCTAAATATCACTTCAATGGGAAGACCAGATCTAAGGGTGGAAGGAAAGGTAGATGCCTTGGTTGTAATAAGTTTGGCCATTATGCGAAGGAGTGTCCGAATGGCAGAGGCACATCACTTGATGATGATAACAATCATTCCAGGGACATCTTCAATGATCAAAGGAATGACATGTAATGCAGGTCATCAAGGAAATGGCCAACTCTACATTGAAATAAAGGAACCCCCAGTATGAAGAATCAAATGTTGTTTCTAATAAGATAAAGAAGCGTTATCTTGTATTGGCCCTCTCCTTCACATTCTTTGGGAATCTGGCTTATTGATTGTAGTGCTTCAAGGCACTTCATCGGATAGATGGGTGCACTCTCTAATTTGGTAGAGATGGAAACAATCGTGGGATTATACTTGGAGCCGATGCCACCTATCCTAGAAAGGGTGTTAGGAATGTTATCCCTCAATTGAATGAGGGTAACTCAATTCATTTATAGAATCTCTTTTATGTACTTGATCCCAAGAAGAACTTGGTGTCCATCTTAGCAATGGAAGTCAAAGGTTTCAAGGTGGCACTCATCAATGGAAAGGTACATGTTTGAAAATGGAATTTTCAAAGATGTTTTTGAGTTCAGGGTTATATCAAGTTGCAAGAAGTCCACTGGCGACCATGTCCATTGACACATAGCACCGAATGTCTATGAGTCAAATGGTGACAGGGATGCCTGAATTCAAAAAGAGCATGAAAGTACATGTTTGAGATGCACCAAAGGAAAATCCTACAAGGCGACCATTCCCCTCATGTAGCAGGTCCACAGGTTTGGAACAACCCGAGGAGTTTGAGATTCATGATCGAGAATCTCATGTATACAGGTGGAAGAAATCCCTCTATGGCTTGAAGCAAAACTCCCCAGGCATAGTATGAAAGGATTGATAGCTGTCAGATGAAGCTGAGATTCACTAGGAGTGAAACCAATCCAAACCATTACCCGAAGGTTGTGGATGATAGGCCTCTCATACCAGCACCTTATGAGGATGACCTATTTATGATAGGTGCAGACCCTCTCATTTGCAGAAGTAAGAGGGAGTTGGATTCCAGATGTGGAATGATAAATTGCAAGCCTCTAACTACCTCAAGGATATTAACTTTCAGAAGTTGTATGGTAGTGATGTCAGACCAGATTTGGGAAATGCCTCTGAGTTTCATAAACTCATTCACGCTGATGTTCTTGGTGAACTTTCATCCGGACATATGTTTTGTAGTTAGCATGGTGAGCTCATATTTGGTTGAGCCTCATTGGATTGGTGCCAAGAATCTTCTGAGATATCTTCAGGCACAATCTCTCATGGATTGAGAATACATTGCCAAAAATATGAAACTGCATAATTATTCGAATGCTGACTGGGCAGGAAGTGTGGAGGAACACTAGAGCACTTCTAGATGCTGGTTCTCTTCGGATTCTACTTCAGTATCATGGACAAGCAGGAAGCAGAAGTCTAGACTGAATACATAGCTATGAGTATGATCTCGTATGAAGCTGCCTGGTTGAGGAAGCTCTTCAGTGAGCTATTTGTACACATGATGAATACCACTGTGATTCGTTGTGACAACCAGAGGTGGGATTCAATTATTGAGGAATCTCGTATTTAATGATTGCTCCAGCAGATAGACATCAAATACTACCTTATCTGGGATATGGTAATTCTATGAGAGAGGAAGCTCCATCGTTGTGAGATGATGTACAGGTCGCCACACTTTGTCAAAGCCCCGGAGGAAAGGTCAATTCTGTGATTTTCTCGAACGACTTGGAGTCGTCGAGAGACCCTTGTAAAAGGGTCTTGCATGTTGCATACATTGAGCTCTGGGGGCTTGGGGTTCTTACTGGAGCAACATACGACCACAGGGTGACTCACTCTCCCCTGGTGGCGCGTGCTGAACAGGATGATTAGTTATCTTGTGGGCATGGATGATGTGTTCTCCATGGCGATTGTGGAACATGATGATTTGTTCTCCTGTAGGCCAGGATGATTACTTCTCTGTGGCATCCACTGGATAGGATGATTCGCTCTCCTGTGGACAGGATGATTCGCTCTCCTGTGGACAAGATGATTAGTTCTCCTGTCGAGGCATCCTACCCATGCAGTCTGGGACTCATGGGAAGCACCTCTCATCTGATCAATAAGTGGGGAAATGAGGATAGGGACCATAGTAGTACTGATGGACGCATCGTTGTATCTACCGTACTCCTATGCTAGGATGACCTTCATTGATCTAGGATCAATGATACTGGTCTGGGACCAATGAGAGTGGTACACCCTCTGAAACTGACTTCGGGTCAGTAGAGGACTAGTCTGGGACCAGTGAAAGTGGTACACACTCTGTGACTGACTTCGGGTCAGTGGAGGATGGTATGATACATCCTCGATCACTTCTTCTTCTTCATAGTTCGAGCAGAGCTGAGCAGAGATGAGCAGAGCTGAGCTGAGCATAGCTTAGCAGAGCTTAGCAGAGTTGAGCAGAGGTGAGCTGAGCTGAGCTGAGCAAGAAAAGCAGAGCAGTGTAGAGCACTGATGGCAGAGATAGTACAGTCGGACATATGGATCAGCGGATGGAGTTCTCCCTAGTTGAGAGGGAGTGTTAAAATTGGCAACTAGGGCCAAACTCCACGTGGGTCATCTTATTTATGGCAGCTGATATTTTTATTGGATCCCTCTCATCGAGAGGTGTAGGATTGATCTAAAGATCATCCGACTTCGATAAGTATTCATGGAGTTATGAATTTATTTGTGTTATAAGACAAATTGTCAAGTCAGCCAGCAACTTGTGTAGGCTCAGAAGCCCAAACGTCATGTCTATTCAACCTCTACGTTTTAGTATAAATAGAAGAGGACTTGAAGTCATTTTACACACGCTCACTCTTGTGATCTCTCTTCATCCTGTTTTGGGTTTGATGAAGATTAGATCTAAAAGAGTGCCCTAGGATATACGTTGCCATAAGATATCAAACCCTAAATTACAGTCACGTGAAGCCCTAAAAGCAGTGAAGGAGAAGGCATTATACGCAGCCATAAATTACAGTCACGTGAATCCCTAAACGTAGTGAAGGAGAAGGCATTACACACAGCCATAAATTACAGTCACGTGAAGCCCTAAATGCAGTGAAGGTGAAGGATTTATGAAGACCTATACGCTGTCATGAAAGGGTTCTAACCGCTATATAGAAGAGCCCTAGTCTTCTGATCAAGGGAGCCTCCTAAATGTTTTCATGGAACAAGGGTTCGAATATTGCCACGTCCTAAACACAGAGAAACCTAAGCTCTATCCCAAAAGGAATCATGGTTGCAGCCTAACGTTGTCATGGTGATAACCTATGGAGATGATTAATGCAGTCTCCTCACCGTAGCATTTAAGATTTCCCTAAGTCACAATACATGAGGGTAAATACGCAGCAACAAGGGAAGGATCTAGCCACCATCTAGCTGAAGTCATCTAAGGACCTAGCTGCTATCATAATAATGTCTAGCCACAGTCAAAGAGATCTGGCCATAGTTAAAAGGGAGACCTGTAGCTGCCAAGAGGAATACCAATACGTAGTATGAAGGTGTCACTGTTATGCAGCCCAAACACAATGAACAACAATGATATTGTCTTGGTATATAAACCTCAGTGGAATACCTGTAACAGCCCAAACATAATGAACAGCAGTGATAGAGCTATTCTCTATACCTGTAGCAGCCCAAACATAATGAACAGCAGTGATAGATCTATTCTCTCGGCTCAATGAAGATTATGTTAGAAGTTACAGTCCTCGCATAACTCTAATAACGAAATAGATTTCAATGATGGTCAAGAGATCCTTGGCATACCAATCTCAACATAATGAGAATGATAAGGATGAACAGTCTCAGATCATGATGATGAAAGATGCAGCATGATGGGCATGTTAGTAAAGAGCAGCATGATGATGAATGAAACAACATGATGATGAATGATGCAGCATGATGGGCATATCAGTAAGGAGCAACATAATGATGGGAGCAGATGGGAGCAACTCAATGACTAGGTGCAGCACAGTGACGGGTGCAACATGAGTAAAAGCTGCAGCACTATGTTAGGTGAAGTCGTCACCTTGGAGAATCAGTTGAAGCAGAATGTCTTCAGCTGATCTCATGTATCATCATTATAGGAGATGATCTATGTTCATATCTAGATAAGTCAAAGTGTTGACTTCTGTTGTAAATGTACTATCTCTCTCTCTCTGCTGAACTTTGAAGAACATAAAAGAAGAATTGATGAAAGGTTTCCCCACATTGGGGTTTGTCCCTGGCTGGCGCCACATCTTGTGTCCTCTTGTCTTGCTTGTCTTTTGCGATTTATGTTTATGTTCTATCTGCAGTTTATTTTAATGCTGATGTGATTGCTAATCTGGAAAAGATATGAAGCTAACTATGAAAATAGAATAAATTTCTCTTAGCATAGAACATACCTAAAATTTAACATATGGGAAATTGCAACAAAACCTGAAATTTTCACTCGTCAAAAAAGACCCCTTTCCAGGGACTCGACCATCATTCAACTAATCGTATCAACAACAATTAGGAAGAGAAGGGGTGATAGAGGGTAGCCCTATAGAATACCTCCAAATACAAAGAAGAAAGGGGATGGAGAGCCATTGATCATAACCATAAAGGATTTACTTTGAACGCACCCCATTATCCAATTGATAATATTAATATCAAAACCTAATGGAACAAGAACCAATCTAAGAAATGTCCAGTTTACCTTATCATAAGCTTTGGATAGGTTAAGCTTTATAATATTTTCCTTTAGATTAGCCTTATTTACCAGTTGAAAGACCTCCTGAGCAACAACTACCACATCATGGATGTTTCAATGATGGAGAAAGCCAAATTGTTCCTCTGATATAAAATCACTGAGGATCAACTTGATTTGTCCTGTTATGATATTGGAAATTAATCTATATATCATATTACAATAGGAAATGGGCCTATAGTCCCCAAATAAATATCCATCCTTTGTCTTCAGAATGAGGCAGAGAAAGGTCGAATTGAAGGAGTCAAGAATTTTCCCTAAAGCTTTAAATTCTAACACCGCCTTAATTAGATATTCCTTGAATAATTCATAAAATCCCATATAGAACTCCATAGGAAAACCATTGGGACCCAGAATATTAACCCTTTTCATTGAAGATAGTGTTGCCTAAATTTCCTACTCAGAAACATCCTTGGATAGTTTAGCATTCATTTCCTCATTGACAATTCTAGGAAATTTTGCAACCACCTACAACATCTTGGAGGATTCGAGAAAATATTCTGAAAATATAGTACTCATCTCTCTCCTTTGTTCTTGAAGGAGACCTTTGATTCACCCGAAAAATTCCTAATGCTCCAAATGGTGTTGACCTATTTTCTTCGATTTGCATAGTGATGGAAAAAATTGGTGTTGTTGTCCCCTAAAGATAGCCATAATGCTTGACTTTTTAATCTCCACTTTCTTCTTCTTCTAGCAACAAAGCATGCCTTTCCACCTCTGAAGATTTCATCAACTCTTGTTTCTCAATAGATATGGCATATGGGTCCATTTTTGAGAGGATGTCTTCTATCTTATGCTTAACCTCATCTTTTTTCTCCAATGGAATCCCTTGGCCCATTCTCGAGAAACTTGTTTTACAGAGGTCGGATTGCTAGTAAATGTATCCATGTAGGATGAGGAAGTTGACGACCATAGATGATGCCATATACCTACCACTAATGAGCGTACTCCTCCTCAAGCCAAGTGGGAAGAAAACGGAAAGTTCATTTAATTTTTTATTTTATTTTATTTTATTTTTTATTTTTTTTTTTTTTTAGTGTTTGGGTTAAAAGTATATTAATTTTTTATATAAAGTGCAATAACTTCTAATTATTGTTATTATATCTAGAGGAATTGACAACTGGGCTGGTCTTGTACTCGTGTGACACAGGGTCGACTTCAACCACTACCATTATAACCTTTAGGTGCCTACATATGCCTCTTCTGCATGCACAAGTGAATTGGGGGGATTTGAGCCTCAAACCTCCTCACAAACATAGGACGTAAATTTCACAGCCATTACCAATTAAGCTCCCCAAGTGGGCTAATAATAATTTCTATTTTATATAGGTTGTAATTTAATAATTAATTGATAGAAATCTAAAAAGTTTGGTAGATTTTAAAGATTTAGAGAGAACAATTGAAAAATAAATAAAAGAATTCAATTTTGAATGAATATTTGTTGATAATGGTATAGATTCATCTTCTACCTTATCATCATAGTTTGAATAAAAAGATAAGTACAAGATAAAGAGGAAGAAAAATCAATGCATGGATAAAGAAGAGGAAGAGGAAGTGGTGGAAGAATCAAAAGAGAAAAAAGAGGAGGCAAAGCAAATAGAAGAGGATGAAGAAAAAAAACCAAAATTAGCATTGAAGGTTTACACTGGCTTTTATAAATATTGTGTTGAAATATTAAAGAAAGCATCAAATGCCTCCCCCACTCCCACCACAAGGAAAAGAAAATCCAATCAACATTGAAATCAAAGAACTTATGAGATAGAAGACCCAATCCTCTTGCGATATTTTATAATATTTGAACTTACTTTGGGCAAGGAAGCAATTTCAACAAGAAATTGATAGCTACGATTGTTTTTATACTTTAATTTATAATCAATTCATAAGGATCTACCCTTGTGATTCAAGAATTTGGGGAAAAAACATATGAGAAAATATGTCTTATTTGTAATGCCACCTCCCACATTTATCCACTTTCACCACCCTGTTGGGGTAAACATGAGTGAATGGGTACTATGACATGAATCAACCTCCTAAGTACAATTAAGGAAGTGGAATCGACCAACCAAAACTTTATTGTCCTTCCTTAGGAGCTACACGACCCACAGGAGCTAAACAACCACTCCAGATGCCCAAAACCTGAGCCAACTTGCTTTTTGAGTGATCTAGACTCCCAGTGGCTTGCATAACAAGGAAAGACAGTGACTGTAACCCTCTAGTCGCATGGATAACCCTGCCTCCCAGCGACTGCAGTCTTGATTTCCCAGTTCTGAGTATGTGACCCTAGAATATGAGCCACTTTTTCAGGGCTAGTATCCATACCTCTAACCATAACTTGATAAAACTTTCCAGAATGATGAGTGACACAATGGCAAAGCCATTAATGCAAAAATTAGACAAGAACATGACCTAACAAGGCCTAACCATGACAATCATTTTGTCAAACACATGGTGAACATGAAATCTACAGGTCATGAATGCATATCTGAACATAGAGATCTGAAACTTATATGAGAATCATCAAGAAGGTCTAATGCCCTCTCACAATAGCTGCAATAACATCTATTAGGTCATGCATTCAATAACCATTCATTTACCAATCAAAACATGATAAGATCCATAACTAGAATTTTTCATAAAACCATGCTCATAACCAACATATAACAAGATCAATAGCAATGATAAAAGAACCATCAAAGCCACATAATAACATGTATAAATACTCATGAAATACAAGAGGAAAGTGGATCTTATTAACATATGCAAAAGCCAACCAAGTCAACCACTTCCACGTATCACCCGACCATATATTAGGTTGAACCAAATATTTCTTTCATCCAATCACCCTCATGTCATATTCCAAGCATGAATGTGGGATCTCATTCGATAAACCAATACATAAACAACCAAGGGAATCCATAGGTTAAACCACCTCCACCCTCACACTATCGTGATCTCACCTAAACCGGTCCCGAGATCACAAACCTAAACAATTTTGGATGCCTCAGAATTCCTTCACCATTCCTTAAGGAATCTACCTATCTCCACCCCCCTGTTGAGCACTTACCATAGAAAACCATCTCCACCCCCAACCCTTCGGATTTTCCAGAGACCGCCTCACCCGGATCCAAAACCTTTTGGAAATCCAAAGCTCAACCAAGAATGAATCCCATCACATCATGGCTACCCAAGAATCGATAAGGCAAGGTTGAAACCATTGTCAAACCAAGAAAAACCCATGCCAATGACAACAAATGAACCAAATATACACATGCAAGTACCATGCATGCCAAAACCAACTAGGAAATCACACATGCAACTTGTTACCTGCAAGTATTCCTGTTGAAGACACTTGATCCAACCCTTCCTCGCTTAATCCTTACTTTCCTTTGCTTTCTTGTCCTTCCTTCACTTGCTTGATTGCTTTCCCCTCTTGGTGATCTTCTGTCTCTCTAAAGCCAATTCCAAAACTCAACTGACAAAAGGCCCCAAACTGATGCTATGATTCCTTTTTATTATTGATGCCTCTAATTTCTTCATTTTTCTTCTATTTTCCTTCAATTTCCTCCTCACATGCAACGTGTGACCTTTCATCTCCCTTTTCTCATATTTTCCTTTATTTTCATAAAATAAATTCCAATAATTCCTTTTTACCTTTTCAAATTATCCACCAATTCCTTTTCCAATTTCCCCTTAGCCATAACAAGCAACAAGTGATGCACACTAGGATGTTTTTCCCAACATTCAACTTGGAATATGTGTCCCATGACCTTGGTCTTATTTTTCCTTTATTAACTTTATTACATGAACTTTTATCTTGGGGTTGTTATAGAAGCCTCCCCCTTAGGGGAACACTGTCCTAGATGTTCTATGACACCTATGACCAGAAAACCATTCAAAACCAAAACATACTACCCATGGAGCTTTATAACTTAGCTCAATGTAGTATTTACAATGAACAACCTGCTGAAAAGAAAAACCATCTTGACAATCATGACAACATGACAACCATATCACTTATCGAAACTTTATAACACAACTCATTGTGGTATTTATAATAACAACCGTACATAAATATGTACATACACCAAAAACTCATTTTCCTCCACCAGAAAATAATGAAGGATACATAGCCTACATCTAATCAACCATCTCCCATGTAGATTCATCAGGCCCAAAGTGCTTGCATTGCACTTTAACTTGCTCGATTGTTCGGTTCCAGCGCATAAGTTGTTTTCGCTACAATATGCATTGAGATTCTAGATGGAATTCTCCTTCTAGCTCCACCTGCAATATAGACCAATCAATAACATAATCAACATCTTTCACATATATTTTAAGCAATGAAACATGGAAAACATCATGGAATTTCACTATTGGAGGTAGTGCAAGTCTATAGGCCACTGGTCCAATCCTCTCAAGGATCTCGAAAGCCCTGTAATACCGAGGTCCCAACTTGTCACATGATCCAATCCTTAAGGAGATCTTCTTGGGCTTGATGCACAAATACACATGCTCCCCAACCTGAAACTCCTTAAATGCCCTGTGTCGAATGGTATAACCCTTTTGTTTATCCTGTGTTGCCTTTAGATTATTCCTGATAAATTGCATTTCCTATTCCATCTCTACCAACATATCCAGTCCTATCAGCACCCTGTTCACTGGATCACTCCAGCTGATGGGAGTATTACAACTCTGCCCATAGAGTGCCTCAAACAGACTCACCCTCAATGACTCCTGATAACGATTGTTGCAAGTAAACTCCATCAGTGGAAGATACTCCTCCCACCTCCTTTTTTAATGCATGACATACATCCTTGGCATATCCTCTAGTATCCTGTTGACCCTCTCTATTTGTCCATTTGCCTATGGATGATAAGTTGTATTGAAGGCCAAATTTATACCCAAACCTGCAAACAACTCTTTCCAAAACCTAGAAGTGAAATCAACATCTCTATCTGATATGATCTTCTTAGGAATACCATGCAATCTCACTATCTCCCTGATGAATATATAAGCTACCTCATTAGCTGAATTAGTAGTATTTACTGGAATGAAGTGAGTTACCTTGCTCAACCTATCAACCACAACCATGATGGAATCATGTCGCTTCGATGTCCTCAATAAACCTGTAATGAAATCCATGGAAATGACCTCACATTTCTACTCCAGAATCGGAATAGGATATAACAAACCAGTTGGGTGCTTGCACTCATCTTTCACTTGTTGACAATCCAAACATCTAGAAGCAAACTCTATCACTTCCTTATTCAAATGTGGTCAATATTAGAACTTCGGATATCTCGGATGACCTGAATATGGCTTGACATGAAACTCCCTCAATATAAGATTCCTGAGTTCACTGTTGTCTAACACATAGATCTTATCCAGTGTTACTTGGGAGCGGGAGCGAAAGCGGGGAGTGGGAGCGAAAACGAGTGCGGGAGCAACATTTTCAAAAGATCCCGGTTTGGGAGTGAATCCCGGAGTGTTTTTTATATAATATATATATTTTTTATATTTTTATACTTTGATACATATATGTCAAAAAAAACATGTAGAAAAAAAAAAAAAAAAAAAAAAAAAAAAACATAGATTGAACCATATAACAACAATCATCTAGAAGTTATAATCTTCATCAACCACGTCCACAAGTTAGTAACATAGTAAAATACAACGTATTGAGTCTCATGATTCATCAATCTTAAAGCTTCAAGCTTTCAAAATTCAATATATAACATTTATCATCATTGATCACCAAAGTTGTACTTGTAAGCTAAGTGTAACCATTACAACAAATAATATCTAACATGAAATGAAATGTTATAAAATGAAATGAAACAACTTTCAACTTTCATGAAGCATCATATTCATAATTCATTACTAATGAGTTATAATTGCCAACTTCAAACTTAATTGTCATATATTGTTTTAAAAAAATATCATAATAAATATGAAACAGTCAATAGTTATAAAAACTACTAGAAACTAGAAAAGACAAGTAAATCTATTATCTATTGCTTATGCTTGGGCCTCTTTCCACCACGAGAAATGTCTAATTTTTTAGTCTTGTTGGAAAATCACGATCTTAGTCATTAATATCACCCTCTAAGCATTAATATCCAGAGGTATCTTTGTCATTACCTATGTATCTATATAGGGATCTTTGTCATTAATATCACCCTCTAAGCATTAACATAAGATAGAAAAAGCATAGCATGTCAAGTTAAGATTTTGTTTGAGTGATGCGTACATCTTTTAGGAGGGTCATGATAGAGGAGTTCGACAACCAATGTCACTAACATCAAGGTACATAGAGGGATTGGTGCTCTTGATTAAATACGAGTTCCATACGCTAATACATGACAAAATTCAATGGAAACATTGCAATCTTGAAATCCTAAAAAACTAATAAGTCTGCTGGATTTTGAATGAAATCTAAAATTCTACTTTCTGCATATGAAATGTAATGAGGTCGGAACCACTCTCAAACATCCTAAGTCATTTCATGGTAATGTTAAAAATTTAAGTAAAAGGATGAAAAAGAAGATTAAGGAGAATGTCACTTTTACTTTAAGAATTTAACATTACCATGAATCGCATATCAATACTAGGGCCATAGACTTGATAATTAAGCTGCCCCACTCAAAACTTATTTGTTTCTTTGAAAAAAAATTGCATTTGGAACATCATTGCAAAAAAGGCAAAACGCCACCGAAAAGTCAAGGAGCGTTTTTTTTTTTTAGGGAGCGTGCTCCCGACCCTCTCCCGCCCGAAGCGCGGATTTGGAGCGGGATCGAGGAAGGGGGAGACGCTCCCCCGCAACACTGATCTTATCCCTAAATCTCACAAAGCCATCTGCCATGAGATGATAATCCACATCCTGTTCACATGTACCTTGTTGTAACATGCGCTTAAGCTATTGATACCTATCATCATACCGTCCTGCCTGTAAGATTCGACCCTATAAATTTGTCCCATAAGAGATCACAGTTGTAACATGGTTTACCTGCACTCTTCTACTAAGAGCATTTGCAACCCTGTTCTCCTTTCCTGTAATGTACTTGATCTCGAAGTCAAACTCACTAAGTATGGTCATCCACCTAGCTTGCCTGGCTTTTAGATTAGGTTGGTCAAATAAGTACCTCAACCCATTATGATCACTCATCAGAATGAACCTCCTGCCAAGAAGCTAGTGCCTCCACATCCTTAATGCATGAATAATAGTTGCCAACTCAAGATCATGAGTCACATAGTTCTGCTCGTGCTCATTTAGTTTCCTTGACTCATAACATACCACCTGTCCCTCCTGCATTAGGACTCCACCAAGTCCTCTCTTGCAAGCATCTGTACACACCATGAAATCTTTGACTGGATCTACAATCTTTAGAACTGGAGAATTTGTAATCAACTACTCAAAACTAGCTACACATTCCTCTGTCCATTCAACTTTCTCCCCTTTCCTTTACAATGATGCAATAAGATATGAAATCTATGAGAAGTTCTTGATGAACCACTTGTAGTAACCTGCTAACCCCATGAATGATCTGACCTCGTCAACATTCCTAGGATTTGCCCACTCCATGATAGCTCTAATATTTTCCAGGTCCATTGCTATGTTATCCTTGGAAACAACATGTCCTAAGTAATGTACCTCTGTCTAAAAGAAACTGCACTTACTAAGCTTGACATACAATTGATGCTCTCTTAGCAATCTCAATATTGTTGCTAAGTGTTCGACATGCTCTTCCTCATTATTAGAATATATCAATATATCATCAATGAATACAATCACAAACTTGTCCAGGTACGGACACAACACACTGGTCTGGAAAACAATATTATAGATGTCCTCTTCTTTGACACGCACCTAATGGTATCCTGATCTCAGATGAATCTTTGAGAACATTGTTGCTCCCTTCAACTGGTCGAACAAGTCATCGATCCTGGAAATGGGTACCTATTCTTGATCGTCACCTTGTTCAACTACCTGTAATCAATGCACAACCTGAGAGTACCATCCTTCTTCTTCATGAATAATACTGATGCACCCAAGGTGATACAATTGGTCTAATGTATCCCTTGTCAAGCATTTCCTTTAACTGCAACTTCAATTCCACTAGCTCTGGAGTGTCCATCCTGTAAGGTGCCTTTGATGTTGGTGTTGCCCCGGGTACTAACACAATAGCAAAGTCCACTTCCCTGTGGGAGGAAACTTTGGAATCTCTGCTGGAAATACATCCTGAAACTGCAGCAAGACAAGGTACCTCTTGAGGACTTCAACATCCTCAACATCCTTAATCTCGTCACTGGAAATATGAACTGCAAATAGTACACATCCCTTCCTACAATTGTGCTTAGCATGCATAGTTGTAACCATTCTAACTGATGTAGGATTCTTCTTACCCTACAAGATTCTATTTTCCCCATTATCATCCAAGCACTCAATAGCCATGTCATAACAATCTGCTTTGGTCCTGTGAAGGTACAACCAATCCATACCTAAAAGCATACTATATGATCCCAATGGAAGCACATTAAGATATCTAGATGTAGGCATACCATTCAACTTCAATGCACAAGCTCTTACCCAATGATGAACTCCCTTCTTAGTGCTTGTAGCCAACTGCACCAACCAAGACTCTACATGCACTTCTTTTATCAAACCACACTTATCCACCAAGTTAGAATTAACATAACTATAATTGGATCCAGGATCAATCAAAATAGAAACAAATTGATCATAGCGCTTACCTTCCATCTCAATAATGGATTCTTGGTGATTTGCCTGCCTGTTGTCCATAGCTTCATAAATCTGAGGAATGTTATGGCCAACATCCACAACTATTTTCACCTCTTGAGCATTGTAGATCTGAGGCCTTCCACCCTGGTACAATGGAAAATCCTTCTTATGATGATCTTTTCCACAAATCCAGAATTGCAACGCTCCCCTACCATCACCTCTATTTTGTTGCTCTCTAGGCCTTGACCCATGTCCCTTCCCAATTGTATTAAACTCCTTGTAAGGAGCAACATTTTCTTTCTCACTTGCATCCTTAGGTCTTCCCTACTTTGGTGGCCACTTCCCCTTAACTTTCTCATTCCCCTTCAAATCACGCCTAGGCTCAACTTTATGCTTTGATTTTTCATAACAATACTTATGTTTCTTGAAGGCTTCCTCTAGTGACCGAGGCTCATCAAACTCAATCCTGTCTCTATATACTGCTAGAAACCCACTGATGAACCTTTGAATCTTTGCTTTCTCATCCTTGAGGTAAGGCACATACCTCAACAGCTCCAAGAACTTGATAGTATACTCATCATCTGTCATAGAACCCATCTGTATCTCATAAAAATCCTTAGCTCTGTCATCGTAATATCTCTTAGATAGGTACTTCTTCTTGAAGAATCTCTCAAACTCATCCCAAATCAACTCTTCCTCTCGAATGCCTCTGACATTCTTCACATCTTCCCACCAGATATTTTCTTTCCCTTTAAGACTGAAGGTAGTTATTTTGGCTTTCATGTTCTTTGAATAGTTATGAAATTTGAATAATTTCTTCATCCCAAGAAACCATGCATCTATATCTTCTGACTTCTTCATCTCTCCATAAAATGTAGGAGGCTTAACTTTCTTAAACTCCTCATGAAAGTACCCATTCCTCCTATAAGGATGATGGCAGTGATGATGGTGATGATGTCTCTTGGATGAGGAACTAGAATGAAACCCATACATACCAGTCCTCCTGTCAGGTGTACCTAATGATCTGCCACCTCTAACTCTTTCCCCTCTTTCTAGCATGTATTCCAACCAATACCTACTATTATATGTCCCATTAGTCTCCTCTTCCTTTTATTCACTAATCCTCAGTTATCCCTATACCTGCAAGTCTGAAAAACTCTAAAGGATGGCTGCATTGACCTCTTCTTGCTTTTCCTGAGCCCTTGCAAGTCTTTCTTGAGCCTCAACCAACCTGTCATTGTCTGACTTGCAACTTTTTATCCTTGCCTTTAAACTCCTCAATATATCTTCTATATCAAGAGAATACTCATCTCCTTGCTGCTCAATTGATCTACAGGGAGAGTCATGTGAATTATAGTCCACCATTTTGCTCGTCATCTTTGATTCTCTTCTTCGTGTAAGCATGCCATGTCAGATCAACCAAATAGATACCATAATCAAAATCATACCTCAATGACATTCAGGGGAGGCTATCTCATCTACAAAATCACTCCAAATTAGCATGACACATATATAATCATAATCATATCAACATGCCAACATCATGTGTGACAATACCAATTGCATACCATGACCTCATGCATTACAACCATAACCATAACAATGCATGCATAACAACATGCATCTAGCCCATCCAGTCCAAGTATTTGAACCATGCTCTGATACCAATTTGTAATGCCACCCCCACATTTACCCACTTTCACCAGCATTCTAGTGCAAACATGAGTAGAGAATACTATGACATGACTCAACCTCCTAAGTATAGTTAAGGAAGTAGAATTAACCAACCAAAACTTTATTGGCCTTCCTCAAGAGCTACAGGACCCACAAGAGCTAAACAACCACTCTAGGTGCCCAAATCCTTAGCCAACTTGCTTTTTGAGTGATCTAGACTCCCAATCACTTGCATAAAAAGGTAAGCCAATGACTATAACCCTCCAGTTGCATGGATAACCCTGCCTCCCAATGGCTGCAGTCTTGATTTCCCAGTTCTGAGCATGCAACCCTAGAATCTAAGCCACTTTTTCAGGGCTAATATCCAGACCTTTACCCAGAACTTGATAGAAATTTCTAGAATGATGAATGACACAAGGAAAAACCCATTAATGCAAAACTTAGACAAGAACCTGACCTAACCAGCCCTAACCATGAAAGTCATTCTATCAAACATATGGTGAACATGAAATCTATAGGTCATGAATGCATATTTGAACATAGAGATCTGAAGCTTATCTAAGAATCATCAAGAAGGTCAAATTCCCTTTCACAATAGTTGCAATAACATCTATTATGTCATGCATTCAATAACTATTCATTTACTAATCAAAACATGATAAGAGCCATAACTAGAATCTAACATAAAACCATGCCCATGACCAACATATAAACTTATCAATAACAATTATAAAACAACCATCAAAGCCACATAATAAAAAGTATAAATACTACTAAAATAAAAGAGTAAAATAGCTCTTATTAACATATGCAAAAGCCAACTAAGTCAAGGACTTCTACATACCACCCGACCATAGATTGGGATGAAACAAATCTTTCTTTTAGTCAATCACCCTTGTGCCATATTCCAAGCATGAATGTGGGATCTCATGGATAAACTAATACATAAACAACCAAGGGAATCCAGAGGTTAAACCACCCCCACCACTATTGTGATCTCACCTAAAATGGTCCCAAGATCACAAAACCATACCAAGCTTGGATGCCTCAGAATTCCTTCACCATCCCTTGAGGAATTTACCTGTCTCCACCCACTTACCCTTAGGATTTTCCTGAGACCACCCCACCCGGATCCAAAACCTTCCAGCAATCCAAAGCTCAACCAAGAATGAATCCCATCACACCATGGCTATCTAGGAATTGGCAAGGCAAGGCCGAAACCACTGTCAAACCAGGCAAAACCCATGCCAATGAAAACAAATGAACCAAATACACACATGCATGTATAATGCATGCAAAAAATGGCTAAGAAATCGCACATGCAACCTGTTACCCGCAAGTATTCCTATTGAAGTCACTTGATCCAACTCTTCTTTGCTTGATCCTTACTTTCCTTTGATTTCTAATCCTTCCTTAGCTTGCTTGCTTGCTTTCTCCTCTTGCTTCTCTTCTCTCTCTCTGAAACCAATTCCAAAACTCAATTGACAAAGGGCCCCAAATTGATGCTCTGATGCCTTTTTATTATCGATGCCTCTATTTTCTTCATTTTTCCTCTATTTTCCTTCAATTTCCTCCTCACATGAAACTTACGACCTTTCATCTCCCTTTTCTCCTATTTTCCTTTATTTTCATAAAATAAATGCCAATAATGTCTTTTTTCCTTTTGAAAACCTTCGTTAATGCCTTTGCCAATTTCCCCTTAGCCATAGTAAACAACAAGTGATGCCCAATAGGATGTTTTGCCCAACATTCATCTTGTAATATGTGTCCTATGACCTTGGTCTTATTTTTCCTTTATTAACTTTATTACATGAACTTTTAACCTGAGGTTGTTACATTCTATCTCCCCATTTGGAGAATGGAAAGTATGGAATACTACAAGATTGGAAAGATTATCAAATTTTTAAACAGTGACTGGGAAAATTATATTAAGCAAAATCAATAATTGAAACATGTGGCTGGGTTACATTGAGAATTGCTAGCTTGTCAAAATAGGTAGATAGATCTAAATTGGAGATTTTCAATACATCCAAAAAGAACACAATTGATTTATTTTTCCATATACTCAAAAGAGCTACATTCCAACACTTCTTACATAGAGTATAATCTCATGAATTGGTTACATAACAATATAGAAAAGAAATACATGATTAAACTGGTTTTTGGGACTGACTTCTTGTGACCATTGGTTGCAATTCTTAAGGGGAGTTGTGCTTCTTTTTCCATACTTTTGTCTAGACTTCTTTTGAGGTAGGTAAAATACTTGTTCATTCTTCCATGCCTCAAGTATCTTGAACTAGGGTTCCCCTTGTTTTTTAGTTTTGGCTTCATCAACTTGATCTGCCCAACATGTCGTTAGTCAAGGGCCTGACTTACCATGATTTTCTTGCCCCGAGTCTTACAAGATTGAATCTTTAGTTCTTCAAGTTTGGAAAACTTATTCTTGTTGTTTTTCTTGAGAAACTGGAGTTGCGTGAGTTGTAGAATCTGCTGGTGGAGATTTATCCTAGAGACTATATGGTGATCATCTTAAGAGCCAACCCACTAGGTTGATTTTTATCATTTCTTTCTTCTTTTATTAGGCCCATTTGAGGAATGAGATACAATTTGACATGTTTTAGAACAAGCCCTACAATACAAGGAGGCCTACTCATTGTCTAATTTTTTAGTCCAAGCAAAGTATTTATAGTCAAAACAATTTTAGTTGGGAACCCTAAGCTGAAATCCATTTCCACATTGATTTTTGCATATGTTGCAATACTACAACTTTGAGTTTCATGAGAGACAAAATGGAGCTTTCATAGAGTGGATGTATTTCCTAAAGAGAGGGTAAACCTTAATGATGCAAAAATAGATTCAAATGCCTCACCCAAACAAGAGATGTGGTCATAACCTCTATCAAAGGATTGAAATAGGAAGAGTAGGGCTTCAAGCATAGGTTTGCATTGCCCCAAAACTACAAACCTAAATCAAGAAACAAATCCCTATCTTCAGCATTGTAAAACAACAATAAAAAAAATTCTTAGCACAAGGGTGGATGAAAACTTCTTGTTTGATCATTGGAATCCAATATTTCATGATCTAGGCATGGAGATTTGCTAGCCATAGCCAAAAACCAAAAAATGGCAAACCAAGTTGTTGGATCTAAGGAAATCAACTTCTTATTCAACATCAAATCCAATGGGGATGTAAATTGATCAAGATTGGATCATTATACTATTTTTCATTCATCTCGATGCTTTCAAAGTGGAAAAAGTGGAGGAATCGACTCACAGGACATTTTTACCAGTGGGGCCCAATTTGGAAAATTAGGGTCTAAAACCTTCCAGGAGTATTTTAAGGCATCAAAAGATGTTTTTTGGGGGGTAAAACTTTTCCACTTCAACATAGGACCTTTTTTTCCTATTCTACACACAGTGATCTTTCCAACAAAGTAATAATTGTCTCAATCGAAGTTTGTATACAAAAGTTATGCCACTCGGAAGTTTACCTTCCTGTTTTGGCCACCATAATTCGTGAGGATGCCATGTTAGCCCCCGCTACTCATGGAAAAGAGGCTAGCCACGTGATCATGATGATGAAGACTCTAGAAGAGTTTATATTGTAACTCTAGTTAAGAGTTGAAGGAGTCAAACCTAACCACTAGTAGGTTATTAGACCATGTTATAATCAGGCCACTAAGAGGAAAAGAGGTTCCATTCTTTTCGACGACATTTTTGTCCATAAACAAGTAGAGTGGTCGAGAGGGATAGGGAAAGAGCACACAGAGAGGATTTGTGCACTTGAGTATCCCATGGGCCATAGGCCTTACTTCTTTGTACTCATAACCATTTTCTATTCAGAGAAAGAGAGCAGAGTAGCCTCGCCTTCCAACTAAGTTTTCCCCTGAAAGGGTTTCTCAGGATATATCTTAAGACGATTGTGATTTGTGAGTTTTTATTGTGTCGTTCTCTATTTTCTACATAATTATAATTTGCATGCATAGACAATAAACAATAATTTACAGATCCATAAATCTAAAGAGAAATAAACACTTGTAGTGTAGATCAGAAAAGGAAGGGGCTTCATGCACCAAATGAAAAAGAAAAAAAGTAAGCAGAAGATTGTGAAGCACAACATTCTTAAAGGAAACATTTATGGAACCTTCATTGACAAAATTTCACGAGGAGGAAAACCCGTGGAGGATGTAAGCATCGAGGAGGTCGCAGCATGGAGAACCCCATTGATCAATGTCGTTGCTAGAGCATGGCAAACTACCAACGAGGATGCACAACAGAGACTATGGTTAAATCTTAGCCATGGGAAACAAGAAGAGCTCCATCACGGGATCCTGAGATCAAGATTGGCAAAGATTCTCAATCGACACCATTTGTATGTGTGTTGTAACTTTGCTATAGTTCTACCCACGAGGTGTAGAGTAATTGGTCACTGGGTGTTTTGTTAAGGCACTATGGTGAAAATGTCATTGGTTGGAAATCTCGTGGGCACAACTCCAACCATGAGTATGGGTTGGTGTGGCCTAAGCCAGATGCAATCCCTGGGTGGTTTTGATGGCTTAAATGCCCCCGAGTTGCGGTTTCTGAAGCCACATGTTAGTCCCATAAAATTGTGAACAAACTAACAAATGCTTTGCTATAATTCTTTTAACATAAATATCTCCAATTATGGTTTAAAAAAAACAACAACAACAATAATCAATGGGTAGAAATTTACCAACATTAATTTAGGTTTAATTACTTATTCTTATAAATAAAAAATGTGAGGGTGAGTTTGGGGCCAACCTCTATACTGGATGGAAGAAGTACCGGTATCACCCAAATTGTATGAGGCTTGGTCAAGCCTGGATGCCCCTTGGGAAGTTTAATTCCCTCAAAGTGACTTCCATCCTCAATGCTTCCCATGAGATTTAAACCCATAAGAAGTTAAATTCCCTCAACATAACTTTCATCCTCAATGCCTCCCCATAAGATTTAAACATACAACCTAACAAAAACTAAATCCCACCGAACCAAATAATCAATACAAAATGTACACCTCATAAATTAATTTAAATTTAATTACCATGGAATAGTTTTCTTGAATCTTGCTCTTAAATTAGGCTAATACCACATCTTAATAATAATAACCCATTAATTCCAATTCTCATAAATATAAATAAATTCTATTAATAAATTGAAATTAAGAAAGTAAATTCCTAAAAATTTGGCTAAAGATAAGGACCACTTAAATCCTCTTATTTTTGTGAGGGTAGCTTCTTAGACAATGCAAAGTTTCACCTCTTAAAAAAAATCATATAATCTGAGTCATCTTAAAATGCGTGAAAATTTCAAAATTAACATTTTAAATATATAAAAAATAATGGAAATATAAATTATCTTAAAATGAATCCAAATCCCAAAAATAACCTTTTAAATAAAAAAATTTAACTGGCAACAAAGTTCACCCTAAATTTAGAAATATATTTTGATTAATAGTAAAAAATAATAAATACACCTCATCACACGCTAAAATAAATAATATTTTTACGTAACCTTTAAAAAAATAAAAATAAATAAAAGTAAAAAAATAAAAGATTATTTAAAAATTGACAAATGTTAACATGTTTTCCGCCAGATGGAACGGTACCTTTCATTGAAAACCCTAGGGAAAAGGTATTTATTTGGGAAGAATAATTAATTTTGACCCGGAAATTTTAATTTTGGCACGAGGGGAACATTGCAGTTTTCGCAGAGGTAGTTGATGGAACAGAATCTCGCACGTCTCTCTCTCCTTCTATATTGTCCCTCAACGAAAGTTGCATTCATGCTCGTCGAGTGACGGGCGTCACCTTTGTCAAGATCTATGCGTTGTCGCGTAGTGGGAATCATACGAAGTGAAGTTGGGTTGGTACTGGTAATGGTAACTTCCTCTCTGGCCACGGCATAATCATTCTGCATTCGTCACCTTTCCTGCACCTCGTCCGCCTCCTCTATTTGCGTTCGCCCGCTCTGATTCGATAGCTTCTGTAATTGCATTTGCATTCTTGGAAGTTGGTTCAACAGCTTTGCTTTAATGGCGGATTCAGCCCCTCCTTCTCCGGCCCTCTCCAAGGAGCCCGCTGCGAAGAGAGCAGCCAGAGCAGGCAAGAGAAAGAAGCAGCCCGCCTTCAAAGAGGAGGATGTCAAGATCGAAGAAGGAATAGAAATTGAACCAGAAGAACAAGAAAGCAAGGATGTCTTTGAAGAACCAGCAGTGCCTATGGAGGAAGATGCCCCTGTGGCCAACGAGGAGGCAGAGGCAGAGGCAGATGCAGAGGTAGAGGCAGAGGCAAAAGCAGATGAAGGGGAAGGAGAAGCAGAGGCAGAAGCAGATGAAGGGGAAGCGGAAGCAGAAGCAGAGGAAAATGAAGAAGAACCAGAACAAGAAGGAGGTGGAAGTGGCGGTGAAGAAGAGGAACTCGAAGGAGAAGGTGAAGGTGAAGAAGAAGAAGGGGGAGAAGAAGATGAAAAGGAAGACATAGATGAAGAGGCTGGTGATGAAAATAAGCCAAATGATGGAGAAATTGGTGGAAATGATGCACCGATTGATGGTGTAGAAGCTGTGATTGGCGATGATCAGGCGAAGAAGGGGAAGAAGGTCGATAAGAAAGAGCCAAAGGCGAAAAAGGATCCTAAAGAGCCGAAAGAACCGAAGGCGAAAAAGGATACTAAAGAGCCTAAAGAACCGAAGGCGAAAAAGGATCCTAAAGAGCCTAAAGAACCGAAGGCGAAAAAAGATCTTAAAGAGCCGAAGGAGAAAAAAGAGGCCAAGGAACCCAAAGCTCCACCGGCCCATCCCAAATATGTAGAGGTTCGGTGACATATTTTTTTCTTTAAATCTGCATGCTTTTCTTTGCAATTTGTAACATTATTCTTTTTCAATGTCGTTTGTGTTTTTAGTTTGCATGGTTGGGTATTAGTTATCTTCTGAATTCTCTCTCGACCTCTCTGTATATCTTTGCGTTACTGGCTATAATTGTAAATTTTCAATTAGCTTTCTTATTGATTGAATCTACATATGTTTTTGTCAGGTTTGTGGGTGGTCCACTAACATAAATCCATCCTTTCCCTCCCTGTATTTCTTTAATTACTGGTTATGATTGTAAATTTTCATTTAGCTTTCTTATTGATTGGATCTTCTCCATATGTTTTTGTAGGGTTTGTGTTTGTTTTTTCCTGGGCTGATCCACTAACATAAATCCATCCTTTCCCTTTTTGTATTTGCTTCAATTACTGGTTATGATTTTAAATTTTCAATGAGCTTTCTTATTGATTGAATATCTATATGTTTTTATAAGGTTTTGGGTTTTTTTTCCTGCGGTGATCTGCCAACATAAATCTATCCTATTAAGTTAGAGATGGAAATCTCCCAATATTTTATCTCTCCTGTATTTAAAAATCAAGATATCAGTTTTGGGGTGGGTAATTCACTAGCATGGATCCATTTGGGGTGGATGATCCACTAGCATGGATCCATCTTACTCTTGTATCTATTAAACCCTGAATTTCGACGGATACACATGCCCAACTCTTGGTATTTATCAAACCCTAAAATGCAAAACTCCATGTTTGTATGTTATGATCGTAATTTTTCAATTAGCTTTCTTATTGATTTATTTTCCATATGGTTTTGTAGGGTTTGTGTCTTTTTTTTTCCTGGGGTGATTCATTAACATAAATCCTATCTTAAATCTTTAACCATTAAATTAGATATAGGAATCTCCCTTCATTTTGTCTGTCCCTTATACAATTTTTTGGCTCTCCCTTATATAAGTTTTTGGGTAAGGGATCCACTAGCATAGATCCATCCATCTTAAACCTTTACCTATTAAAGTAGATACATAAATCTCCTTGCATTGTCTTTCCCATAAACATCAGTTTTAGGGTGGTGGAAGATACATAAATCTCCTTGCATTGTCTTTCCCATAAATATCAGTTTTAGGGTTGTGGATCCACTAGCATAGATCCATGTTAATCGTGTATCTAGTAAACCCTGAAATGAAAAATGGTGGATCCACTAGCATAGATCCATGTTAATCGTGTACCTAGTAAACCCTGAAATGAAAACTCAAATGTTTTTCCATCTGTACCAATTCCCTCCCATCTATGCTACTGGTTCATTTACTATTCGTTAAATATGCAGTGGGTTAGCTCATGAACAATTGTTAGTGTATAAATCTCTCATGCCCCCTTCTTTAGGCTTTTTCATGTATGAATCTCTTTCTCCTTATTAAAGTTGGTATTCTCTCTCCATGTCAGAATGAGTATTTATACTCCCTTGATGCAGAGTCAGACCTAAGGTTTTCATTGATTTGTCAAAAGAGGGATACACATGCCAACATAAAAACCTTGTTATTTAAATATGCAGTTCGTTTATTCCTATCTTTTAATATGTAACATACATATCTTAGTCTAAAATTGATTGTGCTAACTTGTTTATTGTTGTTTTTAATTTTGTAATTTTTATTGTTTTCTTTTAAATATGTGAAATGCATATGATGTTTAACTTTCTACAATTTTAATTAGCTTATTTTTCAGTTTTATACTCATGGACACTGTTATAAAACCATGTAAACCTTGCTCTGATATCACCTTGACGTTGTAAAGTTGGAACTTGATATATGCAACCTTCAGCATTGCAACCTCTATATCAAACCCAGGTTTAGATGGGTCTGTGTTTGTACAATTTTTTTCCTTCTGAATTGAATTGTATGCACTGTTAAAGAATTGAAAGTCTTTCCCCGCCTAGTCTGTAGGAGCATCTTGCTTCTCTTAGTGCAATCAACTCTTTTTTGTGTCCATGTAATTCTAGTTTGAATCTAGATGGTGAATTGGGTTCATTGAATGCAAACACTAGTTCAAACCCAGCTAAACTCTTATTTGATATCCATCTGGAGGTTGAGTTTGTGAAGTTAAAACTTAACATATGCAGCTTCTAGCTTCGTAACCTTAACCTTCAGATTTAACCCCTCTCAGATACTATGCACTGTTAATTGAGATATTGAGTATCCAAATCACTGGGAGAGCAATGAAGGGGTTTTTGTTATTGTTTTTGTTGAATGGGACATTCCCCCATGGTGCAGGGTATTTTATTTCTCTTCTTTTTTTGTTCCTGCACTTGTTGATCAATTTCAAAAGGGTTTATTATAGTCATCTAGAAAGGTTTTTTGTTGAGCTGTTTTCTTACAAGCTCTTAAAGAATTGCATTTGTTGATTTATATTTCCTCATGGGGTTGCATCTTTGATTTAATCTCCTGGGGTTATTTGAAAGTGCTATTAAACTAATTGTATAATTCTTTTTTTTCTGCAGATGATCATAGATGCCATATCTTCATTGAAAGAAAGGGCAGGATCAAGTCATTATGCAATCTCTAAATTCTTGCAAGCTAAGTATGAGGATAAGTTGCCACCCAACTTTAAAACGTTGCTCAACAAGCAATTGAAAAATATGAGTGAGCAGGGCAAATTGACTAAGGTGAAGGCTTCGTTTAAGCTGTCGGATGAATTGAAGAACCAAAAGAAAGCAGAACTTAGAAAGGCTAGTAAGAAAGCTGCTTCTGAAGAGGGTGCTAAGCCAGCTGAAGGTGAGACCCAAAAAACTAAAGCCAAAACGAACAAAGAGAAAAAAGTCAAGCAGCAGGAACCTCCCGAAGAGGTAGAGAAAGAAGAAAAGGTTGCAAAGGAAAAGAAGGAACGAAAACCAGCCAAGCCCAAAAAAGAAGTCAACGAAGAAAAGATAACTGAAAAAGCCAAACCTGACAAAGGTGTGAAGAAAGCAAGCACAGAAAAGGACACATCGAAGAAGAAGACCACCTCAAAGAAGGTAGAGAAGGATGCATCAAAGAAGGTAGAGAAGGATGCCTCAAAGAAGGCTGAAAAGGAAGCTGAGAAGAAGGTTAAAAAGAATTCAAACAAAGAATCCCAACAGGCAAACAAGGTCTCTGCAGAAGAGAAACAAAAGGCTACTAAACCAGAGAAGAGAAAAGCTTCCAGCAAAGAAGAGAAGCCTTCAAAAGCGTCAAAAACTTCCAAAGAGCAATCTGTGAAAGATGCAATAGGCAAAACAGACAAGGATAAAGTGAAAGCAGAACCAAAAAAGAAGGCAACAAAAGCAACTAAAAAGACCTGACAGATATAGCAGATTACCTTCTTGTTAATTGATTTGCATTTTCTTAATTAACAACTGGATGAAATCGTAAGACTTTCAAAGGCAAAGCAGGATTGATCAACTAGTTATTACCTTAAATCACTGTTTTACAGTTTTGCCAATTTTCGATGCTTTTCAATGATTAGTGATCCTGGTTTTGAGATTTTGGAGTATTTATGCAATCCATTAAACCTGTGTTTTGATATACCTCTTTTATTGTGACAATGGATATTTTAAAGCTTATTCCCATCATGGAAACCCCTGTTCTTGAAGTCGATATATTTTGATGTCTATAATTGTACATTTTAATGTTTCGGATTGTGTCTGAATCCCCCATGGACAAGGGGAACTCGCTGTCTTCTGTGCTTATTTGCATAGAATGGTATTCAATAACAAGAAATACATTGAATAATGTTTTTGGCAAACATGATTAGCTTTTCTCTTTGTCTAGAGATGCAGATACAATGGTTGTGAGCCTGCCAATGACCTCATTTTGCATGTTTTGTGAACTTGATGTATATGCTTGTGCTGTAAATCATTGTAAAGCCATTCGAAGTTGGGCTTATTTAACATCTTGGTAGCACTGTGTGCTGTTCAGAGGTTACTGTGGATACACTCTTTCACAAGTTTTTAATTTCCATTTCGCTGATAATGTGTTTTGGTACATTAATCATGATGTGAGACCAATGCCCCCTATGGGATTAGATATTTGGAGTGTAATATCAGTTTTCCTCATGGTACAATGGTTATGAGCCTGCCAATGACCTCATTTTGCGTGTTTTGTGAACTTGATGTATATGCTTGTGCTGTAAATCATTGGAAAGCCATTCGAAGTTGGGCTTATTTAACATTTTGGTAGCACTGTGTGCTGTTCAGAGGTTACTATGGATACACTCTTTCACAATTTTTTAGTTTGCATTTCGCTGATAATGTGTTTTAGTACATTAATCATGATGTGAGACCAATGGCCCCTATGGGATTAGATGTTTGGAGTGTAATATCAGTTTTCCTCATGGTATTCAAATTTGAGGAGTTGCTTTCTGCTAAACCTTCTACTCTGCTTGAAAACAACAATGGGAAGATTAATTTTCTTTATATAACAGAAATTTTCTGTAATGCTTCTGTTAAAAAAAATTGATTGTCTCCATTCAATGCAGAGGTGAAATTGTGGTTAGCACCAAGGCATGCAACGATTTAAAGATATGTAAACATCATTGTTCTGTGTTATTGCACTTACTAAGCAAATCAGGTCGACATTTAATTGTCGCCTATCTTCTATTTTAAACACCTCCTATCCTTCACAATTCTTCTCAAAAATCCTTCTTTTTCTGGAGGGAGGAGGTAATTAAACGTTCCTCAGAACTGAAAAGGGACATTCATTCATCAGTCTTTATCTAACAATGTTTTTAAACATTCCTTAACAATGCCACCCACCCAACCATCCTTCACCTTTGTTAATTGATCAACCTCTAACCATAGTTGTTTAACATATGTACATTTGATGAGCACATGATATTGCTGCGGTCACTACATAAATTACAAATTAGCGTAGCTCTTCTTTACAAGATAACCCCAACCTAGAACTTTGTTCATTAAAGCTAGAGCTTTTACTTTCCATAATTTGTATTACTTCCAGCTATATTTTCTCCTTTAGGAAAGATGGTCCCTCTCCTTTAAGAAAGAATGGGTCGAGATGCCAATTTCTTGAATAATATCCCAATTTCTTACTTTTGAGTCTTCATCCGTGGTTATTCTAAAATGGCATATATGCAATTATTTGAATAATCATTCCATAATGTCACAACTTCACCTTTAATCCCTACCCTCTGTCCCTTCACCCACCCTATTGCCATATATCTAAATTGCCAAGTAACCTATGGCGATCCTTACCCTCTCTCCCTTCACCCACCCTATCGCCATATATATCTAAATTGCCAAGTAACCTATGGCGATCCTTGTGCCTAACCTAAGGATCAGTACCAACTCTCATTTTTTTTCCCAATGCCTTCGGATGCATATTACCAAACATTATTATATTTTACGGATAAGGCCTTCCAATGTGTGCCTAACCTAAGGATCAGTACCAACTCATTTTTTTTTCCAATGCCTTCGGATGCATATTACCAAACATTATTATATTTTACGGATAAGGCCTTCCAATGTGTGGACAAACCCTCACTTTCTTTCCAAGGCCTTCCAATGTGTGGGATGGATATTATTATATGTTATGGATAATGCCGGTCGACAATATTTCATGGATTTCATTTGACTTCTAATTTAGTTTTATTATTGATTTTGAATTTATGTACTTCCCAAATGATAATATCTTTTTGATAAATGATTTTACATAAGTTTTTGGTTGCCAACGATTTCCGAAGGTAGTGGCTGTGCTTTAAGTTCCTTCCATTTCTTTTGTCTTGTGCTTTAAGTTCCCTCTATTTTCATCTTTTGGCTTGGATATTGTCTTCCATTTGACTATGGCTTGGCTATTGTCTTCCACTTGACTAGCTCGTTCTTCCACTTGACTAGCATGTTCTCCCTTTTAGTATGCAAGTTTAAGTGTAGTAAAACATTGGAATTTCATTTTAACAATAGTAACATGACCAATGCTTACCTACCTCCTATCAATAACCTTTTATTGCAGCATTTACTTGAAACTTTTTTTTTCAATGAATCATTTCAAATTCTTATTATTTTAGGCATTAGACATAGAATTCCCAACTGTCTAAAAGATCTAATAAAGATCTTGATTGGTGATATTGTCCCTAGTTTCTTGGCTTCCAAGATCACTACGTTTAATATTTTAGTGATTATGAGGAACAACAATTGGTCAAAATGGCCACCCTTAGTCTCAAAGCCCTTGAGGCACACTTGAAAAACCTTGAAGCAAAGTCATTTATTGACACAGGATATTTTTGTTAACTTTCCCATTATCCATTTCACCAATGTTAACTTGCATCTTATTAATAACCTTCTATTGCAACACTCAATAAGCCCTTTGTTGAAGTGATGTATTTAAATCCAAAGATTTGAAGGGCTTGAGCCTCTAACTTTTCATTTACAATGGTGAAGGAAATCGAATATTTTATGACATTTACTTCCATGCATGTCATTGTGTTTGAAAGATCCATTATTTATTTTAACTTTATTGATTCTCTCAAAGAACCTTTAATGATTAACAAACATCATCCAAAAATAACAAAGTAGAAAATGTTAAGACTCTCCCCATCTTGACTAGTTATATTGTCCCTAGTCTCTTGGCTTCTAAGGTCACTATTCTTAAACTTTGAGTGATTATGAGGACCCACAATTGTGAACATGGGCAGCCTTGTCCCAAATCTCTCTTAGGACCCACACTTGTGAACGTGGGCAACATTGTCCCAAATCTCTCAGATTTGGACAAGTTTATATCCATAACAATATTTAGATAACTTTTTAGTTCCATATTATGTATATCTTCTTAGCTTACACCTCTTAGCATCGCATATTTGTCTACTTGCTAGGAAACCAAATTGTTCATTTTATATTCCAATTTAAAAAATCCTTTAAAATATGACAAATATTTTGGCCAAGCTTTTATAAACATAATTGCATGATGAAATAGGCTTGAACTCTTCAAAACTCTTAGGGTTATCCTTTTTTTATTAATGTGAAAAAATGTGACATTTAATGCTCCAAGAACATTCTTTTAGCTTTTAGCCTCCTTAATTGTCCTTATGGATCTTCTTCAAATAGATCATGGAATCTTGTATAGAAATTTATTAGCCAACCATCCAACCCAAATCTTTTATCTCTTTCAATGATAAGGACTATGACTATTCATTGAGACCAACTTTGGTCTATTGGACCTTTAAGGAGCATCAATAAGGAGTTAATTGATTTGTTTTAACATATTTTTTTTCCTTGGATTTGAAGAGATTAGAGAAAAAATTACTTAAATGTTGATGAATTCATAGGTCATTAATGTTAAAATATTTTGAAATGGAGATTGATATCTAATGTGGTGGGTATACATAGGACATTCAAGGGTAAAGTGTTTTTAATTCTCTAGGACCTTCTTGGGACCTTCTTAGTATCAGTGATAGGACAAATTCTTTTAGTTTCACTATGAAGCTTCATGAAATTTTGTCTAGATTAGTGTTAATGACTTCATTATACCTTAATTTTCTCTTATCTTCTATTTCTTCCTTGCACTACAATTTCTCCTTAAATTTAGATTTTATATTATTTTTTAATGTTATTAATATTATGTAAAGTGACGTCCATGAGGTCTTGGATAGACGATGATCGGGTGCTATGTTAAAACACTCCTTGATGAGAAGTCACCAGTTCAATTCCCCGCCCTGATTGGGGTGATATATTGGACATGATAAAGATGTAGTCCTACCAAGCTTACAAAAAAAATATTATGTAAAGTGACTTCTTCTATTATCTAATGGTTTAGCCAAGAATTAACATCTTTATGCCATCCCCGAATAAATAGTTGGTGATTTCCTCTTGAGTTTGAAGTAATCCTAGGAAGTCTCTCATCATTCATGTTAGTTGTCTTGTGCTTATACATTAGGTGCTTAGTCCTAGTCATACTTTGAATGGGAAAAATACCCATTTCGAAGAGAAGAAACAAATAAGGTGTATTTCCCTTTTTTTGAAGATTATACATTATAGAATTTGCTTGATTTTCCTCCATGATTCTTCGGTGATATGCTGTCCTAAATTTCATACCCATATAAGTTAATAAAGGTAATGAGTGTCTCAAAGAGGAATTCCCTTTTAACCCATAACCAAAAAGTTGTTTTAAACTTTTTGTGAAGAACAAAATAGGTTTTTCATCCCTCATGAATCTATTTCTCAATGATATAGTTCCAAATATGCTTGTAATCAAGGTTCACTCCAAGATATTTAGGAGTTCCTATAAATTGTTACTAGCATACATGAAATTACTATCTATGATCTTTTTAGATTTTATTATCATAACCTTTGTCTTATCAGTGTTTACAGATGTATTAGTGCTGGAAAAAAAATTATTTGAGAATTCCTAGTTACTTGCCAAGATCATAGGGGCATCTCACTGAAAGAATAATCAAAAGATCTCCTAAAGTCAATGTAGCAATTTAGGAGAGTCACTAAGTGGTGCATGGTTGAAATATTTCTAAAATCAACTTGGCCTTTAGTCTTTTTCTCACACACCATGTGTTATTTTTTTCCAAAACAACTCCATATAACTCGACTAAAAGAGGGATTATCATAATGGCCTTATAAGTTGAGGGGTTATTTTTTGTCCCCACTCTTAAAGACTTGAATAATAAGGTTTTGATTCTAGGGTTAAAGAAAATCATTTTCATTGCCATATTAAAGAGCTTTGAATGTAAGGGATAAAAATAGAGCCTCCAATTTTAGTATCTCCACTTGATAGCCTTTAATGTCTTCAACTTTCCCTTTTGCTAGTTGTTTAATTCCAAACTCAATGCCCTCCAATATAAAAATACATCTTTGTAATAACAATTTGAATTTTATTTGCAACATTAGGCGATTCATACAACATCTTAACTTTATTCTTTCAAGTTAAAATTTGCATCCAAAAATTTTTAGAATCAAATTTTAAAAGGTAGAGAAGCTTCTCTTGCATTGAGTTTAAATAAAATCTCTTTTTTTTTTCTTTTTCTTATAATTGACGAGTTCTAAATGTTTATCTTGTAAAATTTTAAGGACTTTTAAGGCTTCCCTAATGGCTTTTCTAGCAATCTTGTGAATGATACATTGCTTAGGATATATTTTGATTACTTGTTCTAGCATCAAAGTCCCATAGCAAAATGATATGACCTTCATTTCCGAGAAATTGCTAAAAAAAAATTAATATTAATGCATGAAATATCCATCCATATGTACTAGTTGAAAGGATTTTCTTTGTGAATCTTAATATATGGAGAAATATATTCCTTGTGTAGCAAGTTATGCCTCTAGTGCCTTTATATGAGGATATATTGTTCCATACCAACCATAAAACAATTCTATCTATATTAGGGACCCTTGATTCTTCATGCACCCAAGTTCCAACTAGCTAGATAATATCAACTTGATTAGGAATCCAACTTGACTTGGCACCTTTACTCCATGGAAAGCCATGACAATTCCAAGAGAGGATACCAAGATGGCCAAATTCCTATTTATTATTTTATTTTTTGTCTTTATCTCTAATAACTATTTTTCGATTTCTAATCATTTCCCATTATCCTTCCTTCGTAGATACTTTACCTTTTGAACTTCTTTCTTTAATTCAACTTTAATCCATTGGAATGAAATTCTCATTTGCAAATATTTTTTCTACTTAGTTTGTTTTCAATCTTGAGTAAGCCTTCGGTTTTATTTGGAGTATTGATCATAATGAAAAAAATAAAAGGGAAATGAAAGATATGAAACTTATGCACCTATTCACACACTAGTTTCTCCTTGAAATACTATGGAGTACAACTCTACTTTAAATTGTGAGATTTGGTTGTTGAATTAAGATCTATAGCTTAGTTATGGAATTACCCAAGATGCAAAGTCTAAAGAGAAGAGCTGAAGATTAAGATGGAAAAAAAATAAGATATGTATAAAGTATTTCCAATGTTCATTAATCAGCTGCTCCAACCAAAGAATGAAAGCAATACAAATATAATATCTTCTAGGGAAAGATTAAAAAAATATGGCCATGCAATAACATGCCACGAATCTTGCGTCAAAGCAAAGAAAATGAAAAATTTAAGTGAAGATTAATTGATGCATGTGTATTAAAATGCTAAAGATGCATTTAAGTAAGCTAAAGCAAATAACTATGTAGACAATAATATCAAGTGCAATGTATGCTAGCAAGATGCATGCACTACACTCATCAACACCCTCCCAAGCTTAACTTAGGTGAGCATGTGGCAATAAAAATGGGTAATGACAAATGTGTAGCCATATTAGCCTAGTAGAAGAAACATCCCACACACCCTCAATAGAGCTTGTAAATGAATGAACTTGTCCTCCATAAAAGGTTCGGTGAAAAAGCCAACAATATCCTCCCCAGTCAAATAGTATTTGAGATCAATGACTTGCCCATGAATTAGAACTTGAATGAAGTACATATGAATCTCAATGTGCTTGGTTCATTGCTAGTGAATTGGAAATCATGAGATATGAATGTTACTATGATTGTCACAAAAATGATAAATGGCGGGTGGTACTGAATACCAAACTATGTGAGAATTTGTTGCAATTAAATAGCCTTAGTCACTATATTTACAATTCCTTGATACTTTGCGTATGTGGTCGATAAAGTGATGGTAGTTTTCTTCTTTGTAAACCATTGAATAAGACTAGAACCAAGAGAGAAGAGGTAACCTAAAGTGGACTTGTAATATGGAACATTTCTCACCCAATGAAAATTAGTGTACCCTACTAAATAAAGATCAAATCCTAATATGTATTATATCTCAAATTATTGTGTTCCCTAAATATATTGAAGAATCCTCTTTGTTGCCTTCCAATACAGTTTGTGGGGTCCTTGCATAAATTTAGACACGACACCCATAGCATAAGAAATGTTAGGCCTATTGTGAGTGAGATAGATCAAAACCCCAATCAAATGTTTGTATCACGCATTATCAACCAAAGGTGAAGAGCAAGAAACCTCAAATTTGACAATGGAGAGGGAGGTAGAATATCCTAACAATATTCATTTGAGGCCAAAATTTGATGTTCATTCTATGTTTGAAATGTCAGTTAAACATCAAAAATGAATTTTGCTATTATCAAATAAATTTTTGGTATGTGGTGTCAAAATAACATACTTTATTAAACTAGATGTTGTTTTTGCAACATCACATTATCGTCTTATCAACACGTAGTCATCCTCTTCAAGATCAAGCTACAAAACAATAACGAAAAAAAGAAAAGAAAAGAAAAAAATCAATTATTCTCACTTCAGTGATGTGAAACCATTTTGTTAGTTATAGTAGCAACATGTAGTTGATTTGTCAGATGTTATTGGTGATATCACTTAAGCCATGCAATGTTTTTACACAACAAAATGTACTATCATGGTGTGATAGCCCTAGAGAAATGTTGTGTAGAGACATGATAGATCTTATGAGGCAATGCAAAGAAATATTTTATGATTTTGGATTATTTTTTGTGTTTTGGAAAGGAAATAATACTCACTGATTAATTTCAATAAAAAAATGTAAAATAAATTATGCGCAACTACAATTAAAGTAAAATTAACAAAATAGAAAAAACACATGAGAAATACATGGTGGCTTATCTCGTGTAATAATTAGGGTCCTTACATTCCCTCTAATACATTAAATTTCCAAGATGAAATCCATGTAAAAAAAATACAAGTTTACCGAGAACTCAATTACATTATTGCTCACTTTTTCTTTCATGCTTGGTGAAGGTGAATGTGGAATGGAGACAAAGTAGAATTCGACCAAATCACATGAAAGTAAATACTTACATATATCAAATATCACCCAAAATGTATAAACGATCAGCCAAATATATTGATATTCTCTAAAGTGTAATAATGTCAAAATCCTTCATTTATGCTTAAAATTACCCTTCAAGATCACACAAAAGTGTCTTATAACAATTTTGTTAGTGTTGCAAGATGAGGGAATATTGAATCCCATCAATTAGGTTATCCTTTCTCTTTTTAAAGACATGTATTTTATAAAAATGTCTTCTAACTCGATGGTGTTTTCATGGCTTAAGAATTTCCTAATTCGTTTTATTTTGCAATAAAATTTATATTGTCTCATATTTCTCCATCTCAACTAAGCACGTCCTTTGTCTCCATCTTGGTGGGAAACTTATGTCCTTATCCATTTCTATAAGTTATTTTCAAGACCCATTACTAGAACTAATTGCATTTAATAAAATCTTGGGCATGTGAGGCTAAGGCAAATAAAGCCCTCATCTTCTCAAGAAGCATGATCCTTTTAATAGACTCTTTAGCATGATAAGGGACTAAAGAAGACGTCATTAGTATTTGAGGTATGAAACATAATGTGAGTCTCTTTGAGGAATTAATCCAAGGATCGAATGAAGTCTGTTATTCAAAATTGGGATGTTAATTCAAGGTGGGTGTTTACTTTATATTTTCTCTTAAACAGGATAGTTTATATATGTAGTTAGTTGACAATGTCTTTCAACACTAGTAAGGTTTACTATAATTGAAATCTATATGGTTGTCTATCATGTTTAAATACATCAAAATTACATTCAAGAAAATAACGCAATTAGTCTATCGGTTTTATTCATTAAAGATTAAGCTTTTATTCCATTATTATTGACATTATTATTAAACTCGTGGTAATTTTTCCTCTCTCTAAGAATCAAACAAAATAATATTAAAGTGGATAATCACTACAATACAATTAATATTGTTAGCATATTTTATTGATCATGTTTTGGTATGAGAAAGAACAACCAAATTCGAATTGAAAGAATTATGCATAATATCGTATGTTTTCAAGCTTCAAAAGACTTTTGGACACAATGGAGAAAAATATAATGATGGTGATCACAATTTCTTTATATGATTAGGTGAATGATCCACCCAATTATAAATATCTAGACATGATAAGGCAAGCATGATGTACTCATGGTAGATATTTTTTCTAGCATTGGTAAATATAAGGTAATTGAGAATTACGAAGATGAGGAATAATAAAGTCGACCTAAATCTCTCTCTTACCATGAACTTCAATTTGTTTCCATATTTTGAAACACTAACTGGTTAAAGAAGTCGAATTTCAAAAGGAAGTGATAAGAAAGGATTGTGCACAATGAAAACAATGGATTTTGAATAAATCAAAGAGTTTAAATAAATTAATGCAACATCTCAAGGGATTCACCATTACAAAAAAGTGTTTGCTAAAGAACTCATGTCAAAACAATGACAAGAAGTTTAGGGACTACACACAACCTTCATTTCTCTACAAAATAAAGTAAAACCCCATACATATATTCTTCCAATCACTAAAAGCATCCAAGAGACAAAGAAAGTCACAATTGTATTTTGAGACATGGCCAATGACATGAACTTGATCTTAATCCACTAAATTCACCTACATAGAATTATATGGTCGTCATTCTAGAAACTTTGTGTTATGTCTAGTTCAAAAAATATAAAGGATAAAACTTCAACCCGTTTTCAAGAACTATTGTTTGATCAAGACATCGAGATCTTCAAAGAGGGAAATTATCCTATCTGTTAAAGATATTGATAGGTATGAAAAAAAAAAAAAAATCAAAATAGTAATAAGGTTAATTCTTCTATAGATGATACATAGGAACTACTTAAGCATGTTGCTTACAAAAACATTCAAAGTCATGGCATGCATACATATATTCAAGCAACAAGTAACCAAACATACACTAAGCCAACAAAATCTCGTGAAAAAAAAATAAAAAAAAATCAAATTTTATAATGTACCACTAAGAGAGGTTGGATTGATACAAATGATAAATTGTTTTAAGTGCACCTAAAATTTCTATAATTCCTAATTAATGAACAATGTTTTCTTTGAGAATGCGAATAAACTTATACGTGAGTTATTGTATGATATCCTTATATACCTTGAATTAAAAGACGATGATGATCATTAATGTCTAGATCTTCATGAGCATTGGAAATATTGTTTTCATTATTTTCATGTCTAAGATAAAGATTGCAAGATGGAGATTGTTGGAAATATTGTTTTTGGACTTTTTATGCCCATTTTGGATACCATATCTTTGAAGCATCTTTACTCTAAATACCTAGCTCAAATGGGAGCATAGGATATATGGTTTAAAAGCTTATTTTGAGACTTTTTGAATGATATATGGCACTCCCTCTAACTCCATAGGCATGGAGAGATATTATATCAGGTCGTCCCAACCTAAAAAGTATAAATTAGCTTAGCTAGTTTTTACAAGTTAGCCCCATAAGTGAACACATAAACACTATAAATAAAGGATAGATGAGCACATTTGGAGGGTATCCAAGTAATAATATCAAGTACAAGTGTGAAAAAGAGATCTAAGGTGCGCAAGAGAAGCCTAGGAGTATTCTTGGGGTTTAAAGGTGTGCAAGAGGGGAGTTTTCTTAGATTGTTAAGGGTGCTCTATGAAGGACTAAGGTCTATGATGCTATGAAGTGTGTTATTTTGGGATTTTTATACTATGAAGTACACTAATATGGGATTTATTTTAGGGGATTATACTATGATGTTTGTTGTCATCTCGTTCTCTTCTAGTTGTTTGCATATTCCCTCGAGTTCACTCCTGAATTGGGTTATTTTTTCTTTCCTAGTTTTCTATATTTCTTTTCCTCGGGCTTTCAGGTCTTCTTTCAAAGCTTTGATTTTCCTTGCCTAGATGAAAGATCGTTTTCCATCCACCTAGGAGGCCCAAACCTTCACTCTCTCGTTAAACCTTGAATCTGTAAGGCAGAGGGGATTGAAGCGAAAGGGAATTGGACCAAAGTTTGAAGAGGGTTGAGATAGAAAGGAAATTGGCCTATGGTCTGAGCCTCCCCAAGCCAAATGAGAGGTGGAGAAAGAGACATGATTTTCTAAAATGTCACTGCCAACAAGAAATTTGTCCAACCTTTCCATAATATAGCTAGGCCCCGAGCTTTTGTTACTCCATGTGTATTTTTCACTAACCAGTTTAGTATCCAAGAGGTCCCAATTTGATATAAAATCTTCCATATGCTCTTGGAAGGGGTCTCTGAATTTGGAGGCACCTTTATTCTCTCAGGGGTGAATGGTGGTGTTGAAATCCCTACCTACTACACATCTAACACTCGGAGGAATCTCTTTGATATTCATTAGGTAGTCCCAACATCGTATCTTCTTCGAATAACTACAGGCATATAATCATTCATAACATTGCAAATAGAGCTAGAAGGTAGATGGAGAAGACTTATCGTTAACCAATTGTTGGATTTGTCCTCATTGATAAGTCTAAAATGTTGCTAGGACCATAGCGTGAAAAGGCCCTTGAGGCTCCCCTAGATCCAATAGTTGAGGTATCACAGTATCTCCAAATTGCCTTGCATTTGATTAGGGCTTCCTGTACCTGTAGTTTTGTATCCTATAGTAATAGGATTCAAGAATGTTTTGATTTTATTAGGCTTCTTAGCATATTCTCTTTCGGAATTTCCCCATCCCCTACAGTTCTAGGAGACTGAGTTCATTATTTACTCACTGTCTTGGAGCCCCCTCATAGTTAGGGGCCTATGTTAAAATTGGAAACTAGGGCCAAACTCCATGTGGGTCATCTTATTAATGGAAGCTGATATTTTTCTTGGATCCCTCTAATCGAGAGGTGTAGGATTGATCTAAATATCATTCGATTCCGATAAGTATTCATGGAGATATGAATTTATTTGTGTTGTGGGACAATTCGTCAAGGTCAGCCAGCAACCAAATAAACCCCACTTGTGCTCAACGTTTTAGTATAAATAGAGGTGGCCTTCAAGTCATTTCAACACACTTGGGATCTCTTCCTCTCTACTTGTCTTTGGGTTTTAGTAGGAGGAGAGATCCTAAGGGATAACGCTGCCCTAATCCAGAGGGTAGAAGTCGGAACTATCGGGAAAAGCCAGAACTATCGGAACTGCCAGGAATAGCCGAAACTGTTGGAACTGCTGGGAACAGTCGGAACTACCAGGAATAGACGGAACTGCCGGGAACTGCTTGAACTGTCGGGAATATCCAGAACTGCCGGGAAATGCCAGGAACTGCTGGAATTGTTGGGAACTGTTGGAACTGCAGGGAATAGTCAGAATTGCTAGGAACTACCAGAACAGTCAGGAAAGCTGACGCAGAGGGCAGAAGCTGAAACTGTCGGGACAGGTGGAAAGCTGACGCAGAGGGCAGAAGCCGAAACTGTCGGGAACAGCCAGAACTGCTGGGAATAGTTGAAACTGTCGGAACTGTCGGGAACAACCAGAACTTCCAGGAACTGCCGGAACAAGCAGGAAAGCTGACGCAAAGGGCAGAAGTCAGAACTGTCGGGAACAGTCGGAATTGCTAGAACTGTTGGGAACAGCCGAAATTGTCAAGAATTATTGGAACAGCCGGATCTTCCGGAACTACCAAGAACAGCCAGAACTGTCAGGAACAGCTGAAACTTCTAGAACTGCCGGGAACTGTTGGGACTGTCGGAACTGCCAAGAACTGTCGGAACTGCCGGGAACAACCGGAACTACCGGAACTACCGGAATTGCCGGGAACAGCCGGAATTGTCGAGAACTATCGAAACTACTAGGAACAACCGAAACTGTTGGGAACTACGAGAACAACCGGAGCATTTATCTCTGAAAGAGAGTAGCATGCAAGCGACAACTAACTAACATTGCGACAGTTTTATGGTACTTAGCAGCAAATACACCAAGCATGCAGTGTTAGAACTAGCATGCAAGGGACAAATAGCATGCAACAACAAGCATGCTAAGGACAACAAGCATGCTAGGGACAACAAGAAAGCAAGGTGCAGCCTACACATAGGTCATTATGGCAACATGGTGCAGCAATGGCACATAATGTAGTACAATGATGGGTACAGTCATGATTAATGAAGCGTGATGAGATGTAGCATAGTGATGATGGGTGCAACATGGTGCAGCGCGGTGAGGTGCAGCATGATGACGAAATGCAACACAACGATAGGTGAAGGAGTCACCTTGGAGAATCAGTTGAAGCAACATGTCTTCAATTAATCTCATGTATCATCTTCTTAGAGATGATTTATGCTCTTATCTAGATAAGTCAAAGTGTTGACTTCTGTTGTAAACGTACTATCTCTCTCTCTCTGTTGAACTATTGAAGAACATATAAGAATAATTGATCAAGGGTTTCCCCACATTGGGGTTTGTCCCTAGCTAGTGCCACATCTTATGTCCTCTTGTCTTGGCTTGTCTTCTGCGATTTATGTTTATGTTCTATCTGCAATTTACTTTAATGTTGATGTGATTGCTAATATGGAAAAGATATTGAGCTAACTGTGAAAATTGAAATAAATTGCTCTAAGCATAGAACATACCTAAAATTAACATAGTATCAGAGCTGAGGTGAAGACAATGCCCAAGCAAGAGTGAAAGAGCGATCACTAAAGACAGTTGGGAAAGGACAAAAGGATCAGTGGATTCCTCATCCCTCTTTAAATTCAGCAAGGGTGAAGTCAAAGCAGAGAATATTATCAGAATGGCGCAGTAGAAGTTTCTGATGGCCTACCTAAAGATCACTTCAATGGGAAGCCCAGATCTAAGGGTGGAAGGAAAGGCAGATGCCTTGGTTGTAATAAGTTCGGCCATTATGCGAAGGAGTGTCTAAGGTAGGGACACATCACCTGATGATGATAACAATCATTCCAGGGACATCTTCAATGATCAAAGGAATGATAGGTAATGCAGGTCATCAAGGAAACGGCCCACTCTTCATAGAAAGCAAGGAACCCCATGTATGAAGAATCAACTGTTGTTTCTGGTAAGATAAAGAAGCATTATCTTGTATTAGCCCTCTCCTTTAGATTCTTTAGGAATCTGGCTTATTGGTTGTAGTGCTTCAAGGCACCTCATCAGATAGAAGGGTGCTCTCTCGAATTTGGTAGAGACGGAAACAACCATGGGATTATACTTGGAGTCGATGCCACCTATCCCGGAAAGGGTGTAGGGAATGTTACCCCTCAATTGAATGAGGGTAACTCTATTCCTTTACAAGAATCTCTTTTATGTACCCAATCACAAGAAGAACCTGGTGACCATCTCAGAAATGGAAGTCAAAGGTTTCAGGGTGGCATTCATCGATGGAAAGGTATGTGTTAAAAAATAGAATTTTCAAAGATGCTTTTTCTCATGGGTTCAAGGTTGGCAATTTGTATCAAGTTGCAGGATGGTCCATTAGGGATCATGTCAATTGACATATCGCATCTATAACATCGGAGGTCTACCTATGGGGACCTACCCGATGTGAGTCAGATGGTGATAGGGATAATTGAATTCAAGAAGAGCATGAAGGTACATGTCTGAAATGTACTGAAGGAAAATATTATAAGGGGACCATTCCCCTCATGCAGCAGGTCCACAGGTTTGGAACAACCCGAGGAGTTTGAAATTCATGATTAAGAATCTCATGTATACAGGTGGAAGAAAGCCCTCTATGGCTTGAAGCAAAACACCTCGGGCATAGTATGAGATGATTGATAGCTATCTAATGAAGCTAAGATTCACTAGGAGTGAAACCGATCCAAACCATTACCCAAAGGTTGTGGATGATAGACATCTCATATTGGCACCTTACGAGGATGACCTATTTTTGACAGGTGCAGACCCTCTCATTTGCAGAAGTAAGAGGGAGTTGGATTCCGGATGTGGAATGATAAACTGCAAGCCTGTCACTACCTCGAGGATCTTAACTTTAAGAAGTTATATGGTAGTGATGTCGGACCAGATTTTGGAAATGCCTCTGTGTTTCATAAACTCATTCGCATTGATGTTTTTGGTGAACTTCTATCCAAACATATGTTTTGCAGTTAGCATGGTGAGCTCATATTTGGTTGAGCCTCACTAGATTAGTGCCAAGAATCTCCTGAGATATCTTCGTGGCACAATCTCTCATGGATTGAGATACACTACCAGAAATGTGAAACTGCATGATTATTCGAATGTTGACTGGGCAGGCGGTGTGGAGGATCACTATAGCACTTCTTAGTGCTAGTTCTCTTTGGATTCTGCTTCAATATCATGGATCAGCAGGACGCGAAATTCGGTTGCTATAAGCATTGCTGAGACCAAATACACAGCTACGAGTATGATCTCATATGAAGCTACCTAGTTGTGGAATCTCTTCAGTGAACTGTTTGTACACATGATGAATACCACTTTGATTCTCTATGACAACCAGAGGGGGAATTTGATTATTGAGGAATCCCGTATTCGATGATTGCTCCAACAGATAGACATCAGATACTGCCTTACCTGGGATATGGTAAGTTGATGAGCGAGGAGGCTCCATCGCATTGAGACTGATGTACAGGTCGTAGACATTTTTTCAAAGCCTCAAGAAAGGTCAAATCTGTGACTTTCCTAAATGACTTGGAGTCGTTGAGAGACCTTCTTATAAGGGTCATACATGTTGCATGCATTGAGCTTTGGGAGCTCTAGTGGGCTTGGGTTACTTACTGGAGCAACATATGACCACAAGGTGACTCACCTTCCCCTGGTGGTGCGCTATGTAAAGGATGACAGGTTCAACCTTCCCCTATGATACCCCGTGGAAACTGTGAAATAGGATGATTAGTTCTCCTGTGGGCTGGGATGATTATTTCTCCCGTGGCAACTGTGAAACAGGATGATTAGTTCTCTTGTGGCAATTGTGGAACATGATGATTAGTTCTCCTGTGGGCCGGGATGATTAGTTCTCCCGTGGCAACTGTGAAACAGGATGATTAGTTCTCCTGTGGGCCGAGATGATTAGTTCTCCTGTGGCAACTATGGAACAGAATGATTAGTTCTCCTATGGGCCGGGATGATTAGTTCTCCCATGGAAACTGTGAAATAGGATGGTTAGTTCTCCGGTGGGCCAGGATGATTAGTTCTCCCATGGCGACTGTGGGGCAAGATGATTCGTTCTCCTGTGGACAGGATGATTAGTTCTCTTGTCGAGGCATACTACCCATGCAGTCTCGAACTCATGGGAAGTACCTCTCATCTGATCAACGTGTAGGGAAATGGGGTTAGGGACCATAGTAGTACTATCGATGGACGCATCAATGTATCTACCGTACTCCCTATGTGATGTAGGAGCATTCAGCCCAAGGAAAATCATTGTAATTAAGTAGGCATAAGGGGTCATGTATTTTTGGGAAGTTGGATTCCTAAGTGATAAATTGATGTAATATTAGGCTTTTGAGTGCATAAAATAGAAATTAATTAGATAGTGAGAGGAAGTTGTAAATGTTCTCAAATAAATGAGAACATGAGTGGTGAATAAATGACAAGAGTTAGAAGTCAATCAGGACTCTTAAAACAGTTTCATGATTCAAGGGATGAGAGAGAGCTTTTAGGAATTAATTGAAGTAGAAGTGGACAGAGGATTTAGGAGTCGAACCAGGATTAGTTCAACAAAACTTTCTAGCATAAATGTAAGCCTACGGGCAGAGCACAAAGAGGCCAAGATATTGAAGAACAGGCCTGTGCGAGACACAGAGTCTCAGATATGTAATTAACTATTTATGTTTATATATATAGATGTTTATTCCTGACTATATCAGTGTGTTGAAGAGTATTTCATGAATGAATTACTTGTGAATTCGTAGGCTATGTAACAGGTTGCAGGCATAATTTTGAAGGACGCAGAGAAACAGAATGATTCAGAGGAATCATGAATGGATCCTTGAATCCAATTAAGGAAACAGAGGGAAGCTCTGGGGTGAAATAGCGAAGTGAGATTTTGCAGAAGAGTAAAGCTCAGAGGTAGCTGAGTAGCGGAAGTAGAAGGTAGAGTTCTAAAGGACTGCACAGAGGAAAAGAGTGATTTGGAGGATTATAATGGATTGTTGAATCCATTTGAGGGATCAAAGCCAAAGCTCACGAGGAATCGCGTAGTAAAATAGCAGAAAGGGAAAATCCTTAAAGAAGCCGAAACTACAGAAGAACTTTAACAGAGAAAGGCGGGTTTATAACCTTAAGTGGTATTTTAGGCGGCAAAGAAGTGGTAAATGGTATCGAAGGATAGCCTTCCGATTCCATTCATAACGTGACACATAGCAGAGAAGTGGAGAGGGGAAACTGCTTTATTGGGCGGTTAACCCCCGTGTCTATTGTCTATCCGAAACCATCGTGGACTGTTGGATCTACTAAGTGTAGATCAATGGTGGAGGACCATCAATTGACTTTTGAATCGAGGAAGGATCTCGACCGTTGGATCAAGCACCAGATCAACGGCCAAGATTTAATCGCAAATCGCCTTGGATAGAGGTCAAGGGATGGTGGAATGTTGAAGCGCCAACTTACGATATTGCGATGAAGAGATGCGCCGATAGCAAATAAGCAGAGATCAGAGGTGTTGGCGATCAAAGATAAAAGGTATCGGCGATCGGAGAAGGCAGAGATCAGAGTAGCACAGCGGAAGACTTGGAAGGAGCGGAACCGACGATATTTGTGAATGTGGGCTTATAAGATTTGAGATCCAGCCCAAGGGCAAAGCGGGGTTTTCCTTTGTTTTCCGGTGTTTTCCTGTGTATTCCAGAAAAGTTATATGTTCGCATATCGAGGAAGCGGAAGGAGTGTGTATTAATGTGACTGTAGAGGAGCGATCACCAATTGCGATAAAGGTAACCTCGGGATCTGTGCAGAGGCTGTACCAAAGCGGAAAAAGGTGTGTTTTTGTGTATAATTCCTTTGTAAATGGGTTATAAAGGAAAATAGCGTCGATGAAAGGTTTTATGTGTAAATATATATGTAACCAATGTTAAGAGGGGAAGGTTATATATATATATATATATATATGAATATAAAGGGTTAGAGAAAGCTTAAAACTAAGGTTACAAGGAGGTTTAAAGTCCCAATAAGGAAGAATTAATGGAAGGCTTTAATAAAGGGTTAATGAAGGCTTGAGGATTGATTTAATTCCAATAGAAGAGTTTAAGCGAGTGATTGAGTTCCGATGTAAAGGAACTGATAAATAGGGCCTTAACCATTTATGGTAGAAGATTTGACTCCTTTAAGAGTTAAATACCTGGGACATATGTGTTTATGTATTTTATGCATACTGTGGGTGTAAGCAGGGTAACCCTAGCATCACTATGCTAGGATGACCTCCATTGATCTGGGATCAGTATGAGTGGTTTGAGACACTCTCCTGTGATATTGATCTGGGATCAATAAAACTGACTTCGGGCCAATAAGAGTGATGTGACACACTCTCTTCAGATGAAACTAACTTCGGGTCAGTAGAGAATGGTATGAGACATTATCGGTCAGTACAGTCAGACACATGGATCAGCGGATGGAGTTCTCCCTAGTTGAGAGGGAGTGTTAAAATTGGCAACTAGGGCCAAACTCCATGTGGGTCATCTTATTAATGAAATTTGATATTTTTCTTGGATCCCTCTCATCAAGAGGTGTAGGATTGATCTAAAGATCATCCGATTTCGATAAGTATTCATGGAGATATGAATTTATTTGTGTCGTAGGACAATTCGTCAAGGTCGGCTAGCAACCAAATAAACCCCACTTGTGCTGAACGTTTTAGTATAAATAGAGGTGGCCTTCAAGTCATTTCAACACACTTGGGATATCTTCCTCTCTACTTGTCTTTAGGTTTTAGTAGGAGGAGAGATCCTAAGCGATAATGATGCCCTAATCCAGAAGGCAGAAGCCAGAACTAGTGGAACTACCCGGAACTGCCAGAACTGTTGGGAACTGCAGGAACTGCCGGGAATAGCTGAAACTGCCGGGAACAGCCAGAATTACCGGAACTGCCGGTAACAGCCGAAACTGTCAGGAACAACTGGAACTACCAGAACTGTCGGGAAGAGCCAAAACTGCCGGGAATAGTCGGAACTGCCGGGAATAGCCGAAACTTTCGGAACTGTCGGGAACTGCCGGGAACTACTGGGAACTGTCAGAATTGTCGAGAACTGTCAGGAATTGCTGGGAACTGCCGGAACTGCTGGAATTGTCGGGAATAGTCGGAACTTCCAGGAACTGCCGGAACAGTCGAGAAATCTCACGCAGAGGGCAGAAGTCGGAACTGTCGGGAACAGCTGGAATTGTCGGAACTGTCGGGAACAGTCGGAACTGTCGGGAACAACCGGAACTACTGAAACTGCCAGAATTACCGAGAACAGCCAGAACTGTCGGAATAGGTGGGAAAGATGATGCAGAGGGTAGAAGTCGGAATTGTCAGGAACAACTGGAATTGTCGGAACTGTCGGGAATAGCCGGAACTGTCGGGAACAGTGGGAACTGTCGGAACAACCAGAATTGTCGGGAATAGCCAAAACTACCGGGAATAACTAGAACTACCGAAACCGTCGGAACTGCCAGAACTGCCGGGAATTGCCAAAACTACCGGGAATAGCGGGAACTGCCAGAACAGCCGGAACTATCGGGAATTGCCGGAATAACTAGAGCATCTATCTCTGAAGGAGAGCAACATGCAAGGGACAAATAACTAACATTGCGATAGTTGTATGGTACTTAGCAGCAAATAGTAACACCAAGCATGCAATGTTACAGCTAGCATGCAAGGGACAACTAGCATGCTAAGGACAACAAGCATGCTAGGGGAAACAAGCAAGCAAGGGACAACAAGCAAGCAAGGTGCAACCTACACATAGGTCATTATGGCAACATGGTGTAGCAATGGCACATAATGCAGTATAGTGATGGGTACAATCATAATTAATGAAGCGTGATGAGATGCAGCATAATGATGATGGGTGCAACATGGTGCAGCGCGGTGAGGTGCAGCATGATGACGAAATGCAGCACAACGATAGGTGAAGGAGTCACCTTGGAGGATCATTTGAAGCAGCATGTCTTCAACTGATCTCAAGTATCATCTTCTTAGAGATGATTTATGTTCTTATCTAGATAAGTCAAAGTGTTGAGTTCTGTTGTAAACGTACTATATCTCTCTCTCTGCTGAACTATTGAAGAACATATAAGAAGAATTGATCAAGGGTTTCCCCACATTGGGGTTTGTCCCTGGCTAGCGCCACATCTTGTGTCCTCTTGTCTTGGCTTGTCTTCTGCGATTTATGTTTATGTTCTATCTGCAGTTTACTTTAATGTTGATGTGATTGCTAATCTAGAAAAGATATTGAGCTAATTGTGAAAATTGAAATAAATTGCTCTAAGCATAGAACATACCTGAAATTAACAGCCTACAGAGCTTTGTTTCTTAGAGCCTTTTGGGTGTTTGAAGCCTTGTGGTTCAAATGTGAGTTGTTTGTTGATCTCATTACCATGTTTTGTGTGGTGGGACCAAACTTCTCTATTGGTCTTTCATTCAAGTCTTCTATCAAAATGAGTCATGGGTAACTCTTTCTCTACCCCATACTTCGAATTATCTTCCACTAAAACAAGTCCCTCCATGTTATTTTTTACTCCTGTATTTGATTGATAACCTTCTCCATCTTATGAACATGGTCCTTTTGGGTTCTCCATGCGGGGGGGGGGGGGATCTTCCAAAGTTGGCATGGCCTCTACAACCTTGAGCTTCTCGCTTCCCACCTCCAATAGTTGGACGATTTCCTGAATTTCTCCTTTCTCAGCTTTTGAAGGAGGGTCCTCGACTTCTAGAGGTGCACATCTATTCTGAGAGGGGGATTCTAATTTATTTCATTTAGATCCCTAGGTTGAAGTTGACCCTATTTTTTTTTCTGGGGGGGGGGGAGGCGGGGCGCCCCTTTTGTTCTTGAGCTTGTTGCATGTGTTATTGGCCTTGATTATTTGAGTTGTGGTTATGCTTAAGGCCTTTCCAATTGTCCCCTTCTGATTGAGGAGATTCCTGGTCTCCTCTTTTGGGGATTTTTTGGGAAAAATGGCCATATTGATGGCAATGTTTTCACTTGAATGGGAATTGATCATAGGCTACATGCCGAATAAAGGACCAATTGTCCAATTTGAGCTAAATGCCTTCAAGGAGTTCTTTCTCTAGATCAACTTCCAGACATATCTTAGCACATGAATACATTGGACCCTTTAGTTCTTCCTTGTCAATGTATTTCCCAAGTGCATCTCCTATTGATCTAAAGGTTGCTTCATTTTAGTAGTGTAGAGGAAAGTGGGGCAGCGCAACCTAGACTGGAACAACTGAAAACACATCATTCTCAGGGTTGAATTCAAGATACCATTGGTATAAGTACAACCCTTTGGGCCCCATAAAGTAATGGACACTCTAGGAGATGAGATCTCAACCTTATTTGTGCTCAAGGACAAAGGTGAAGAACCCGTGTCCACAAAAGGAGGTAAAGAATTGCCCTTTGATTAATGGGGGTCTAGTTATGTTCCACCCAGAGATTGAGACTTCAAGTGGATGGCCAGAGCCCCATGAACTGCCCCACAAGGCCATTCTCAAGTAGAAACATAACAATCTTCCTCAATTTCTAAGCACAAACCTAGACCTTTGGAATTTCCTCAATTTTTTTCACAAAACTTGAGGGTTTCTCCTTCTAGGTCTTTGGGGATGAAGTGACTAGAGCTTGGAATGCTTGCTCTGGCAAGGAGGACCCCTCGCCAGCACAACCATGACCGAGGATCAAGAGAAAAACACATAACAACAATAGTAGAGATCAAAATATGTTATCATAGTGTTGTTAGCTAGACCATCTAATTTTAATTTCTCCCTTTGTCTCTTATATACCAAGGAGTCCTAGTTTTAGAAACTATCTTATCGTATACATTTGTTTTATTGTAAAAGGATGTTTACCCCTCAAAGAGGCTTCACATTCATTCTTCTCTCTCACTATCAAGGCATGGAGTCACTTTTCTTTCTCCTTTTATTCTGTTCAATTGTTTGGCACATAACATTTGGTTTTAGAAGATATAATCCTAGGGTTTTGTTCCTTTAAATAATGCATCTTGGCATCATCTTTTTTGGTGGAGTTTCATACTATGAAAATTTCGGGAGCTAAAGGAGACATAACAAAGTACTTGTGGTGAAAATTTAAGGTTTTGGTTTATTGTATATTCTGAGATAAAACTTATGGAAGTTAGGGTTTTTAACTAGCCCTATAATTAATCTTAAATGAATCATCTTGTAATTTTCACTATACTTTTTTTCTAAGGACATTTCAAATGTTGGGCATTGGGTTCAATGCTCCTTGTGTGTTTCGTAACATGGACTAACCGCCTCTCGTGGATCCTAACTCTGGAAATTATAGTGGAGACTAATGCCTGTGGGTTTTGGTCTAACTACAATCATGATTCCAATAAATGGTATCATAGCATGTTCTTCATTTGAATTTTAACCGCTAGAAGTTGAAGTTGAAGATAAGATGTTTGTTGATTCAGAAGACGTTAATTCCCTCAAAGACAAGCTTTGAACAATGACACTAGATAGAGATAGAACCACAAGAATGTACAACAATCTTTACAAAGAACATGAAGACCTGAAGGTCGAAAGATAAAGTATTATGATAGTTGGAGATTTGCCTTAGCTGGTATCATGTGACTTGAAGCTCAAATTAAAAATATACAAACATTAGAAAAGGATCATGAACTTGATGAAGCAAAGAAGGAAGTGGAGCATCTCAAAAGCATGTTGGAAGAGGAAAACAAGAAAGAAAGCACACTAACAAGCCAACTCAGGGAAAAGGAAAAAGAAAAGCCAAATAAATGGAGCAAGCAACATAAAGGGAATCAAATCACCTCTCTGAAAAAGGGAAATTGAAGAGGCCAAAAGGAATGACGAAGTTGTGAGGACACAGATGAAGGAGAAGGAAGAATATATCATGAACCATGAGCAAGAAATTGTCACAATGAGAGCAGAAATAGACAAGCTAAACAAAAATTGAGGAGTTCACAAGTCTTGGATAACATTAACAATCCCTAGAGATCACCACTTATCAAGATAGGTGAGCCCTCATACTTCAATAATGAAGAGCAGGCACATGTCAGAGAAGAAGAGAAGCCCCATCCCCATGATAAAGAGCAGATGTAGGTTTTAACCCCGTACATAAATTACCTACATACGAATTCTAAAACACAGAAAATAAACAATGCGAGAGCATAACACATAAAACACATATACACAGAGATTTCCCCTAGATCCCAAAACCGGGACTACCAGCTTGATTTTTCATCATGTTCCTTTCAATGTTATAATACATATTTATACATGTCGAAGCATCCAATACCATGGACCGAAAACCATCGCATCCAATACTATGGACCGAAAACCATCGCGTCCAAAAAACATCTGCGAAAATCATGCACAAAACAATAGGTGGGTCCGCCCAACCTAACATAGGGTCCAAAACCAAAATTTTCTAGGGCGCTGCCCCAGACCCCATAAAGTGGGGTTACGGGTGCCCGTCAAACCCCCTGTTAACTACATGGAAAGAATATAACACAACCCAACATTCTCCCACTTGTTGTTTTCTTTCCACAAGGGGCCACAAGAGAGCTTAGTCATTTTTCCAACCCTGAAATGCCCATTGTCTCTCTACACCAAGAGAACTTCTCAAAGCTCACATATTTTGTCAATGCATCTGCAGTATTCTTCAAAGTGTCCACCTTTACCAACAACACCTTTTTGTCTTCTATCATATCCCTCACAAAGTGATACTGAACATCAATGTGCTTTGTCTTTGAATGATATGCAGGGTTCTTTGCCAAGAAAATTGCACTTTGGCTGTCACAGTCTATCCTTATAGCTTCTTGTACTAACCCCATACTTGAACACAATCTCTGCAACCAAACTGCTTCCTTGATTACATGAGTGGCTACCATGTATTCTGCCTCTGTAGTTGACAATGCCACTATAGATTGTTTCTTACTCATCCAACTGACTGCACCTCCAAATAGGTTAAACACATAGCCACTTGTAGATCTTCTCTGATCCAGATCTCCAGCCCAGTCTGCATCAACAAAGCCATGAATATCCAACACTCTATCCAATCCTGGTCTTCCTTGGTAGCACAAACCATAATCACTAGTGCCACGCAAATACCTGAAAACTTGCTTCATTGTTGTCCAGTGCTCCTTCCCTAGTTTTGACATAAACCTGCTCAATACTCCCACTGCATGTACAATGTCTGGTCTAGTACAGACCATTGCATACATCAGGCTACCGATTGCACTTGCATATGGAACACGGGACATGTCCTCTTCCTCTTCTTATGTCTTGGGACACTGTTCAGCAGATAACCTCACACCTACAGGAATAGGAACCTTCACCGGTTTACTATCCTGCATATTAAACCTCTACAATATTGTCTCGACATACTTCCTCTGGTTTAACCAGAGCTTCCTCTTTGCCCAATCTCTTTTAATTTCCTTGCCTAAAATATAGTTTGCAGCACCAAGATCTTTCATGTCGAATTTGGAGGACAATTGGGTCTTCAAATCCTGGATAACTTCTTTGTCATTTCCAACCAACAACATATCATCCACATACAAGACCAGATAAATAACACGGTCACCAATTAATTTAAAATACACACAGTGATCTGCTTTGCTTATGGTGAAGCTAAGTCCCCGTATAAATGTATCAAATTTCTGATACCACGTCCTTGGTGACTATTTTAACCCATATAGAGACTTCTTTAACTTACATACCAGTTCTTTCTTACCCTTCACCGCAAAGCCTTCAAGTTGCTTCATGTAGATCTCCTCTTCCAGATCCCCGTGAAGAAATGTTGTCTTCACATCCATCTGTTCTACCTCAAAATCAAAAGCAGCAGCAACAGATAAAAGTAATCTAATAGAAGTTACCTTGGCAACAGGAGAAAAAATATCACCAAAATCAACTCCGCACCTAGGAATAACCTTTTGCTACCAACCGAGCTTTGTATTTCTCCACTTTTCCTTCTGCCATTGTCATTTGTCTTCTTTTTGAACACCCATTTGCTGCCAATGGGTTTCCTTCCAGCTGGAAC